>LSYV01000051.1:500653-518063 GCA_001584585.1 Gonium pectorale
CTGTGGAAGGTTACAGGCGGAGAGGCGAGAAAGGGCGCAGACAGCGGGAGGGACATGCAGCCCTCCCGTGATGAGAACCACCGAAACCCTGCCCTAACTACAGTGCACCACGGCGGCCAAGACCAAACACCGACGGCACACACAAGAAGAGAAGGAACCCTGCACCTAAAGACCACAGAACAGGAAGGCAGAAAGACGAAAAGAAAGGAAAGGAGACGCTGACCACCAGGACAAGAGAGAAACAGACCGAAAGGACCCGTGCTTGCCTGCTAGCTGGGCGGGCCTGCAGGGCCAGATTGGCAGAAGTTTCCCTTGACCGTTCCTTCGTGCTTTAGATTCCACAAGCTGTAGAGCTTGGCCGAGTTAGGCGAACTTTCAGACTTTTGGTGTAGGTACGGCATGATGCGGCTCCACCACTGCCTTTACCTGGTGTGGCCCGCAATGCCACCCGCGGCGTCACGCCTCTTATTTTGGGCCCTTCGCAGCGCCACGCACAGAATCTGATTATTTACAGCACTGTCTTCCCCCCGTCTCCACCGTGCGTCCACCGTTTGTCTCCTGAAGTCGCCTCGCTCGCACGCGCCGGCTGGGTACATGAAGCGATACAGGAGACAAGTGCAAGGAATGCAATGAGGCATGCCACCACTCCAGTCGCTGCTACTTCGGTCCTGCTCCGCCCCGCCCGTAAGCCGTGGCCGCCCCCGCCCCCGCCGCCGCCCCGCCCGTGCCTGCAAGCACTTGTCCGGGGAGTGGGCGCTCTTGATGGTGGGCCTGTGAGGGGGCGGGGGAGGAGGCAAGGGCGGCTTGAGTGAGATGGCGCCACACCAGCGTTTTGCTTGACCGACCTGGAGACCGACCAAGCTGCCGTACTAACGTCCATGCTGACCAACCTTTGCCCGCGGGCGGGCCAACCGTCGCAGTCGCAGTCCTTCTGATTACCGGTATGTTCCTCTGTGGTTTCAACCCAGCGTCGCCCTGCTGCCCTAGCCACATCTCCTAACCTCAACCCCTCACCTTCCGTTCACCGTCCTGGCCCCCAGGTTGTGGTGGCGGCTGCCGCTCGGGGCTACCTCGCGGCTCCGCGTCGGTCAGCTTGTGTCGGTGCCGGCCTTAGTGTGATGGCCTCGCGGCTCGGCTGTCGGTTGGTGCTTCTCTCACTTCCGTGAGTACGGCCTGAGCATCTACCGTAGCCGCGCACGTACCGAGCCCCTACCGTCAGCCAGCATAACTGCCCTTGTCAGCTGCAGGTGGGTACACAGCGTAGATCTCCCCACAAGAAGGGTGCACCCAGCATCGAGGTGCTCGGCACATTGCAGGCAATCCCGCCTGCGATTTCAAGACTCGACCACCAGCCAGCCACCAAGCGTTTGCCCATTCCGTGATGGCCACGCTGTGACCAGCTCCACCAGGACCCACATCTCTGCCCCGCCACTTGTACGCGGACCTGGCCGGGCTCGTCCATTCTTCAGCATCTGCGGAAGCCCTGCTGCCTGAGAAACTCCGTCTGGACACCCCCACACGCGCATACCGTAAACATGAGTCGCATAATGGCACCCCCTGTAGGGGTTGTTGCCCTCAAACATACGGTAGGAATGGCCGCCCCTTCAGCGCCGTGCATGCGCTGCACCGCGCGAGCATAACCCGACCGCCATTCGACCCCACCGTCAGCCCTATTCCCCGCCTTTAACGTGCGGGCATGCAAGGAAAAGACCATAGATACGGCCCTGGGCCCATGCACCAACAGCCCGGCACCAGCCGCCGGCGCCGGTTCGGTTGTAATTCAATGCCGCATACGGCATACCATCAATCCTGCAGCCCCTCACGGTGCACTCGAACTCTAACTCTAACCGTAGTCGCGGTCCTTACAAACTGACCATGCACGCAACGCTACCTCGCACACAGCACGCCAGCTCTCACATCGCACTCCTGCGGGAAGCTTCCGGTTCCCCTCTCCCCTTCGTTCTTCCACGCCGCTCCTGCTCCACGCCGCACGCTCATGCTCATGCGGGCACGTTCGCCTCCACCGCCACGGACGCAGACGAGGCAGTGACGCTCACAAAGGGCGCCTCCGAGGCCTCAGAGGAAGGCGCCGTCGGCAGCTCCGAAAGCACGCTGGTCAGCCACTCGAACATCACCTACGGAGATGTCACACCCGCCATCGATGAATGGAACCATGAAAACCGTGCAGTCACATGCGGGGTGCAGCGCGGGCTTCATACGAGATCACAAGGCCGGGCCATTCAGGGCGGGCTGGGTCAGGCCGTCAGCGAGGTCTGGAAAGCTGGCACTGTCGCAAAGGCAGGTGTTGCAGGCAACGCGCGCGAGTGGATTTGCGTCCAGTGACGGCCCCACCTTGTCCCAGCGGCACCCACCTTGTCGGTCCAGGGCGCGCCGAAGGGCGCCCCTGGCCCGGCCACCCAGCCGAGGTGGCCGCCCGTGAGCGTCGTCACGGTCGTGCAGTTGGGGTTCGCCGCCAGGGCCGTGAAGGGCGTTGCCTCCTTGGGCGCTATGGGGTCGTCCAGCGCCTGCGGCAGACACAGCGCAGTGCCGCACGGTCCGCACGGGGTTACGAGTGACGGGTTACGAGAGCCGAGTTCCGATCAGGGCCGAGCCTCTGCGATGTTTCGCGGCACGTATTGGTCCAGTCCGTAGGGTTATCGCTTGTGGGCAACAAATACAGAGAGGGGTTCGTTGCAACGCGAACGCAAGCGCTTGTGCTGCCGCCGAACCAACGGCTATCCGCACGGAAGCAGAGCCCCTCTCCTTGCTTCCTTGCATCAAACTCCCAATCCTACTGACTTATCACACAACCCGACACCCCAAAGCCCTCGTCCCTTTGGACCAGCCCGCCGCCGTGCTGGCCAGCCCCGCCCCGCCCCGCCCCGCCCCCGCCCTCGCCCGGCCCTCGCCTGGATGCAGAGCGTGGGAATGGTGATGTGCGGCACCGACAGCGAGGAGCTGGAACCCTTATAGTACTCGTCCACAGACGGCCAGCCGAAGGAGTGGATGGTGATGGCGTCGTCAAATTCGCGGATGGTGTTGACGCGCGGCACGTCGTCGGGCCGGAAGGGCGGCGGCATACCGGTCCACAGCAGCGCGTGCTTGGCGAAGATGCGTTGCAGCGCCCGGGCCAGGTTCAGGTCGTAGATGCGGCTGAAGCCGCGGGTCAGGCCCTGAGTGAGCACGGCGCAAAGGGCAGCCAGCTTCAGCCTCTCTCCCGACCGACCCGGTCCACCGCCGCAAGGAGTCAAGTTCCTCATCAAGACAATGATGGTCAACATCGCGCCGTGACGCGCACTTCTCCAGAAGCCATAGTACAGCGTGCGGACGACCGCGCGGCGCAAAGTTGTGGTGGCGCCAAAGGGTGCGGCACTCCTCGGTGCCTGCAGCCCTTTCACGGTGTACTGCACCCTTTCACGGTGTACTGCACCGCAGCTCCACGTCCGGTGCCGTCGCGACGCACACGGGCGCTCGGCAAGGGCGGAGCTGTTGAAAAGCCAAGGTTCCGCACCCCGTTCAGCAGCCAGGCCATGCCGTGCTGTGCTCATGGCTCATGGCCTAGCAGCCCGACACCGCATTTGCCAGCCCATCCGCGGCCTCGCCCCGCGCCTCCGTACCTCGTTGCTGACCACGAGGTTGAACGGGTTGCAGAGGGACACGGCGGCCCGCAGCGGCGTGGCGCTGCCCTCTTCCCCCAGGTAGCGCAGCAGGATGTTGGCGCCCAGCGACCATCCGGCACCCAGCAGCGCACGAGAGCGCGGGTAGCGCGCCGCCACGTGCGCAATCACGGCGCTGCGTTGTTGGGGACAGGGCGGAGCGGATCCGAGCAGGTGCGCAGGAGTTCATGGGGCGGTCGGGGAGGGGATAAAGAAAGGGTCCAAATGATATGAATGACCCTCAATCGACAGAAGTCGGTGGAGAGCGCAGCCATGCGCAGAGCACAGGTGTCCGTATGTGTCAGTGCAAGCATCGCAGACCCGGCACTCACTGAACAGCACCTGTCTTTAGGGGAGAAGACCCGATTGGTCTTGAAAAGCAGCAGAGTTGGCACCCTGAACCCTATCCTGCTTAGCCCCTCCTCTCCAGCCCCTAGAACGTGGCCACTGCAAACGCCTCACGCTGCATCACAAACACCGCCTTAACCCCACCTGCTCTCCTGCGGCACCCGCCCACTGCCAGCCCGTGCGTATGCGCCGACACACTGCCGACCTTGATAGCAAGCGGCCCCCGCAACCACCCTACCGCGTGTCGCCTGTGAAGGAGGCGCTGTAGAACTGCGGCGTGATGACGGGGCTGTCGGCGGTGCCGCGGCCGTTGAAGACCACGGCGCGGATGCCCGCCTGCCGCGCGGTGTGCACAGCGTGCAGCACGTAGCTGTCGCCGCTGCCGCCCGTCAGCCCGGGCAGTAGCACCAGCACCGGAGCGTCATCGGACAGCTCCTGCACGCGGCATGGGAGGGAGAGTCGTAAACAAACGAGCTTGTGACGCGGGAGGGCGGCTAAGTTCACGGTTCCGGAGTGTGAGCACCGGCGGTGCCGCGCACATGCAGCATCGGGCAGCAGCTTGATGGCAGAGAGGCCCTGGTACTGACGCCATGGCGGGCGCCGCGCATGCGCCGTGTACCATGCGCATGCCCGACCAGGGTCGGCACACCGCACCCACCTTGCCGTCCTCAACGTGCTCCCAGTCCAGCGCCACGCAGCCGCCATCCGCCGTCTTGAGGATCTCTCGCCGGTAGCGCAGCTGCGGCATGGTGCGCGTCTTGGCCGCGAAGATGGTCTCCACGTGCTGCAGCGGCCAGCCAGCATTGGGTGAGCCCAACAGAGCCCACCAGGGAGGCGCAAAGGTCAGACAGGCTGCCAAGGCCCAATAGCGGTCGCGCCCAAGCCTCGCCATCACAGCAAAGAACGACCATAAACGCCGGCACATGATAAGGGCTCCCTGCTGGCGGAAGTGCTTGGGCCGCCGGCACGCAGCGTAGCACTACTGAACCGACATGGAAGCTAGGCGGGCACCTGCGGTGCCCCAGGTTTGCTGGGCGGTTACAACACCGCGCAGGAAGGCGATAGGGCAGCGCCGTTGCCCATGCACTGCTGTAGTCGCTGCACGAGCTCTATGGACACCATTGCGACGTGGTGTCAGCACCTCGCTCCGCCCACATGCTCTCACCGGGTTGGTCATGAAGGGGAGAGGCTCGTACGGCAGGTGCAGGCTGGGGCAGGCGCTCAGGACCCGCTTGTTGAACTGCGGGGTCAGTCATTATGGACGCGGCGGAGGCAGCGCACTTCGGCATCGTTAAGGCGGAATGCAGTTACCACGCGTGCACTGGTGCGGGAAACAATAAATAACTGACGGCAGCCGTAGCTGGGATGTCCTATGCGCCCTTGGACAACATATCAGCCTAGCATTGCCCGAGCATTGTTGACGGCGGGATCTGCCAGCTGGTACGCCTGACCAGCACCAGACTGACTCCTCGAACACCCCACTCCTTTGGATACTGTTTGCAAGCTCTGTCCCAGCCATTACTTGATATATTGTTTCTTATCCGCTGCCCTACCTCCGTGGGAGCGTACTGCAGTCCGGGCTTGGCCGTCTTGCGCCGGGCATCCCACCACGCCACGGCGCTGAGCACACCCGCCCCCAGAGCCACCGTCGCTGCAAAGACCGTCGCCACGCTCTTCGCCAGCGCCACCGCTTGGAGCATTCCTGGTGAGAGTGCAGCGACGGCGGTCACCGCTGTTGCCCTGGTCCGTCCGCGGCGGCACCCAACCGACTGCTGGGTTCGTGGACCGCGAGCGCTGGACTGGCGCAGGCCGCTACTCCGCAATGTCGTCACAAGGGTCACAGGGCCTGCCGTCGCTGAGGGCCGCAGCGCGCTGGCGCGCGCGTTCGCCGATGGCTTGCGAGCAGGCGACTGGGCTACCGCTAATTTTCCAAAGCTCCGCGATACTTCCAACATACTTGGGTGTAAGAACGCGAGCTGCACGGCTGAGCCTTGAGGGCTCAATCGGCAGAGCAAAAGAACCTGCTGGCCTACAAACTCGGCCTACGAACTAGCTCCCAGTTCCTATGCATCTATCTGCATATGCATAGTGCCTTGAGCACGGCATCAGAATCGCCACACCATACACAGGCTAACCGAACAACGGTCGCGCGCTCATTCCCTTGGCTAAAGGGCGCGCATGCGCTTCGCCAGTGCTCATACGTAAAATCGTCACAATATTTACAATTCTTCTTTTTTGCATATTGAGGGTTCGAGGTCATAGCGAGGCTACGCTGTAGGACACGTCAAGTCGCAAGATGCTCCCCATGAGGCAGAGACACTGTCCATGGCCTCAGAAGCAGCATGTCCCCGTGGGTCACCGTGCCCGCCTGCGTGCCACCCGGTCGGTGGTTCGTGCCAACGCCGTGGCCGCAAAGGTCATGCAACTGGTGGGAGCGCCGCCATGCTTCCTGTCGCCATGCACAGCGCAGTGGCAGAAACATATATTGTGCGTAACCCCGCGCAGGACACGGGGGCCAGGGCCGTGACGCCCCAGCTCCGCTCCAAGGGGCTGGTGCATTTCCTGGGGGGTGCGTTCGCTGGCGCAGCGCCGCAGGTGCGTTGGAGCGAACCGGTAGCGCGCAGACAGGAAAGGCTCGCGCAGGCTGCACATCTCGCCTGCGCTGGTTGTTCCCCTACAAGGCATGTTGGGCAGGATCCACGCTGCAAGATCCCCTGCATTCCTGTCATGGCTGCGCCTGCATCTTCAGGAACCTCCCTTCGCACCCGACGTACAGGTCGCCTATGGCCTCTTGCTGGACGTGGTGGCTGCCGCGGGCTACACCGCCATCGCCACCCCATACGCGGTCACCTTTCGACACGACGAGTGCGCCAGGGCGGTCCGCTCGCTGTTCTTGGCGTCCGTGGAGGAGCTGCGGAACCAGCCAAACGGCGAGGCGCTGGCGCCGGTCGGCGTGCCCACCTTCGGCGTCGGCCACAGCAACGGCGCGCTGCTGCACTTGCTGATTGGCAGCTACTTCCCAGGGGCCACGGACTCCAATATTTGCATTTCGTTCAACAACAAGTGGGTGGCTGTGGCGCAGACGAAGGCTTCTCTGTCTAGGCGCTTCACACCGCCGTTTTAAGCTGGCCATGCAACTTCCGAGATGACCTGCAAGCTGCGCGGTCTGTGCTTCGCTGCGTGGCCTGCGCGTCCCAGCGGCCGCCGGGTGACGGCCTTTCGCGCATCTGCCCCTTGCCACCCCTGCTGCTTCGCTCCCGCCCGCAGGCAGGTCAAAGACGCCATTCCGGTTCCGGGCCTGATGGAGAACCTGCCGGGGGCGGTGCAGGCGGCGCGCGCGGCCGCGCCCAACCTGCCCCTGCCCGACCTGTCCAGCCTGCCGCTGCCGATCCCGCTCCCCACCACGCTGCCCAGCGGGGGGCAGGTGCTCCAGGCGGTGGCCTCGCTGCTCCCGCGCGAGCTGGGGCTGGACCGGGCTGGGCAGCTGTCGGGCGCGGGGCTACTTCTCGACCAGATTCCCGCCGTGTTTGACGAGGTGAGTGCGTCACGGCACCGCCGGGCAGGCCCACACAAGGTTAGTGTAAGTTTTACTTCCGCTTCGGCGCCAGCTGCTGCCTGATACACGCAAAGCACGCGACCATAGTGTACGGGATGAGGGGGGTGTACGGAAAAGAGGGTGAGCGCAGATTCTGCTGGCCGGCTGTCTTTGCGAGGCCGACGGAACGGCGCATGCACCCGTGCAGCCAAGATGGGCACGTGCGCCTGGGTTGCGCACAGGGATACATACCCGCGTGTCCGCGTTCGCCGCGCTGGATCCTGGCAGCGGTGACGGCGCAAGGCCTGGCAAGGCGCGTGGCTTGAGTACATCCAGATGACGTGCCATGTCCCATACCAGTTCGGTGTGTCTGCCGCCCCCCCCCCCCCCACCACACAGGTGGGCGGCGGTGCCACCGACTTCTACCCGTCTCCCGCGGAGAGCCGCACGATCATCTCGCAGGACTATGGCGTGTCCCCCACGCTCATCGTCCGCTTCTCAGACGACTCCATCGACGAGTCGCAGGAGATCGTGCGCCTCCTGCAGCCCAAGCTGGGCACCGGTAAGGGCCACGATACCGGCTGGGTGGGGAAGCTATTCGGAGGGGCTGACGCCGCACCAGGTGGGCGGGGATAAGAGGCTGAGCGCCGAGACTGGGGCTGCGCCATCGTGTGGGTTGCTGGGGCTGCGCCATCGTGTGGGCTGCTGGGGCTGCGCCATCGTGCCCCGGCGTCTCGGCAGGCTGAGAGGGGTTGAGGCACCTCATCTCAGGCTGTTGCTATGAGTCCAAGAGGACGCGATGCTTCCCGTTGGGCCTCAGGGAGTGAAGCGACTGTCCTGATGCATCCAGTGGCCGAAGGCGTGCGCCCAATTTCTCCGCCTCATCCCCGCTCCGCTCCTGCCGCACCCGCAGGCGTGACGCTGCTGACGCTGCCGGGCAGCCACGTCACGCCCTGCGGCGGCGATGTGCCCTGGCCGACGGGACCCATCTTTGGGCCGGCCGACACGCTGGTTCAGGCGCTCAAGGAGCAGCAGACGCAGGACATCCAGCGCCTGGGCAAGCAGCTGGTAGGCTGGCTGGACTATGTCTCGACACGGTGACGGTGACGGGAAGGGACAGGAGGACACCTGAGCGGGCGTGCGGAGCGTGGTTTCGGCTGATGTTTCTTCGGCCCTCGCGGTGATCAGCCAGGGGTGGCGGTAATGCGAGGCTGGTGGTCCAGTTTGTCACAATCAAAGGTGGGGACTACGGATCGTCCGCATCGCGTAGAGCAAAGCCATGGCTACGGTTTTGCGGTTTCAGTTTCTGGCCGCTCGAAGCGACACACCTGACAGAGAAGTGTGTTCAATTGCATGGGCTGGATGTGAATGCTTTGCTGCCGCTCGTTTATCGGCTTTACCCCGGCGTTCCTGCCTTCCTCATGGGGCCTCGCAACCGTGGAATCCGCACATGTCGCCTAATCACTTTGGGCAACAAGTTCCTGCACCTTGCTATGTAAGGAAGGCGGACAAGCTTACATGGCGAGGCATTGTTAGTATAAGGCAAACAAATAAGAATGATATGCAGACGATCACCACTTATTCCATCGTCGGCCACCGATGTCAACCTGACGGCATAAGATACACTGCGGTACAGTTAGGCCTAATGACCTCGCACCCCCCTCCAGCCCCAGCTCCACCATTCCGTTCCTCTGCAACAAGCCTGGCCTTGACTGACAGGCCAGCAACTTGACCGTCCACCGGCCAGAGCATGCATCGGGCAGAGTCACTGCACCAGGGGCGGCCGCGAAGGGCCACTGCGGGGCTGCAGCCGCACGGAAACAGCACATGCAATGGCAGGCGTGCCCGCGAAGCTAAAATCGGAACGCACCGAGGAGGTATGCCGCATTGCTAGTGACCGTGCACGAGAAAAGATTGCGAACAAAACCGCCGGAATGCAAACCTCGCCGATGTCCGCTCGCTGCGGCCTGGCAAGGCCTGCCGCACCTAACCCCAACAAGGTAATCACTCACGGCAATCGGCCGAATGCAGGTTTCTCTTTTTTCAACTCTTGGTTACCAGCGGGGCGGACGCCAAGAGCCAGGTGTAAGCAGCCCAGTCAGCGGCGGACACAGCGGGATGCGCCCTCTGTGCAAAGGCCATCGGGGTATAGATCACCAAACCCGACGCATATGAGTTCGCTGCACCTTGGGCTCCTGGAACCATGCGCCCACAGGATCTGCCGACCACGAAGCGAAGGCAGCCTGCAGCGTCGGGATTTGCACGCGTCCCACAGCTGGGAGCCTGCATCCACAATCTACACATAAGGCCTTCCGCCGCCGCAGTCAGCCTGCGCCATCCCCATCATCCCCAACACTCTAATATGCGCTATGTTGCAAGCAACGCCACGGGCCTCGCAAAGGAGGCCACCCCGTTCCCAGGGCTCTATAATACGCGGGCAGATCTTGCCCGGGGGCGAAAGGCCTCAGCTGGAATGCACAGCAGTGTTCGTGAACAGTGCACTCGCAGCATCTGTGCTGCTGCGCCTCCACATCCCCCTGGCGAACGGCATTCAAACCCGTCCGCATTCTTCCTAAAGCAAAGCAGCGAGGTCACAATCTGCTCGATGTTGATTAAAGAATAGGGCGGCGCGGGACCGGCCTGCCAACAAGGGAGGCATAGTGGCCGGCGCACAGATACGCACAACGCAGCCGCACCCGAAACCGAACGCAACACCCTGCATGACACATCGCAAGGGCTCTCCGCAAGAATACAGCTCGCCGCACAGCGCCCCGCCGCAAGGACGGGCCGCACGTCGCCCTGCGCCTTGTAGGGTCCCCGCCGGCCCCCAAAGGGTGGGACCAAGGCGGGACTTCTAACGGTTACACGATCATGCGCGCAGTGACCTGCGCTGCTGAAGACAGGAGAGGCCGTCGGCCCCGCGCTTATATTAAGCTGTGATCTGCTTCATTAGCACGCATACGCGCAGAGCTGCCAGCAGGCAAGGTGACGTCCGGCAAGCCAGGTCCCGCACGAGCAGCACTGACTTCCAGGGCTCCTGCCGGGATTAGTGCTGCGGCGGAAGGACAATGTTCGTGTTGGAGAAACGCGACGTGCTGTTGACGCTCATCCTCTGCGGGCAGCACGGCACAAAGCGGGAAGCAGAAAATGGTGCAGAGTCAGGAGCAGGTACATGACCACCGTACCCTGTCCGGCTCAGCACATGATGGCACTGGCCTGAAAGGTGGTCCAGCACGTGCTGTGCTTGGGTGGGAAAAGGAGCGGGTTCCTCCTCAGGTCGGACGTCTACAAACGGGACTTGCACAATCGGCTTGTCACGGACAGACATGCATCCGCAGTCTGTGAGATGGCGCCATTACAAGCCATAGGGGCAACGAATATCCACGTATGCAGCCACACGCTCAACAGAGCTCGCGGACTGCTTCAATGCGCCACAGGCTCGGACCGCAGTGCGAACCCAGCCGCGAGGCACGGCCCCTAGCGCAGCCCCAGCACGACGTGCGTTCGTTCCAGCCAGCCACCGCGCAAGCACCTACCCGGGACATCTTGAACAACCACGGGTGCTTCAGCAGCTGCTGCGCCGTGGGCCGGTCGCCGGGGTTCTCCGCCAACGTGGCCATGATGAAGTCCTTTGCAGCGGCCGACACCGAGGCGGGGAAGCGCAGCGACTTCCGCGTGGCCTGCTCCGCCATAAACGCCGCCACGCCCTGCCGTGTGCCGCCTCCATCATCGCCCGCGCTGTTGGAGACAAACGGCGGGAAGCCGACCAGCATCTCGTACGCCAACACCCCCACGCTCCAGATGCTGTTCGTCGTTGATGGTGGGGAAAGAAGCGGGCGTTCAGGGTTCGTCAGCATACGGGGCTTCACGAGGGCGGATCCGCATGGCGCAAGTCCCAGGGCAATGTACGGCCGTGCTGAACGGAGGTGCATGCACAACAGCATTGGCGCACCCGCAGACGCATACTAAAACTGCTTGATTGCCGACTCTCGCGACTCCCCGCTGCCCCGTCCCACCCGCGCTGTCAGTGCTTTGGCCCGGCGGACGGACCAGCTGGGCTGCCGCACGGGAACTTACTCGATGGCCGTCGTGTAGGCGAGGCTGGTGTTGTCCTTGTTATCTTCCGGCGCGTGCTTGAGCGGGCAACGCTCCACCTCGGGGGCCTGGCGCAAGAGGAGTGAAGCAATATCAGCTGTATTTCAGCGCTCTTGTGATTCCTTCTAGGCCGCGCGAGCCCCTTTCGAGGAGCTCTGCAACCCGAAGGCACAGCAGTCCCCGTCGTCCTGCCAAAGCGGCGCTTGGACGCAACCCTGGTAATACTGCTACGCTTCAGACTTCGGGGTACGCGCCCACATGATCAATCCAGCGCAAACGCTTACCATGTAGTCAGCTGTGGAGTCAGGAGGGGGAATCCGAACATGCAAGGAGGGGGGCAAGGTGCAAAAGGGGGCTTAGGGAGGATCCGAGCAAGCGAAGGAGATTGCTGGGTCGGCTGAGGGAGTACCTGCTACCTGGGTAACGAAGCCAGTGCGCCACCCACCTGTGCCCGTACGCGTGACCGCCCTCTCCTGATTGACGTTGATGGACACACCAAAGTCTGAAAGGGAGGAAACAGTGCGATCTTATCCAGAAAGTCACATAGGTTCTTCATACGGCAGTCAGCATGCAAGTCAGCGACGCAGAGCGGAACATAGTTGCGTGGGCTGCGCGGCCGCTCTGCCCCGCCCTGTCCCCAATCGGCTCAAGCTGGGCGCACGACGAATCCAAGCTGCAAGCTAGCAGCCCACCTGCAATCTTCAGCACCCAGTCCTGCGTGAAAAGGATGTTCTCCTGCAGCAACAGCAGCCGCAGCGGCAGTCAGGGTACGGTGAGTGAGGCCGGTTGCCAGGACACCAGCTAACATGTTTCTGGAGGCGTATCCAGCTCAGAGCGCGGCAAGGCGTGCGGCCGCGCGGGCAAGCGACGGGCGCCCCGGCTCCATTCGTCGCAGCGCGGCAGCGGCGCGTGGACGCGACTCCCCATGTGCGCCGCGTACCGGTTTGATGTCTCGGTGCATGATGCCCCGTGCGTGCAGGTACGACAGCGCGTCCAGGAAGGGTGCCAGGATGAGCTCCGACGTCTGGATGTGGGGATCCAGGCGGCAGGCGTTTATGAGCCTCAGAGCGCGGGCTTGGTTCCCAGCCCCACACGCCAAGAGTCGACATGTTGGAGCCCTCGAAACGGTTTAGCCGCCAAGTGTCCAGGCAGTCGCAAGCAGACGAGTAGACGAGCAGGGAACGCACCTGGGACTCTGCCAGGCGGCAGTTCATGCTGCGGTGGATGCCGAAAAGGTCACCCCGGGCCGCAAATTCCTCCACCAGGACGATGTGCTTCTGCAACGTTGCACAGGACACCAACGCAGTGGTACGTTTGTACAGGCGATTGATGGCGCCTACACTGCCTCCGTCGGCCAAAGTACACTGCCCTGCCGCACGCGGGCATTGCCCAAACCGCAATAGCTCCGTGCGCAGTCCCGCCCTTTCCCCGGCCTGCCTCGGAAGGTACGGTACTAAAGAAGGCCCCAGTCCCAGCAACGTCCCGCACCTCGTCCTGGAAAGCTGCGTACAGCATGATGACGTTGCGGTGCGCCAGCGGCACGTGCAGCTCGATCTCACGCCGTATCATGTGAACCTGCGGAGGCGGCCAATTCCATCGCAGCCCGAAGAGGCACCAGCAAGCTAGGGCTACGATAAATGACCGACCGCTATGGCAACGGCTAGCTCAACTAGGGCCCGATTCGAAGCCTTACCACATTGATGGGCACCCGGTTCAGGAAGTACACCTGCATGTGTGCACGGCCAATCGCAGCGGGGCCGTGTTCGGGCTCAAGAGGAGCTCGGATGCAGTACACGGAGCGAGCCGTGCATCCCAAGGGACGAGGATAGATCGAGAAGCAGCGTGAATGGCCCCTGAAACTTTCGCTTGGCCCAACGTTTTGACAATTTATTCGACAATTTAGGTACCTTGAGCGCGACGGTCATCCCGGAGCGCTGGCAGACGGCCCGGTAGACCGCCGAGGTTGAGCCCTTGTACATGCGCTTTACCACCTGCACCAACCATACGTGGGCGTTGAACGCCAGCCGCTCAGGCACCGTAAGGCACGCCGCCGCTTCCATCGCGGAGCAGCCATGGACGAGCGCTCTCAGGGGTATACTTTGCAAAGGGACACCAAAAGATGTTGTACATTGATACTCTGACGAGGAACTTGTGGCTATAGTTCCATCGTCGTGGCTTGCACCGCCTCAACGGATGCACGCACACACATACGCACCTGGTAGTCGTCCAGCGACCACCGCCGGCGCCGCATGGCCTGCGGCACCGATGGGTTCATCCCGAGCAGCATCGCGCCCGGCCCCTCGTCCTCCTCTTCCTCCCCCTCGTCCAAGCCCTCCGCCTCCACTTCTGATACAGACGCTACTCCGCGCTGACGCGCTAGGCCGGGCGAGGAGCCCTGCCACCGGTAAGGCAAGGACGTTGCTAAACGACACTACGCACAGCTGTTTTACGAAAGGAGGAGTCCCGCCTCTACGGATACGCACACACACAGGCTTTCTTACAAGAGACTGGTGGAGCTGCGCAAGGAGGGGGAGAGACCCGCGTCCAAGGCGCGGCAATGTTACCTGCTGTTCCGATTGGCGCGCCGTGGGCAGATGCGGCAGCGCCAGGCGGCCGCTGTGGCCGGGACCGTCCTCGGTGCTGTCGCCCCGCCCAAGCAGCTGGCTGCTGCTGTTGCCCGAGGCGTGCACGTGAGCATGCGCGTGCTGGTTGGTCGCAAGGTTGCTGAGGCTCTTCTGGAACGCGCCGTGACCCGCCGCGTGGGGGCTGGGGACTTTTGACGGCGCGGGCAGCTGCATCGAGACGCTGCTAGACAGATGCGAGTGGCCGTGGCCGTGCCCGTGCGGGTGGCCGTGGCTGGCGGGGCTCCCCAGGCGGCCCGACGCGGAGGCTGCCGTGGCGAAGGGCGAGCTGGTCACGCCGTGGCTCGACCCCTCGTTGGAGATGGGCGGGATGAGGTTCCTGCCACTTCCGCACTGCGGGAAGAGCCGCTGGTGGTGCTCGCCGCCGCTGATGTAGCTTCCCTCTCCCTCCGGGTGCGGCCCCAGGTTGGTGGAGGAGCCGTAATCCATGCGAGTTGACGGCATGGGGCTGTTGGGGATGGCCGGAGAGCCTGGGGCCACCGGCATCCGGACGGGCGACGTGATGAGCGCAGCCAGCGTGAGGTCACGACTGGAGCCGCCCGCGTGCGCCTTGAGTCCCGCGAGTGGCATTTTGACGCTGCGCTCCGCCTTCGTGACGGACGCATCTAGGTAGCCGCCGCCGTCCGAGGTTGCCGCGGGATCGTCGGCGGCGCCGTCGCGCTGACCCGCTCCTGTAGCGGCCCGCTCGGGCCCCTTGCTGGAGTGTTTGAACATGTTCTTCAGCCCAGAGAACAGGCCGCCCTTCTTCTTGTTCGCGAGAAAGACGGGCGACACCAGAGCATGACTGGACAGGACAGGTGGGTGAGGAGGGACAGGTGGGGGCAGGCGGGTAGGGACAGTTGGGTCAACAGCAAGTACTTGAGAAGCGTAGGGAACGGTGAGAGTTTGACAGGCACGTACGTCACAATGTGCAGGCTCCGAGTTGACACTTCTTATTGATAAGGAACCCGGGTGTGAGCGGACACCTCGAGTCCGCACCTGTGAGCCCCATCAGCGTCCCACGCGAACGAGCCAGATGCCGACGTTGCCGGAGCCTCGCAAGCCCCATTATTCCCGACCGTTGAAGAGACGCTGTCACACACGGATCCATGCCTGTGCCGCGTCGAGGAGTCGTGTTGCAGAAGCGTCCTGCCTGACGACGAGACTGGGACTCCCGGAATCGGCCCACTAGCAGACATTTTTAAGCTTCGATAGTTGCAGTCTGTGTTTGTACCTCTGCGGGAGAGGAGCCGCAACGGGCGGGCGGGGCAGGAACGGGGTTCTGCAACAAGGGCTCGCACCTTTTGCCACCAAGGGGGCCAAGAAAGTGCAACTAAACACGGATTCGGGCCTATTCCCGTGCAGCATGGAATCTGTTACATACCCTGACAACTGAACCAGGATATTGCACAGGAGAAGGTGCGGTCCTGTGTCGACGACCGCAGCTCGTTTAGCTGCGCTGGAGTTGAGTGCGCTGGCAGACGGCAACGTAGCGGGCGGTTCAACCGCTCGAAAGGTTGCCTATACCCACTTAGGGTTCGTAAGCAGCACGTTGATGCCAAAGTAATGTTGGCTGCGAGTTGAGATTGCTGCAATGAATGGCTTGCGTCGTTAGCCGCAGGTCGGGAGGTCACGAGGCTAAGCAGGCAGGGCCTGGCGCGACTCTACAGCATCACAAACGCGTTATTAGCCTATGCTCTCGCGGGTTGCCTTCATTGAGAATGAGCGATTTGCGGCGATTTGCGGCAAGCGGTAGTTCACAACCGCACAGGGACGGGCAGTACAGGCGTACTGTCACAGGCCCTACTAGGTCTCAGTGAGATTCTGCACAGTATGCCCTAGTAGTTATGGAAGAATTTTGGGTAAGGCTGGGTACATTAAAATGTTCGCCTTGCCCCCTGCCTTGCCCCTGACAGCCGTGTTGTTGACAGCTCCTTAGACGACTGATCACGACGATCTAGAGCATGCTATCCGGGCAGGGCCGAATCCGTCTGATGGACAGTCACAACTGTGACCAGCAGCCAGTTGCCGGTATAGACTCAGCAGCAGCAACGAAAACAAGGATTCCTTTCGTGCTGCACTACACTTTCATTCTCACAGACGATTACGGGCGGCCTCACATGTACATGCACATGCGGCGGGCTAGAGTTACGCTGCTCCCGAGTAGCTGCTCTAAGAACCACTTTCTACGTCGTATACAATATCTGTACATGCTTGGGCATTGTTGAGGCAGAACGTGCGAAATCATAGCCGCTGTTGTTTGGGGCGTCTGATGGACATCCGGCCAAGGCCATACGCTGTCGTGACGTATCGTGTGACATGCATATGGCGGACGCTGGCGCGCACTCCATGAGGGTTGTTGGGGAACGGGTGTAGCAACTAGCGAGTGCAGTGTGCGTGCACAGGCGGCGCGCGCAGAGGCTGCAGCGCGGTTCCGCGTAGAGGCTACATGGCGATCATCGGTCGCACTTACACAAGCTCTGCACCGCAGCCCTAACGGTCCTAACAGTTCACGTGAAAAGGGAAACAGAAACAGGGAGGGCAACCTCTACTGTCGTACACACCCGGGGGTGCGGTACTTGCAGTAGGGCGCCGAGTATCTGTACAGGGCATTGCAGGCGACACATGTGCGTGTTCGCTAGAGCAAACGTGAAAAGAGGAACACGCACAGAAAGGGGTAGCACGAGCGACAGCTCGGCCTGTGACAGCAGAGCGCAATTAAATGGCCAGCGCCTATCATACACAGATGTCGTATGACATCGTGCACTGCTGTCAAGACACACGGATGTCGCCACCACAACGTCGCCGTTGACAGGAGCATGTAGCTTATGTTGTCTTAGCTGTGTTGCTTGAGAGGCGTTGTAGCGGGAGGCATGCTTGCAAGCATATTGGCAGGTGCCGTATCACGTGGTACGGCAGATTCTTGTTGGAAGAGATAGCCGGTGCGCGCTCCCAGCGTCGCTAGTCTGGAGCGCGCCAGAAGTGTTCCGTGTGTAAGTTCACGCTTGCAGTGCTAAGGGAGACGTCCCAAGGCTCAACACAGCTTCTCCAGACCACAACTCTAACCAGCCTTAGTGCTTTCGCCAGCCTGGTCCCCAGCGCTGCGCTAGGAGAGATCTGCTAGGCGCTCCGCGCCAGGCAAGGCACTCTCGTTT
>LSYV01000051.1:518343-550664 GCA_001584585.1 Gonium pectorale
GACAGGAGCATGTAGCTTATGTTGTCTTAGCTGTGTTGCTTGAGAGGCGTTGTAGCGGGAGGCATGCTTGCAAGCATATTGGCAGGTGCCGTATCACGTGGTACGGCAGATTCTTGTTGGAAGAGATAGCCGGTGCGCGCTCCCAGCGTCGCTAGTCTGGAGCGCGCCAGAAGTGTTCCGTGTGTAAGTTCACGCTTGCAGTGCTAAGGGAGACGTCCCAAGGCTCAACACAGCTTCTCCAGACCACAACTCTAACCAGCCTTAGTGCTTTCGCCAGCCTGGTCCCCAGCGCTGCGCTAGGAGAGATCTGCTAGGCGCTCCGCGCAGGCAAGGCACTCTCGTTTAGTTGCGTGCTGCCGGTCACACACTGCCGTGCCTGCACTGTGTTGTGACACTGCGCCCTTTCATGACATCGTTGACATAATTGTCTGCGCCCTTTCTCGCCTCGCCGCCTGTAACCTTTCCACAGAAAAAAACAAAGAAAACTGCAAGCACGTCCACCAGCCATACCAGGGCACCATCACGCTCAGCTAGAGCGTTCTTGCCCCATACCACGCCGCACGTAGAACGCATGTTGTTCGACCACACGATGTGTCGTGACAGGGCCTATGCAAAGAAGCGCGCTAGCTGCAAGTCAGGGTCCGGGTGGCTTGCATGATGCTTAAGTAGTTGAGTTGGTGAGTACGCATCCGCAACAACTTGTCACGCTGCTGGGCCTCAACGGTACGACCCGTTGTGACGATCGCTTGCAAAGGCACCGAACGCTTTTTACGTGTAATGCATGCGTTTGTGAAGGGCGGAGGGTGCTGGATGATGCCTACTTTGCTTGCCAGCAGGCAGGTGAGGACTTGCATGGGCATGAAAATCAAAGCCCGGCTGCGCGCCCATTAGCGCTTCTGAGCCTACACATGCGGACCAACATCGCCGGTTGCCGCCGTTACAGGCATCACTGCTGACTTGCCTGCACGTGTAACGGACACCAAGGACCCTCGTGTTCTAGGTTCTGAGGTTTGCAGCGCTGTCCAGCGCTGGTGTCACACGGAGACATCAACGAAACCGCGAATAAAACGCATATGAGGCAATCAAGTTGCCACTTCCACACAGCCGCATCACTGTGAACAAACATCACACACTGGCACCACACGTGCCATGAGGCAGCAGCAACTGAGGACGCAACGGTCGTATAGCACCGTTGCCGCCGTCGCGCGCCGTGCGTCTGAAGGTTCAGCTAGGGACAGGGGAAAGATGCACCCCTTAACGAAAGGGCGCCAACGGTTGCCAACAAGAGACGCCCATTCATTTGGGCTCTTCCACTGTGGCGAAGGCAGACGGGGACACACCAAACCCTCGTTAAACAGATGTCGCACCCCCGCGCACTCTGCGCTCTGTCAGAAAAACCTGTTCATGTCTCAACGAGTCGGGCGTCCCAAAACTGCAGCAGCATTCAAAAGCCTAGCTGTCCGTATGAAAGGGCACGCATGCGCTAACCGAATGCCTCCTACGGTACATCTGAGCTGGGCGGCTGCACAAGGTGTTCGCGAACATGCTCCACCCACGCACTGGCAGGTTTGCTGCGGGTCAGGTAGCCTATCCACTGCATATCGGAAATCAATCAATCACTGCCACACTGCTTTGCTCAGACCCTTGCAAATCGCTTCCTACTCACCCATTTCCGTGACTGGAACCCCTCAGGATTCCCGTAGACGTGCCGTAACAATGTGAGGTCCATCAGTGCGCACACATCAACACGATCGTCTTGCCTCTCATTGCACCCATGGGAGGTCCCCGCCTGCTATCCGTGCATACCCTTGTGTCCGTTACATGTAGCTAGCGCATCTTTACATGCAAAACGTAACAACAATGCCCAGAGGGGCACACAGCGGGCTATCCAGCTCTTGAACCGCCGCCCGCCCAGCCAGGGTCGCATCTCAGGCCTGGAGAGGGCACGCCCGCCGGCCCTGCCGACACCTGCTGCTGCTCAGCCGTGCGTGTCATGCTTGCCCCATAGCTGCGATAATCTTGGCGGCGCATGTCGCAAGGACCTCCTCCGGTTGAACCAGAGCCACACGGACGTAGCCGCGGCCGCCCGGTCCGAAGCCCTGCCCTGGCGACAGCGCGACGCCCGACTGCGCCACGAGGCGCTGACAGAACGACACATCGTCCACACCGTCCGGCAGCTTGAGCCACAGGTACATGCCTGCCGGGTGAAGTCATGTTGGGAATTGGTTATGGATTCGGCACTTCTTGTGACTGCATAGTGGTTATTGGTGCATGCCTGAGGGCGTTGCAGCGGGGAACCGGCGCCACAGCCGCCACTAGGGCCAGGCAGGGAGCCGACATCGCAGGCTGACAGGGCGCTACAGTCCAGGATGTGCACAGGTCATCGATTGTGGGCAGCGCCCGCCGAGCACCTGCCACGGGCATGCTGGCTTCGTAGCCCGCCTCCTTGAGCGCAGCGACCATGGCCGCCGCCCGCCGCTGCCAGACCAGCGCATCCCGCCGCGCCACCTCGTGCGGGAGCTTCAGGCAGGTGACCCCCATCCGCATGATGCCCTGTTTCCATCAGGGCAAGGGATCAGCAGCCTGGTTACCTGCACAGCACTCGCGGTATGAGAGCTAGCGAGTGCACAAACACGCCAAGGGCCGGGACCGTTCACACGCTGCCGTACGCTGGCAATGACGATGTGCGACGGAAGTAAAGCGAGTACGACAGAAGGACAGCGCTGCCGCAGTACGGAACCGTGGTGCGCGACATGGGTCCAAACCAGCACCCACGTACCTTGTACTGGTTAAAGTCAAGAGGCGCCTTCAACGCCTCCAGCGACGAGATGGCGTGACGGTTACCGAGCGCAAAGCCCAGGCGGAAGCCGCCAAGGTGGAAGGACTTTGCGAAGGAAAAGAGCTCCAGCACGCAGTCCCGGCCGCCCGGCAGGCACAGCGGAGACGGCGACGGCTCGTCGCCGAACACCTGCGGTGCCGTGCAAGCAGGTGACCCAGTAAGCCACGCAGCCCGCTTCAGCCAACCCAGCACCTAGGCGGCATGCCAGTCCGTGCGCGCCGCAGTTACCAGTGTGGAAGCCTTGTCAGCGACAGCTTGCTTGGCAAAGAGCAGAACGAGCCCCCACCCGGAGGCACGCAATCCTTCTCGACGCAGCGCGTCCCGGTGCAGTGAGCCCACACTCCCCACACACGGTACGGCCCAGTCGCTTAACAGCGAGCTTGCCACCACACGGGGACGGGGCCGCCCCCCCCAAGCCCCTCCCCTGCCCCAGCCACGCGGAGGAGGCTTACCAGGTCCACGTAGGGGTTGTCGTGGATCAGCAGGATGCCGTGCTGTCGGCACAGGTCGACCGCGCGCTGGAAGAAGGCGGTCGTGGCGACGGCCGAGGTGGGGTTGTTGGGGTAGTTGAGGAGCATCACCTTAGCTCGCGCCAGGTCGGCCTCAGGCAGCGCGTCGAGCAGCGGCAGGAAGTCGGGCCCCAGCGGCATGTACACGGGCACAAGGCCCGCCACCTGCACTGCGAGCGCGGGAGCACCGGGAGCTTGAGGAAGCGTTCCACATAGGGAAGTTTGCGATGAGCGCGCCTTGGGTGCGTGTCTTGGCGTCGCCCCACCAGGCGGCGTCGCTGCAAGCGCCTACCTGCCACGCAAGACGCTGCAGCCCGGCGCCCCGTTGTCGGATGGGGCACCCGCAGGGCATCACGGTCTGGCCACACGAACCATGTGCTTACTACAAAAGCACATCCGCCTGCCAGAGGCGCATATTCCCCCTGTAGTAGCACGCCGTGCGCCGTCACCTTCAGTTCGACAGTTCATGTGCTTGAAAAGCATCACAAAAGCACATTCGCCTGCTAGCGGCGCCGGCTTTTTCTAAGCCCACCGCACACCGCGACCTACCGGCGCCGAAGTAGCTTGGGTATGCAACGGAGGTCATGAGAATGGCGTCCCCCACGTCGGCGACGGCCATCAGCGCGTGGCCCAGGCCCTCCTGCGCACCGATGAGGGTGAGCGCCTCGCAGGCGGGGTCCAGCTGTAGCCCGTACCGCTGGCCGTACCACTCGGTGGCAGCCTGCATACGCACATGAAGCCGGACAGGGCATCTACAGGGAGAATATGGGCTGGCTTGCGGTATCGTTGCTGTCGGCAGCTTAAGGGAAGGACTGCATGACGCATGGGCCGTGGGGAGGGGGTCAGCAGCGCAAGGTTACGTAGGATCCGGCCATTTCCGTCCCGTGGTGGTGTGAAGTGGAGCTGTGAGGGTGCCTGGTAACTGACATGTCCGACCCGTATCTGTCCGTCAGGGCTGGTCCTCGTCGCCCGACAGTCATTAGAAGCCGTGTTGCTGTTGGTGGGCCTTATAACGGCGCCCGGTTGGCTTGCCGGGGGGCCACTCTTCGCACCCACCGTGGAGCGAGTGCGGCAGCATGCGCGGTAGTGCAGGGCAGGGAAGGGGGGGCTCATGCAGGCCCCCGCGCGGTGAGCAGCTGATAGTAAGGTCAAATGGACCCATTGACGATGCCGCGGTGCCGGCGGTTAAATGTAGCTAAGGAGTCGCCCGTGAGGACGCAGCGTCGTTGTTAGCCTGGATGACGCAGGCGCATTCAGTGCCGGCCCAGAAACGTACCTCAAGGAGGGGCATGGTTCCGCTCTTGAGGCAATAGCTATGCGTCGTTGGGTCGTCGACGGACTCCTGATAGGATGCGGTGTCGACGTGTGTTACGGCCACACGCGACAGCGTAGCCCCGGCAACGTCAGCGTGTCAGGGGGGTGGCTACACCCCGAACATACGCGCGATGAATCGCGCCTGCCCCACGTACCTTGAGCGTCGCAAGAGCCTCTGGCGGGGGGCTAAGGTCCGAGGCTCCGATGGATAGGTCAACGACGGAAACTCCTGCTTCCCTCGCCGCCGTCTTGGCCGCGTCCATCGTTAGGAACACGCCGGGCGCCGGCACCCGCCTTGACCGATATGGATTCCCCGTCATGGATGATGATGTGAAGGTGTGAACGCGCTGCTTGCGCCGCTTATGCACCCTTCTCAGCACAAACGGTCTCAAGGCATGGGAGCCACCACAATTCAGCTACCTGATACATTCACTTTTGAAATTTGTTTTTGAAGTGCTGCCCTGGGAGGGGTAAGGGCGCTCCGGACTCCGGTGCTCGGAGGTTTCGGAGCAATACTTGAAGGTCGCTCGCCCACTTGGACAAGTTACGTCCTTCCGTGTCATTTGCCGCCGCATATCTGTGTCTTTTAAACCTACCCCTCAGACTCACTTCGGCGGTTCCAGCGTGCGGTCCCATGCGCCAAAGGACCGGGCCCAGACTCAGGCGAAAGAGCGAATAGCGTACCAAAGAATTGGGTAATTGAATTTAAACCCCGGCTTTTTTACAATTACGCGAAACGCGGGGGAGAATTCTGGCCACACGCGTGGCCTCCGTCGTGTCCCCCACTCGGCCGAGGCGGGGCTTCCACGTGGCCTGCATGGCGGGGAAGAGCAACATCGTGTGGTTCCGCAAGGGGCTGAGGCTGCATGACAACCCGGCGCTGCTGGAGGCGTGCAAGGACGCCGCACACGTGTACCCCATCTTCATCCTAGGTACGATAACCTAGCGCCGCACGCAGTGCAGGGGAGAGGGGTTTCACGCGCAGGTAATGCACAGATCCGTGCTGACCCTTACTGGTCATGGGGCGTCGCTACGGCTTGTTCAGGACTTCCGGGCGTTGCCCGTGGAGACCCTTGCCTGGGCTGTTGGTTTGACCTGCTAAATTGCAGCTTGGCGTCCTGTGCTGTACAGATCCTTTCTTCCTCCAACAAAGCTCTTACAAGTGAGTGGTGTGACGTGTCTTGAACAGTTTTTTAGCGTGGACTGCGCGCTAGGTCGCGAACCTCCGCCACGTAGCTCTTGCCGGCACTAGCGTTCATTCGCGCAGCGGCCTCTGCGTGATAGGGAGCAGACGGTTCAGCACGCAGATTTTGCAGGTGGTTCCGGTCCAGGAGTTATATTACGGCATGTCCAACTGCAGGGTCAGCGTCAACCGCTACAACTTCCTGCTGGAGTCGCTGAAGGACCTTGACGCCAGGTAGGAACACCCGAGGCATACTGTGTCGGAACACCCGAGGCATACTGTGTCGCCCGCCCCGCCTCTAAAGTTGATGTTGGGCTTGTGGGGAGCAGAACGCTGTCCGGCGGTGATGGGACCTGCATTGCATGTGTGAGATGTGTACGCCTGGTCAATGCCCCACGGATGACCCAAGGCGGCAAGCAAGCGCAGAGTCCACTCAGCTACCATGTACCAGCGCGCTACACGCGGTTTAAGTGTGCCACAGCTCTCACACGGCTTGCTGGGAGCAGCAAGCATTGTGTGCGGCGTCGCGGTTGCATGACTCAGCCAGCGAGGGAGTGTACGACCGGCCTCCACGTAGCGACATGCCAATCGTGGTGTTTTGGTAAAGCTGTACCGCATGCTTGCAAATCCTTGCAACGCCTACTCAACACCTTGGACCCTGTGGCCCGGCCCGCAGCTTTAAGGCGCGCGGGTCGCGGCTGCTGGTGCTGCGCGGCAAGCCGGAGGAGGTGCTGCCCCGTGTGTTCAAGGAGTGGGGCGTGCACAAGCTGTGCTACGAGCTGGACACGGAGCCGTACGCCAAGAGCCGGGACGAGCGCGTACGGCAGCTGGCGGCGGACTCGGGCGTCCAGGTGGTGGACTGCGTCAGTCACACCCTCTATGTGGGTTCTGGGTTGTTCGCGGTCGGTTTCGGGGAACGGGTCTGGGACGGGTATTCACCTTACAACCATAGCTGCTGAGTGGCCATGTGCTTGTCGTCAGCTAGCTCTCCATCGATGGACGGCGGGCGGGTGGCGCGGGCGGGCGGGCGTTGTCCATTGCTTGAATGCCGCCACGGCACCCGACCCACAGGACACGGACATGCTGGTGGCGCGGAACGGCGGGAGCCCGCCCCTGACGATGCAGTCCTTCTGCAAGCTGGTGGACCGGGTGGGTGACCCGCCGGCGCCAGCGCCCGACCCGCCGGCCGCGATGCCGCCGCCCGCGGAGGGCATGCCCAGCGCCGACCCGGGGGTCACACAGGTGCCCACCTGGCAGGAGGTGGGCTTCACGGAGGCACCGGTGACCATCTTCAAGGTGCGGCGTCGCGTGCTGTTCTGCAGCACGGCCTTGCGTGGCTGCGGAGCGCTGGAACATGCCTCTCTGGACGTCTCTTCCTTGGTACATGGTTGCATGTGGTACGGATGTCCGCTGCTCGTGCGCATCTTTGCTGCGTGCGTGCGTCTGATATGATACCGAGCTGAGCTGTGCGACGCGACGCGCGTTCCCTCCTGCTCTACCCGGCAGTGATTTATGACCTATGTCGCTGATACGCGTCCGGGGTTGGCCGCCCTCTCTGATCCTCCGTTGCCGCCCTCCCGCCCCCGCTACCCTAGGGCGGCGAGACCGAAGCGTTGCGCCGGCTGGAGGCATCCTTTGCAGACCCCAAGTGGGTGGCGGGCTTCCAGAAGCCTGAGACCGACCCCTCGGCCTTCCTCAAGCCCAGCACCACCGTGCTCTCGCCCTACCTCAAGTTCGGCTGCCTCTCGGCACGCCTCTTTCACGCGCGGCTGCTGGAGGTGTACCGCCAGCACAAGGCCCACTCGCAGCCGCCCGTGTCGCTGCGCGGGCAGCTGCTGTGGCGGGAGTTCTTCTACACGGTGTGTGTGTGGTGGGGGGGGGCACTGGTCTGGCACTGGGCACTCCTGATCTATAGGCGGGTGCGCATTAGATGTGCAGTCAGGGAGAGGTGAGCGGCGATGGTAATCGGCGCAGAAGGGTTGAGGGGCGTTCTCGTCGGTCGTTGCGGCCTGTCAGTCCGAAGCTCGTGGGATGCGCATTCAAGTGGGGGCGCTGTGCTTCTGGCCCGCCGCAGGTGGGCGCCAACACGCCCAACTTCAACCGCATGGCGGGTAACCCCATCTGCAAGCAGATCCCCTGGGACGACAACGAGGAGTTTTTCAACGCCTGGAAGGAGGCCCGAACCGGTGCGCGAACCGCCCGCCCGAGCCGTGGGCCTGGGACCTTGTGCTGAGCATGGGAGCGGGCCTGGGACTCGTGCATGAGCGGGGCGCTGCTTTCATCCACCGTGGTCGCGTCAGTCCGGCGCCTGCATACGGTACGCGGCAGCGTGTTTGCTTCCCCCACCCCTTCCGCCCTCCTTCCTCGCCCGCTCGCCCACTGATCCGGCCTCCCGCCTCCATCCCGCCTTTCCCGCCCTGGTGTTCCCGGGCCTGGTCTGATCCTCAATCATGTCGGTGAATCGTTTGCGCACCCCCCGCCCCCAACCTGCCCGACGCTGCAGGGTTCCCCTGGATCGACGCCATCATGACGCAGCTGCGGCAGTGGGGCTGGATGCACCACCTGGCGCGCCACAGCGTTGCGTGCTTCCTGACGCGGGGCGATCTGTACGTGAGCTGGGAGCGCGGCATGGAGGTCTTTGAGGAGCACCTCATCGACCAGGTGCGAACACACAGCGCTCTCCGGCCGTTCAACGCCTCTCAGTCTTACCCAGGAGGGCGGGCCTGTTCGGCGAACGCGATGCTAGCACGGACTCGCCTGCACTGCACTGCGCTGCGCGCGCGTGCGGCCGGAGACGCACCGCAGTCGCGCGGTGCGCGAAGGGGGCGAGGGCGGGACGTTGATCGTATCCTTGACGGTGCTGTTTACTTGCCCCTCGTTGCTCTTGGCCCGTGGCATGTAGTGGCCACGGGAAGCCTCTCGTGTGTGTTTGATGGGAAGTTTCGCCCTCGGCGATCCGCGGCTCGTTGTGTGGCCTGCAGGACCACTACTTGAACGCCGCCAACTGGATGTGGCTGAGCGCCAGCGCCTTCTTCAGCCAGTACTTCCGGGTCTACAGCCCGGTCGTCTTCGGCAAGAAGTACGACCCAGACGGCAAGTTCATCCGCAAGTGAGTCGCTTCTGGCCTGGGTCCGCCTCCCTGCGGATGGGAAAGGACGGAGGGCCGGCAGCGCACTGAATGTGTACCGCGCACATGGGTCATCTTGTTCGCGCTCGGCCTCAGCCGCCAGCACCTGCAGCTGCTGCGTCGACTCTGCTGCTGCTCGTTTTGCGCAACCCCGCCCCCAACCCCTCATCCATGCATGCACTAACCTTCCCTGTCCTGCCTCAGCTCATCCGCTCAGCTGTCAACGCCCCATGCGGCTTCCCCCCTGCTCCCCGGCCCGCCCAGGTTCCTGCCCGTGCTCAAGGACATGCCGTCAAAGTACATCTACGAGCCGTGGACCGCCCCGTTGGAGGTGCAGCGCCGCGCCGGCTGCCTGATAGGCAAGGACTACCCGCGCCCCATCGTGGACCACGCGACCGTCTCCAAGAACAACATCTCGCGCATGGCCGAGGCGTACCGCGCAAACAAGTGAGCGGTGGGGAGGCTGACGTCGGTTGCAGGGGAGCCGGGGGGGAGGGCGGGGCTGTGCTGGTCCTTCCCGGGTGCTTCGTGGGTCCGCTCGGGGTGGGCGCCTCGCCTGCGGCCTCCCCGAACCCCGTTTCCCATTCCGTATTACTCCCCGAACCTGCGGCGCAGTTGTGGGAGCCGCCGGCAGTGCGAGTGTTGTACCAGAGCCGCACTGTGGCGTTGCGGAAGGACGGTGCATGGTGCTGCATCATGTGGCTTCCCTTGACCACTCTTGCAGGTCAACGGACGAGGATGCCGGCGCCAGCGCTCCGAAGAAGAAGGCGCCAGGACGGAAAGGAGCCGCGGCGGCGGCCGGCGCTGCCGCCGGCGGGGATTCGCCAGAGGCTGTCGCCGCGGCGGCGGCCTCAACGGCGGTGGCTGCAGCGGCCACCTTTGCGGCCCGGCGGGGGCAGGGGCGAGGGAGGACCACGCCCGTGAAGGCGGTGGCTGGGGCATCAGACAATGCTGGTGTGGGGGAGTCGCCGGATGGACAGCCGGCTGCCAAAGGCGGCAGGAAGGCAAGCGGAGGCTCCAAGCGCCAGCGGACGATCAAGGAGGCTCTCGGGGCCGCGGCGGACAAGCCGGCGGCTGACCCTAGCACGTGACAGCGTGTCTCTTTCGGGACTATCATGCAGCCGTTCCGGTGGACTCGGCGTTGTGAACACCGGGGTGATGAACGTCGGGGTTACTTAGGAGGGTGTGCAGTGATTGATCTGATGTGCATCGACTCCAGAACGCGCCGCTAGGCAAGCGAACGCAATTATCACCCGTATCTCAAGTAGAACGCAAGGGTATGGGCGGTGGCAACGGCCAAGGCCAAATGGCGCCGTGCGTCGTACCGGTATCAGTCCCGTTACCCATGTAGGAGCATGTGGGTCCCATAGCTCCTAGAACTCTCACAGAACTCTACCCGTCACAGTGGGATACAATTGCCGCACGCACTGCATGTTGTTCGCCCTGGAGTACTTGAGCTTCCTGCTGCCGTGTCAGTTGATTGCTGCCCTTTCGATGGGCAACGTTGGTGTTTGCTCGGGGTGGCCGGTGCACAAGATTTAGTGATCTCATCTCTTCATATCAGCGCGTGTGTACAAGCACGAATGCGTTTATAGGCTCCGCCCCTTTCAGGGTTGATCGGCTGTTGGCTGGCCGAGATGACGAAGGTGACACTTGACACGCAGTAGTGATTGGCCTGGACGACTGTAATAATGTGCACCACAAGGAACGATGGCACATTGCCAACTCTGTTACCGTGCGTAAACCCCAGATCGGCCGGCACCCGCACTGCGATGAGGGTAGCGACCCGTGGGGCCGGCAGAGACCCTGAGGACTTTCATGGCAGGCCGATATCATCTAATTGTGACATGAACGATGTTGACCGTGACGCGTGTCTGCGCTTCAAGCAACCACCGAAGCAGAAACTATTGCTGGACAATCCACACCTACGCAATGTAAGCCTTGCAGATATATTCTATATGCTGTCATATCCTAGAGAGAGAGAGAGAAAACGTCAGGCTGAAGCGCCGTGCGGCGCCGTGTGAGCCCTAAGGGGTCCCAACAATTATCAGGCAATAGATACTCAAACATTACAGTGCATTAATTGTAAGTGTTTAAAGACGTTGTGTGGAGAGCGCTCGAAGTTACAATAGGCACGCTTGGTCTGCACATACAGGCACCTGCCTTTGCAGAAAGCTAAGATTTATCAATGAAACAGTTAGGTCGAGGAAGCGGCGCGTAACAGTTTGCGCTTCACGTTCCGAGGGCCGGGCCTGCATTTAGGAGTCTTTGGAACCCAGAGCGCCTACACGGAGGAGCCTGAGCTCAGCGCTGCGGGCGGGGGTGCCGGACTTTGCGGCACAGCATGTCCAGGACCGACCAGCATGGCTCGCCCTTGCCTGGGGCGCGGGGCAGTAGGATGATGCGAAAGGTAAGATCAGGGCTTGGAAGTGCTGGGGGACGAGTCCCAGCGGCGCACAAGGCTGGGGTGCCGGAGGGGTCGCACGCCCGAAACGCGGCACGCAACTTCACACTCACGGCACTCGCGGGCAGGGTGCCGGCACGCGCAGGAGAGCAAGACTGCGCCTCCTTTAGCTTGGTCCCGGATCCTCGGATCCGCTCATCTCCTCGCCGCGCTCCCCACTCCCGCTCCCCCCATGCCCTCCTGGTCCAGGCTGAGGCGCTGGGCCTGGAGACGCGCAACGTGCCCTCGGCCTACCTGCTCCCCGTGCTCACCCGCGGCAGCGCCGGCGGCAGCAGCCTCAGCGCCAGCGGCTCCCACACCGCCATCGCCTCGGGGGGCTCCTTCCATGAGCCGCTCAACCTCTCGCCCAAAGCTCTCACCGCCATGCGCACCACGCGCATGCTCCAATCCCTCGGTCAAAAGGTCATCTTCTCCAACGATCCCTACGTTAACTCCGCCTTTGAGTCGCTCCTCACCACCCGGGTCACCGGCGTGCCCCCCGACCTCGCGCCCGACCTGGCGGAGCTCATCTCCCGCAAGCCGCCCGGCGGCCGCCTGCGGCCCAAGGGCTCCAAGGCCGCCGCGCTGCGGCGCGCCAAGCGCCTGGTGGGCGCGGGGGCCATGCCGGTGGCCAGCGAGGTGCCGTTTGTGGACGCGCTGCGGGTGTGCGACCTGGAGCGGGACAGGGGCGCCCTGCCGGCGTTGCTGCGGCACTACGTGTTCAGCCGGGCGCGCGTGGTGGTGCCGCGGCTGGAGGAGTACTGCGAAGCGATGGGCAGGCTGCGGCCGGCGCCCATGCTTCAGGCGGCGGCGCTGCTGATGCAGCAGGGGTACTTCTTCGCGGCCATCAAGGTGCGGGCGAGCGGGTCGGGGGCTAGGGGGGAGGGTTGAGGGGAAGGGCGTGGGAGAGGGAGGGCGGCCCGCAGGGTGCGGGCGCGCCGTCGTGCCATGGCGGCCCGATGAGCATGACGCTCACGGCCGGTATGAGCGCTGGGTAGCGTCGAACGTGTGTCGAGGGGGAGAATGTCTTAAGTGGAGTGCGGGAAGGACCCACCGTGTGGCTTCGCGTGGATACCTGTTACTGTGCCGGGGCGGGGCAGAGCCTCCGATCACAGATCCCACCGCTTGCGAATGCGCCCCGCGGGGACCGGTCGGATCATACGCGCTGCATGTGCCCTGCCCAGCTCACCGCCGCCTTGTACTCCGTCGCCCCGTACAGGTTGTGTACAGCAATTTTGAGGCGCTCCAGGCGACGCTGGCGGAGATGGAGGCGCTCATAGCCCAGCACATGGACACGGGCGACTGGGACACGGCGTCGGCGCTGTGGCACTGGAAGGACCCCGACAGGGAGCTCTTCCTCAAGCAGGTGCGCCCCAACAGCAAGCGGCCAAGCGGTCGGGGTGCTGGCCGCTGCACCACAGCGGATCTGGGGTCGGTGCCACGGAGCGGTATGCGTACGTACGTGCCTGCCTGCGTGCCTGCGTACCAGTGGAGTGGCACTGGCCAAAATGCAGATCGGCGGCCAAACCGGTGGCCCCTCGTCGGCACTGGTTACCGGAGCTGGCAGGCCCTTCCAGCACGTCGCAAGCATGACATTAACGAACCCCTCCCATCCTGTATGCGAATCTCTAGCCTCTGGCTACCATGGCTGCAAATGCCGCAAATGCTGCGTGGCCCGACCGGCACTCGATCCATGCACGCCCGAGCGGTGCCCGCAGCGCGGCCGCCCGCCCGCGGCCTCACTGTGCCCAACCGGCGGATCGCACTGCGCGGCACACCGCGCAACCACCATCCGGACCCCTTTCCGCCCTGCCTGCCACCCCCTGCCTGCCACCCCCTGCCTGCGACCCCCCTGCCTGCCACCCCCTGCCTGCCACCCCCTGCCTGCGACCCCCCTGCGTGCCACTTCCCTGCCTGCGACCCCCCTGCCTGCCACCCCCCTGCCTGCCATCCCCTGCCTGCCACCCCCTGCCTGCGGCTCTGCGTCCCGTAGTTCAAGGAGCTGCGCATCATCTCGTACTACTTGGACGTCCGCAAGCAGCTGCGGGCTCTCAAGGAGGCGGGCGTGGTGGCGCTGGCGCGGGTGGAGCGGGAGATGTTGCTCAAGGTGGGGCCGCCTGGAGGGCAGAGGATGAGGGAGGGGCCTGGGGCCTGCCCGGCCATGTCCGGCGTGGGGGCCGGTGGCGGATGGGGCAGGCTCTGGCGCGGCGCAGCCGGAGATAGGTGCGCGCACGAATGTGTCCGTGTGTGTCCCGCTCGACTTGTGTGGCGCGGAGCCGCGGCGGTGCCCCCCGCGGCGGTGTGCCCCGGCTAGTGCCGACCCCACACGCGCCAGTGGTGGTGGTCCCATCCCCCATCCCCCATCGCCCACTCTCTCAGGTGATCCAGGACTTCCGGCAGCAGCTGGAGGAGGACTTCGCGGCGCACCGGGCGCAGATGGCCAAGGAGGCAGAGGAGCGCGCGCGGGCCAAGGCCAAGCTGGACGCGCAGGTGCGGGCACGGGGACGGGTTCGTCGCTGTAGCTGTGTCGGGATTTGCCTGTTGGTTTGTAGGGGCTGACGCGGGGAAGGTCCCAAATGTCGACGGGCTATGACTGGATGGTTGAGGCGTGGAGGCGCTTGATGGTGCTCCAAGTTCCCGACTCCACCATGAAGTGTGGGTTCTTAAACTAACAGCGCACTTGCGGGCCGCTTACAACGAGCCGCTTACAACGGTTGCACGTCTGCAGGCCCGCGCCGCTGCCGAGGCGGCCGCGCGCCGCGCCGAGGAGGCGGCGAAGGTGGAGGCCAAGGCGCGCGCCGCCGCCGACGTCAAGGCCAAGCGCGAGGCGGAGATGCGCGGCAAGGCCAAGGAGATGGATCGGAAACGGGAGGAGGTCCGCAAGCGAGCCGAGGAGCTGCGCAAGAAGGGAGGGCCGCCAAAGACGGGCCCCGTGCGGCCGCCCCGGGGCGGCGCCGCCGGCCGCGCACAGGAGGATGGCGGGCGCTGCCAAGGCAGCGGCGCAGGGCGGGGCGTTGGAAGACGACGGGCCGCTGGTGGTGGAGGAGTGGGAGGTGGAGCCGGGGCCGGAGGAGTCGATGGCGGAGGCGTCAGAGAATGGCGGCACCCAGGGGGGCGAGGAGGCGGGGCCGGCGGCAGAGGCCAGCGATGCCGTCGTGGCAGCCGAGGCAGGGGACAAGGTATCGGAGCTGGGGCGCGGCTCGTCGACAGGGCAGAGGACGCCGCTCGCGTCGCGTGACGGCGCGCGGGCAAGCACCAGCAGCGGCGGCGTGAGCAGGGGCGGGGGCAGGAGCGGCGCTGGGACGGGGACCGGCGATGCACCTGCCCAGGCCGGGGATGCGGTGGAGGAGGATGCGGTGGGGGCGGCCGACGCCGCCGGCGCGGACTCTGTCGCGGCGGAGGGGGCGGCGGAGGAGGCGGAGGCCACGCCAGCGGCGCCCGACGACCGCCCGCCTGTTCGGGTGCACCTCAGGCCGCACAGCCGGGGGCTGACGCTCCAACTCAGTTTCGGCGCGGGCGCGGACGGCCCCGCCGTGGCGTCGGCGCCGCCGGTGGCTGCGGAGAGCTCGGAGGCGGAGGAGCTGCGGCGGGGCATCGAGGAGATGAGGCGCGCGATGAGCCTGGAGCGGCGGCGGGCCGACGCGGCGGCGGAGCAGCTCAAGGCAATGGCCGCCGTCAAGGGCAGCCGGCCCACCACGCCCGCCATCAAGCTCAACATCAACCTCATGGCGGGGACGACGGACGAGAAGCTGCGGGTGGGTGGTGGCTGCTGTGCGTGCGGCACGGCGGGATGCGCGTGGAGGTCGTGGGCATTGCGTCGTGGGTGGGTGGCGCGCAACGCTTGCATGGTTGTTGGCGTGGATTGCGGTTGGGTTGCAGTGCGGGTGGGCGGGGGGCATGGTCACTGGCTGGGGACTTGGGGTACTGGTTGGGAGTCACCGTACGGTGTCGACTAGCAGCGGTGCGCGCACGGCGGCTGCCCGCACCGCAACCCAACCCAAGCGTCTCCAAAACCCGACAACGCACCCCAACTCCCGGCAGGAGATGGAGGCAGCGCTGGAGGCGGAGCGCGCCGTGTTCCAGCAGAAGCTGGAGGAGGAGCGGGCGGCGCTGGCCGCGGTGCTGGCGGAGGAGCGCTCCAAGCTGGAGGAGCACTTCTCCTCGCAGAAGAAGCTGTTTGACGAGGTGGGGGCGGCCGGGGCGGGCGGCGATCTGGGGCCTTCGAGGATGCTTGGGCTCTGCAGCGCCGGGGCGTGCCTAGCCCTCCTTAAAAGCACACCACTTCCGCGTCCCGCCGGTGCGACCCAGTGCACTCCACAGACCACTTGGTTGCTGTCCCCACCGTTGTGTGCTGTCTCCGCCGTTGTGTGCTGTCCCCACCGTTGTGTGCTGTCTCCGCCGTGCCCACATTGTACGGCTACAATGACCCCCTTTGCCGGTCCACTCCGCCGGTCCAATCCTCCACATCCGCAGGAGCGGCAGCGGCTGCTGCGCGACCTGTACGAGCAACAGGGCCGCGACCTGGACCAGCAGCTGGTGGCCAGCGTGCAGAGCATCGAGGCGCTCAAGCAGCAGCGGGACATGCTGCGCTCGGCGGGGGGCAACGGCGGCAGCAGGCACTCGTCGGGGCGCAACGCGGCGGCAGCGGAGGAGGCGGCGCGGCTGGAGGCGGCAGTCAAGGTGGGGGGACATGGCGGTGGAGGGGGGCAGGGGAGGGGGGCGCCGTGCTGGAGAAGGCGGAATTAGGACCACTTTTGGTCACGTATGAAGCGCCCTCTACACGCGCTGTGTCCTTTCGCTCTTATGCCTGCCATGAACCTAGTGGTTACGGGACATGTGGAGCAGACGCTTACAGCAAGTCCGTGAATTCTTGAGCTGCGTGACCTCCGCCAGACGAGGACAGCAAGCAGACAGGCGAGCAGAGGACCCGTCTGAGCGACGCGCTCTGGTCGTGAATGTGCCTTCTGTGTTTGCGTGGGTGCGCAGATGCTGGAGAAGAAGCTCGATGACGAGCTGTCGCACGTGAAGCAGCTGGAGGACGAGAAGACGCGCGTGGAGACAGAGCGGCTGGCGCTGGAGGAGGCGCAGAGGCTGCTGGAGGCGCAGAAGAGCCAGGCGGAGCTGGAGAAGGTGGGCGCGCAGGCTTGCTGCAGCCGCGGGGGAGGCAAACCACGCGGCCACCCAACGTGGCGTTTCAGGCGAACTCCGGTCGTGCTTCTCTCCGGCAGCGCCTGTATGTCGTTCTACGCTAAAGGCGCTAATGTGGTTGCTTTTTTGGGGCTCCGGGGCCCGGCAGCTCAGCTTCTTAAGTTTCACTTCCTCCGCGCCGTCCCTGTTCCCCTCCACCACCCCGACACAGGCCAAGGCGGAGCAGGAGAAGGGCGCGCTGCAGGAGCAGATCGCCAAGACGATGCGCATGTTCCAGGAGCAGCTGGCGCAGACCGTCAAAATGGCGGCCATGCTGCAGGCGCAGCGCATCCTGGGGGCGGCCACGGGCGGCGTCGCGCCCTCGCTCGCCATGACGCCCATGGGCCCCGTGGCCACGCCCCTGGGCCTCATGCCCCAGAGCTCCGCCGGCAGCATCTCCATGCTGACGCCTCCGTCGTTGGGGATGCTGCCGGTCGGGTCCGCGAGCATGGGCGCCGCGGCGGCGGCGGCGGCGGCAGGCGTACCCGGTTCGTTGACGGCGTCGCCCAGCCTGGGCGCGTCGGCCGCGTCGCTGTCGATGCTGCCCGCGCCGGTGGCGTCGCTGCCGCAGGAGGTGGACGACCCGCCGACGCAGGACGAGATCATCGCGTACGGCAAGGTACGGCGCGCATGGGAAGGGGGGTTAGGGCGCGGGGAAGAGGAGACAGAGCGGCGTGGGGCAGGTGGCATCTGCGTGAGCATGACGGCGGAAGCCTAGAACCGGGATGGAAGCGGCCTTCTTGCCGGTATTGCGATGTTGTGCGGACGGGATGTTAACTGACAATTTGGAACGCTTGTACACCACTAATCTCTTTTCAGTTTGAACCTCTTCGGCGTCCGCGGCACTCGCCGCCGACCGCGGCCCCTGGGCTCGCTCGTGTCTTGAGGGCGCGCGGCCTGCCTGCCGGCCTGCCTTTTGGGTGAGAGCTCTTCGGCCACAGCCACGCTAAGCAGCTCAAAGTTCAGACCCCTCGTCGTCGCATCCACAACGCCACCCGACCCCCGGCTTCTCTACTGAGAGCGCCCTCTAATCCTCTGCACCCCCAATATCCATCGCTCCGCAGTACCTGGGCATGGACGTGGCCGAGGACGCGGACCTGCTATACATCGCGGAGTGGGCGCTCACGGCGCCGCTGCCCGAGGGCTGGACGGTGCACTTGGACGGCGAGGGCAACGAGTTCTTCTACAACGCAGCCACCAACGCCTCCACCTATGAGCACCCCATGGACGAGCACTACCGCGCCTATTACCGCAAGATGAAGGAGCAGAAGCAGCTGCAGAAGATGACGGAGGCGCAGCAGGCGGCTGGCGCTTAGGCGCGTAGGCGCGTAGGCGTGGAGGCGGATGCGCAGGGCATGCGCGCGGGCGCGTGGGCGCCTGGTGGGCGGCCTTGCCGTTGGGTGTGGGTGCAGCGGGCTGCACGCGCGGAGGCAATAGAGCGAGTGCGCGTCAAGGGAGGGGGGTCGAGGCGGGGTGTCTTGATGTGGGTATTGCCCCACGGGGGGGGGGAGAGGGGGAAGGGCAGGGGCGTACGCATTGCTGCGTAAGCAGTGCAACCAATGCATGCGGGCGCGCATGATGCCTGGGTCCTGTGGTTGCGCCTTTGTTGCGCGTTAAGGACACGGCCGGGGAGTGCAAGCGGCCGCATGCGGCTGGAGCATAGATGATGCATTTGCAAGGAGGCACTTTCGTTCATACACACCGACCGACACGCTGGCTAAGTAACTATGACATGCAAAGGGATGAACCCGTGGTCCATGCTTGTGAGCATTTACAATGCAGCTCTGCTGTGAACACTGGATAACACATGTGTGCCACAGTTGCTCACCGGCTTACTGAGGTGCAACGGCCTGGTGCAGTACCGGTCCATCCGGCCTGACCCAGAGCAAACCGAATCCAACTGTAACAGCAGGAACAATATCATCCCTGATACATAGGACCGTGGCTCACGCCCACACGGCCCATCCCACGGCGCTTGAAGCCCTTTCAGCACGTCCGCATCTCCGCTGGCCCGCATTACCGGTAACCATTTTTGCCCCGTCAGTGGGATTTGCAGCTCATACTGCATCGCATCAAGCAAAACTGCCGTGCGCTCTGTCGCCGTACCACGCCACTCGTAGCGCCTGCGCCTCCACACGACACACACCGCATCCCAAACTCACTCCGCCCAGCCCCCATCCTGCCACAACCCCGCGTTCACTCGTCCTGCGGTGCGTCGCTTCGAGCCTGGGCTCGGCGCTTTGCAGCCGCGGCTCGCTGCCGGCGCCCCGCCCGGCTGTGCGGCCCCGACAGGTAGCCGCTGGCGGTTGCCCATGCATGCCTGCCCCGCTGCGGCTGCGGCTGCTGCGGACGATCTCCGCCCCCCTTCTCCCCCGATGCAGCTGCAGCCGCCGCTTCTCGCACACTCCCCCCACCGGCCGCTTGTTTGAGGCTGCCGCTGGCCGCGGCGCCGGGCGCCTGATTCACTGCTGGGCGATCGACCGCATGCCCCCTGGCCGCTGGGGCTGGCGCAAGGCCGGCGGCCTTCGCTTGCGAAGCGAGCACCTTCACGACGCCGGGGGGGCCGGCGCCCCGGCGCTGCCAGCACCTGCGCCATGCCCAGTCCCATCCCCGCAGCCTCGCCGCCTGCCGCCTGCTCCGCCAGGCAGCTGCGCAGCCGCTCCCGCAGCCGCTGGCTCCACTTCTCGGGCGGCTGCACGTCCAGCACCACCAGCGCCCAGACCAGCCCGCTCAGCGCCCCCGCGTCGAAGGCCGGAAGCTGCCGCCCCGCCGCCAGCAGGAAGGCGCGCAGCCAGCCCCGCGGCGGCACGACGTCGAGCTTGGCCACGGCCACAATCAGCTCAGACAGCAGCCGCGGCGTGAGCGACGGCGGGCGCACGGTGGAGGTTACCTCCGCCGCCCCCGTCGCCGCGGCCGCCGCCGCTGCAGCGGCTGCGGCGGCCTCCAGCCGCGGCTGCGTCTCCAGCAGCAGCGCCTGCAGCCATGCCGGCCCCGGGCTGGCATCCAGCTCCGCCAGCGCCACCGCCAGGCCCACCAGGCGGTCGTCTGGCAGCAGCGACAGCTTGGTGGCACAGGCCTGAAGCAGGGCCTGCAGGAGCTCCTGCCGCCGCCGAGCAGCGGCCGCAACACCGGCTGCCGAGTGCGTCGCCGGCGTCAGGGCGGCAGTCGGCGCGGGACCGGGCGCCGTCGGCAGGCCCTGGCTGAGTGCCGCCAGGGCCGTGACCGCGTCCGCCAGGTCGAGGGGCGCCAGCACGTCCACCTTGGAGGCCAGCGTGCCTGGGCGACAAGGAGCAAGGTTCAGCTGGGATTGAAGTCGCCAACTAGAGGCGCGTAAACGTGGTTTGCAAGCTCCGGTAGTGCGGGTGTGCTCCGCAGCTGAGGATGCCGGCACGCCGGGCACGACGACGCGGTGAAGCAGCCAGGTCGCTAAGCGTTCAGGAAGGGGACTGGCAGTGTGAGCTGCCATGCCTTTACCCCCGCTTCGGCAAGCTCAAAGCACGCGCAGACAACCGTCCCCGTTGCCGGCGCGCTACTCACCGCACGCCTCCGCCAGCCACTCCTGCCCCGGCCGCACGCCCGCCCGCGCCACCGCCAGCATCATGCGCGCCAGGCCGGCCGCCGTGAAGAGCGGCAGCCGCTGGGCGCACTGCTGCAGGTACCGCGACATCCACGCGTGCGCCAGCTCCTCCAGCTCCTCCTCCCCCGCCTCCCTCGTCGTGGTTCCGGAACCCGGCCCTGCCGCGCCGCCCTCGGCCGCCGCGGAGCGCGCGGTTCCCGGGGCACCCGGGGCCGCGGAGCGCGCGAAGAGCCCCGGGTCGAGGGCCGTGAGGCCCAGCAGCAGCTCGGGAAGGTCGGCGGGCCGGCACTGGGCCAGGTGGGCGTGGCTGGCGCCCAGGCAGGCGCGCAGCCAGGTACGGCCGGGCGCGAGCCGGGAGGACGCAACGAAGCCGACCACCTGGGGCAGGTCCGCGGGCTTGAGCTGCGGCAGCAGGGCCGCCGTCGCCTGGCAAGCGGTCGCAACAGCGGCAGCGGAAGGAGGCGTGAACGGGGGAGGGCTGCTGGACGGGCACAAACAGTGAAGTTTGAGCATCGCCATGCCCAAACTTCACCGCCGCTGCTTTCCTTCAGCGTCCACATCCAGCTCACCGCAAGATTTGCGCATCGTGCGCCAGACTGTCACAGGCTACAGCTTTCCCCGCCCGCTCGCAGCCCCACCCCACCCCGCCACGCACCACCTGCAGGACACCCCACCTGCAGGAACGCCCCATCCCACCCCACCCCGCTCCACCTGCAGGAACTCCCCGCTCCAGCGCTCGTCCACCTGCCAGCCCAGCCGCGACACCGCCCACGCCAGTCCCGCCACCTGGTGCGGCTGCATGGCTGGCAGCTGCGACCGGCTGCACGCAAGCAGTAGCGACCGGCAGCGCTCCCCGGGTTGGAAGCCGATCTGGGCCAGCGCGCGCAGCGCCCGGACCAGCTCCTCGGCCCCCAGGCCACGGCCCAGGCCCACGCCCGCGCCCGCGCTCTCCTCCGCTGCCCGATCCGAGTGACCGCTGCCCCATGGCTGTGGCTGCAGTCCCCCCCGGCCGAGTCCGCTGGAGGTGGAGGCGGGCTCGGGAGTGAGCCCCGCCGAGGCCTGCAGTGCGTCGCAGAGCGCGGACTCGAACAGCAGCAGCCAGGGCGTGGTGGGCCGTACGCCGAGCTGCACCAGCGCCCACAGTAGCTGCGCCAGCTGCGCCCCCGGCAGGGCGGCGAGCCCCAACTGCAGGGAGCTCATGCACAGCCCCAGCCATGCGTCGCCCGGGCGCACGTTGAAGGACGCCAGCGCGCTGACCACCTGCGCGAGCTCCTGGCTCGACAGGCGCGCGAGGCCGGGAGCTGAGGTTGGGAGGGAGGACGGGGGCGGGGGCGGCGGGGCGGGGGCCGGCGAGGCGATGGCTGCCGCGGAGCTGTCCGAGGGGCCTGCTGCGTGAGCCGGAGGGGTCTGCGACAGGTTGCTGCTGGGGGGTCTGCGCATGAGCGCATCGGCGAGCTGGCGAAGCACCTCTGGGTTGGCGCTGCGGAGGCCCGCGAGGGTCACGAGCACGGTGGCGGTCTCTTGGGGCGAGAGGTCGTCCATTGAAGGGCGCAGCAGCGCGTAGGCGTACTGCAGCGCGTCCGCCAGAGTTGCAGAGTCCAGAGGGCTGCGCTGGCTGGTGCTCCATCGCTCTGATAGCACGCGGAAAGCCGCAACCACATCGGTCGGCTTGTCCGCACGGTCCCGTTCCGCTTGCTCCAAAAGAACCTCGTGTATTGATGCTAAGTCGGCGCATTGAGCAAGCCGCTGGGCGAGAGGCTGCGTGGAATCGCTGACCGGTGCCACAGCCGCGAAGGCACGGGCCCGGGCGGCGCGCAAATGCGGTCGGGGCTGAAATACATTGCAGCTAACTATAGATATATGGATGCCTCTAGGGGCAAGGATTGCAGGGACGGAGCGCATGGCGAGCGGACAGGGGTTACTCAGCCGTCCTATGGTATTATATCGTAGACATATCAATATTATAAGACTGCACAAAACATATGTGAACTGACAGGGCACCGCTTGCGCCCAGAAACAGGACATACGACGTCCCTCCTAATCCAATTCCTTCTCCAACGTGCCCAACATACGCCCAACGTACTGTAATTACTTCATATTTAATAATACCGTGGGCGCCATCAACTTGAGGCCGTCCCGCGGGTCTCCAACGTCCTAGAAGATTAGGGGTTCATTCCACTCCGTTCCGTCCTCCAAATTGAAGGGAGTAAATGGGAGTCTCCTTATACACAGGTGACGTACGAATGGACTACACCTCCCCATACATGCTGCTCGAATACCAGGGAGCCCGCGCTCGTGCCTTGATCCATCCATCGGTCTCATCGGCAACCCCGTCACAGGAACTGCTCACACTAAAGGAGTGGCCATCTCCCGGCCACCATGGTCACGAGGACCTTTTCATATGGGCTCACGTCACACATGTGTACACGATTTTACGGATACACATACGGCGCCTGACATACAAGCACCGTCCGGTAACTAATGGTATGTGAGGCACCGTGTACCGGACCTAAACGGCCACACAGCGCACGCCTGGGCCCGGACCGCACCAGGCACGCCAGCTCCGTACACCATTCTCAGAAGCAATTCATTCCTGAATGGGACAACTTATACCAAGACTCAGACTGCTGCTGACAGTGCGCCCAGTTTCAAAAAACATGCCCCCTGGCAGGTTCCAGCAGCCGCCGCCGACGGCCAGAATGCTCCGCCATGTAACAAAAACGCCCCTTAATGAAGCCACTACGGGACCATGGCGCTACTTATCCGTGCTCCAGGAGGGACCGGCCCGCATCCGGGTGTGTGACGACGAGCAGCACCCAGCACTAAGCAGAGGAGAAACGCAGGCCACGTGACGCCTTCGTCACCCGGGAGCACCCCGCATGCAACTGCCAATGGATGCTCCATCTTCCACCTGCACATGCCACCGCCAGAAACAGTCATGCATGCCTGCTCCTGATCAACGTCAAACCTCAAAGGACCGGGCAAACACAAAAAAGCCCCAAAACCCTGCAAACATAACAAGGACGCGTTTAGGACGGCAAGGGCAAGTCAGCCGATGCACCTCATGCTAGTCATGAGCTGCTGCAGCATCGGCAACACGAGGAGGCAAACCCGTACGGTCGCCACGACGCTGTGCATACTAAGGACGTTAGGAGGAATGCTGCGCAGCAAGCGCACTCCTTTGCCGGCGACAACTTCCGTCGCTGCCGTACGAGCACAGCGACGGAGCGGCCCCCTCGATTGCATCCTGGCGCGCGTCACTCTTTGAGCATCGCAGCGACGCAATGCAGAGCAGGCCGACTGCAATCCGACAGGTGTCGCACGCGGCAGACGAAACCGACAGGGGAGGCGGATCCGCCAACGCAAACCAACCGAGCATCGCATGCATCCGTTGGGAACGCCTAGATCACATTATGCAAACACTCGACAAACTATGGGCAGTACATTCCCATCAAGATGCATATGCACCCTGAAGTCATACTAATTCCAGAGAGGGACCGGCCTGCATCCGGGGGGGTTACCAGCAGGACCCAACAATCAACTCACGTATCGCGTCGGAAAAACACAAGCAACATGATGCCTTTATCATCCTGCAGCGCACGCGTTGTGGACCTTGCATGGTGCAACTTCCACCTGCACATGCGACCGCCATCAATAATAACGTTTACCGCATGTTGCGGCAAAGACCCATTCGGGCTTCAGCTTCGTGAGCAGCATGCGAGCGTTCGGCTCATCGCTGCTGCCATTCACGGCTCTAAAACTGCCAACGAAGCATTGCTAATGCCATCAAAGTGCAAGATCAGCGCTACACACCGCGTCTCTGGATAAAACGTCAGGGATCTCCGAGTTCTGCTCTTTGCCCACACCGACTGGATGGTGGGGTGGTCCGGCCCGCCACCTGCTCGCACCTTGACTGCGGCCCGGGGCTGCAGCCCGTGCTGAGCCATGTCCCATGTCCCATGCGACATTCGTGCGGCTCCAGCAGCAACGCTGAGCGCCGCCAGAGCGCCCTCACCAGCGTCCTCCCACTGCTGCGAAACCCCCCGACGGCAGCAGTGCTGCGGGCTCTCAGCTTCACGAAGCGAGCAGCTCCGTGGCAGACTCCGACGTCTTCATGCCTACAAGGCTCAGGCGGGGCAAGTGCAGCCCGTCCTTCGGGCTGCTGCCGGCTTCGCCGCCAGTTGCCATCAGGGGGGATCGCAGCGTGGAGCCGCCCCCTTGGAGCTGGGTCATTCCATCCAGTGACATGCCGCACTTACGGCTGTTTTCCTGGGATGAGGAAGGCTGTCCCATAGGAGGAGCCCCGCGCCGCTGCGAGCGGGAGGCCTGCAGGCGGAGGGGGCCGTGCGGCCCGGCCGATGTGGACATGGTCGCCCAGCGCTTCTTGTCCGGGTCTGGGTCCGGCAGCTGCGGCGGCACCTGCGACTGCATCGGCGACGTCGGCGATGACGCAAGTGGCGACGAAGCGGAGCGCGTGACCGGCGGCAGCGCCAGCGCCGTGGGGCGTTTTGACTCGCTGGCGGCCAGCGGCTGAGGTGAAGTGGGCGCGCTGGCGCGGGACCGCGAGGCCGGGCTCTGGTGCGGGTGGGCGTGACCGCGGGGCCCATCTCGGCCGCCTGGGGATGTCTCCGCGAGTGGCATTCGGGGCTTGTCGGCGGCACGGCTGCGGTCCTCCCGGTTCGCACCGCCGCCGCGCCCTTGGCCGCGAGCGTGGTGGCCGTGCCCGCTGCCGGCTCCGGCCGGGGTGGGCACGCGGCTGCCATCGTGGTGCGGGGACTGCTTGACCTCGCTGGCTGAGCCGCGGAGGTTCTCCTTGCTGGCCGTCCTGCCGACGGGCCCCTCGTCCTGCGAGTATGGGGCGGGATCAAGGACGACCGTCTGCTCGCCGGCGGGCAGTGAGCTGTTGCTGAGGCTTTGACCCAGGGCTCTAGCGCGCTGCAAGCGGCTGTGTGGCCCACCGCCGTGGCAGCGTGCGCCACGACAGTCGCTATGATAGAGGAACCGGTCGACGGAGTGAAGCGAGTGCACTGCTGTATGGGCGAGCTATCAGTTTATCATACTGGCTGAGCGGCCAGCCCAATGGACGCCAGAGCCGTACAGCAGGCACTTACAGCAGTCTCTGTTCCAAGCCATTTAAACGCAGAGCGGAACGCATAGCCTACCAGCACCGAAGCCTTGGACAGCAAGGTCGAGACGGCCGACGTTCGCTGCAACACGCTCTGCACCACATACGAGAGCGGCGCGGGTTTGCCTTCCTTTGCTCACGAGAAATCTTCAGGGCCAGCATCTGCCGCAGGCGGACACACCTGAAGGAGCCAGTCCAGTGATGGCGGGCCGCTGATGTCGGGAGTTGCGGAAGGGTTTGCGGCGCTTCGCTTCCCCGACGCCTCCGCCCTTGGGCCGTGCGCTTCCGGCTTGGCCGAGAGGAGGCTGGACAGCTCTGGCGGCAGGAGTGCCCCACTCGACGCCGACTCGAGTTGCTCCTCGCTCTCGGAGAACGAGGACACGCGCAGCGGGGTGTCGGGGGAGTCCTCGGGGCACTCTGCGCCAACAGTCACTGGCTGACAGGCGGCATTCTGCCGCCGGCATTCCTCAGCAAGCGCGGCTTTCCTCCTCGTCAAGTCCCGCAGGAACTGGAGGTTGGCCCGGAGGAAGGCAGGGGGGGCCAACGGCGGGGTGGGTAGACAAAACGCCCGTGTGGGCGGATGGCCTTAGATGGGCAAGACAGGCGAAACGAGCACAGGTCCTAACACGTAACATCGGGGTTCGCAGCTGTTACGCGACCTTTCGTTTCGCATCCGCTTGGCATTCCTGAAGGCGGCAAACCCGATGTACGCCTTGACGCGCACCTGAGCTGTCTGGGACCATCGACTTCCCAAGTAGTCTTGTCCAGCGCCAGGCTGGGCTTCTCGCGAGCGGCTCAGAATCGGCCTGCTGGAGGAGCAAGCAGAGCTCGCAGACCTTGAGGGCGGCTCTGAGCCCTCAGAACCCCACATGCTATGCTAGGTGGGAGTCAACGTTTGGAGGGCTATGACAGGATGTGGCGCGATGACGGGCCGAAAAAATGAGCAGCCACTGTTATTTCATGTAAAGCGTGCTCTAGAGCCAGGTTTCTCTGGAGAATGCGCCATCGCCTCTTGGGGTAGAAGCCCCAGACCGCCAGCCATCTAGCGCGTCTGTCTTCTTGCAAGCGATGACACTAGATTACTATAGGGTGGAGCAGTGCGAAGAGGGTGAACTAAAATAACTGCTGCATGAGACAGGTCTAAAGGAGGCAGTTCGCAGATACGGCAAGATGTGCACAACTACCTCCTCTGCTCTTCCATCGCTCTTCCTGGTTACGTATCTATTGGGATCATGGTATCAGCGAGAGGGCACTCTGCCACCTTCCCCTGCCCCTCCCCACTTGTTCGCTCCGCTCGCCGCCGCAACTCCCTCAATTTAGCGATATCTGGCCGTTTTGGAAGGTCCACCGCCGTGCATTGATACATTGTGGCATCGCTTACCTGGTGTATCACTTGCCTTCACTGAGCACGCCGCCCGTCCCTCGAGCCGACCGTACCACCAAGGACCCAATTGGAAACTTCATGCTTGACGGGTGTTCGGTGATATCAAAGACATCCCTTTGGGCATGCGCCTTGGCATGGGACAGGTCATACAGCCGGGTACAGCCGTGCCGAATGTGCCGGTCCCCGCCCCTGCCTGGTGATCGCCTGAGTAACGGCTATCGCGCTGACATAGCTGATGGCCCCACGGCATTCAGCTCCAAATGCAGCTCAAACTTCTTCTTTAGGTACATCTCCATATGCGTGCCGTACAGCACGCGTACGGCGGATTGTGTGGCTGTGCAGCCCCAACCCAGAGGTCGTGGGCTCTGCGGGTGGAACTATACTGGTACACAAAGGTATATGAAAATGTTTGCTCTATCCAGCATTAGGCGGTCATCTGTCGCTCACAGCGGTGCCCATCGACAAACCGCGAAGTGCCTAGCGACGCTTCCGATCAGGCATAACCAGACAAATGCGCAGTCTCCTCTGATAGGACGCCGTATCGTGCTGGGAAGCAGTGCGCTGCTGGGAGCGGCCCTCTTTGAGCAGCCGAGGAACATCGCAGCCGCTGCGGTGCAGTCCGACATGGAGAAGGTGCGGCTATGCGATTCCCCGCAAAATCAGGGGAAGGGGATAGATTCATTGCGCTCCATGGACGGGTTGGGTGGGTTCGTGTCTTGATACACGGCGTGCTTGGACTAAGACAATGAAGCAGCAACGGCAACAGCGGCAACCAAAGCGCATGCAACCCTCAACGGCCGACCGGAAGAAATTTGGCGCTTGGGAGGCCGGCTGTGCTGAACGCTTGGGTTGGACTGATTCTGGGCTTACCGCTGACACGCTTGTGAGCACTCGCACCCGTCCCATTGTCCCCTTCGACTGGGCAGGTGCTCGAGGACCCCCGCTGGTACGCGGCCCGCGTAGTTATAGGCCTATTGCCCGTGCCGGGCCTAGACGTAGCTGCATTTGGACGGGCTGCATCGTAGCCGCCCTGCCGTGTGCGCAAGGCCCTGAAGTGCTCACCCGACCGGGCTTGTTGGGGCAGGCCCGAGAAGTGGCCCTTCCGGCCGGAGAACTTCCTCCGCTATGACGAGAGCCCGGACACGTACTTCTACTCGCAGCCCCGCTTCGTAACCCACATCGATGACCAGGTGAGCGCGGTCGCCGCCCCAGCCGTGGGGCAGTGACGACGGGAAACGGGGGTAAAGGGCAAGTAGCGATGCGCGTCGGGACAAGGCCCATGAAAGCACACAGGCCGTGCTCTGCGGAAAATCCCGGGACCTGCCGGGCCCAGGGTCTGGCCTGCTGTTGCCAATGTTTGTCATTGCAAGGGGGGGCGTGCCGGTGTGCCGGCCGGCGGATGTGTGCGGTCATTGGCAGGTTGTGCCTGGTGCCTCTGCTGCCCAGCGTGCGAATGGTACGTAGGCCCTCCCGATCCCTCCAACCAAGTTGCCGCACCCAAGCTGCCGCCCCACACTGTGCCGCGTGCAGGCGATCAAGGCCCTCACCAAGTGGGGCGCGGGAGTGCGCCGTACGTGACCGCGTGCCAGCCGCTTTGGCTGTTTAGTGGCCTGGGGCAGGTGCTGCGGCTGCAGGGGCTAGGAGTAGTCAGCGCCACCCGCCCTCTTGTCGTGCAGGTTCTACGGAGCGGTCTTTCCCCCGTCGGGTGGCCAGTCGACCGCGGTCCTGGACATCTGCAGCTCCTGGGTCAGCCACTACCCGGAGGGCTACAAGGCCGGCAGGGTTGCGGGTGAGTAACAGCTGTGACCGCGCGTCGCTAGCAGTGGGCAGTGTCGCCGGGCTCCTCGGGGCAGGCCGTGCGTGCAGTTGACATGACAATCCCACACCACCAACACACCAACACATGCGGTACCGGTGCGATGCAGGTCTCGGCATGAATGAGGAGGTGCGGCGGATGAGGGGGCTTTAGGGACCGTGGAGGTTTGTGGGCTCGTGCCCTTGGCAGCGTCCACGGCGTCATCCTCCCGTCACCATCGGAAGGGGGAAAGGAGGGCTGCCTACCGCCACGGCGCTCGCTGCTTGGCGAGCTTGGGGCGCGGTTATGGGTGGTCTCTGCTGTGCGCGCGGCTGGTGTAGGGGTATCCTCCCACAAACCCGTGCGGTTGGGGTCTGCTGCGATGCCCCCTTCGTGTGTACGCGCGCAGGAGCTCGCCCGAAACCCTCAGCTAACGGAGTTTGCGGTCAAGGACCTCAACGTCGGTGGGTTGTTGGGACCTGCGGGCACTTGGGCGTAGGAGCGGGGCCGAGTGGCACAGTCATGTGGCGCGTCGCCCCTGCCATGTACACTGATGGGCGGTACGGAGAGCTGGCCCCTAGCGTGGAGCGCGCAGCCCTTACTCCACGCAGTTTTCCGTGCTCAAAATCGCCCGTGCCTCCCGGCAAAGCTCTGCCTTTCAACCAACCTTATAGATCCTGCTGCATGCTTTTTTCAGACCCCACGCTTCCGTACGGCGATAACACGTTCGACGTTATCACCAACTGTGTAAGCGTCGACTACCTGAACAAGCCCCTCGAGGTAAGGCCCGGCGGCCATCTGAGCTCCGAGAGGGTAGTGTCCTGCGGGCTCGCGGAGACGGCCTACGTTTGGGCCCCAACAGGTACCGGCTTACACAACAGGTCTCTCGGCAGCTCGTTGCGCGACGGGCTTGGGACCCGATCTCCACACACGCGCAGGCAACCGCCCGTTGGCGCTGCAGCAGCAGGGTAGTTATGCAGCCATGTTGCTGCATGGCCGCCGCATGGATGGGCGCCACCCACCCTGCGGCCACGTCAAGCAGCGCTTCCAGAGTGCGGGGCTCCCTACGCACGCGCCGGCGTCACCGGCGTCCTAAGCGGCTGAGGGCAGCGCCCCGGTTCCTAGCATTGGAGTAGCTCGGCAGCATGGTGCCAGTTAGCATCAGTCGCATTTCCCGAATATCGTGAACCCGCGTGCGCCGTGGTTCTGACCCCGGCCGAGCAGATCTTCAAGGAGATGCACCGTGTCCTCAAGCCTGGCGGCACCGCCTACATGTCCTTTAGCAACCGCTGCTTCCCCACCAAGGCCATCTCCCTGTGGACCGCCACCGGCGACGGTGAGCCGAGGCCGGTGGCAGGGCGCCATGGGATGAGTTGGGCGGTCTGCGGCGTGTAGCCGGGGGGCACTTCTATGGTAGCAGCCAACCTGGCATCCGCTCTGCCTCCTGGCATGCAGTGCGGGCCCCAACAAGGGGGCTTCGGCACAACAAGTTGTCGGCTTGCTTGGAGAGCGCCTCTTGATCCGTGATGCTACACGCGGATGCACTGCGTCTGCTGCATTGGTTGCTGCAACGTGGAATCGCGCATTCCGCTTTCCCACCCTCCATACAGCCGACCACATCTGGATCGTCGGCTCCTACTTCCACTACTCCGTGCCGGGCGGCTTCACGGAGCCCAAGTGCAAAGACATCACGCCCAAGGTACGTCATCCAGTCAGGAGCATACACAGCTGCATTCCCCAGCTGGGTTCGCCCTGCATGTGCGCATTGCCCGAGCCATTCGATTGCTTTACCTTGCTGGACTTGGGCCTGCAGTGGCCCTAGTGTTTGCTTCCGCGGGGCAGCTTGCCCAGTTTTGCAGGTGTCAAACTACGCCTGCTCAGCAGGCGCCCCGATTGCCTCACCCCTAGCTAGGGCTGCCACCCTGAACCGCGTACTCTTTGCTGCATTGTGCACCATATGCAGGCGCTGTTTGGCCGCACGGATCCGATGTACGCCGTCTTTGCATCCAAGCAGGCGTGAGGTGATGTCAATACTCGACAAAGCTTGTACCCCCTCAAGTTAGGGCCTTGAAAGGCCGCGCCGCGGCAGTGAACTGGCACGTCCAGGATCCCAGAGGGCTGCTGATGGGCCTCGGAAGCGACGCGACTGGAGTGAAGAGTGCATAGTTTAGAGGGGAGCGGGGTGCGAGTGAAGAGGATGTGAGGGTCGACTTGCATGTTTACTGATGGGTTGCTACGATCAGCTGTGGCGAACGGTAAGCCGGGCTGTGTTGCTTTGCTGGCAGGGCTCGGTAACGAGCGGCCGCCCTGGTCTTGGGGATTCGGCCTGATATGCGGGTCGGACTTTCTGGCTTCCCGAGCGTGTCGGACTTTAAGGCTTCGGCCTGATGACGGGTCGGACTTTCTGGCTTCCCGAGGCAGTCCCTTGAGACCATGCTGCACAAGGGGGGACGCTTGTACGGCGCATCAAATGATGGCATGAAAAGCAGCGGTGTGCATGCAATGTGCTGTCTTTACGGAAATTTACTAGCTGCCCTGGATTGCTGAACCGTGGACCGTGGACATATTGCTGTTGTGGTCGGACGCGCTGTGTCTGCTCGGGGCATGCACCGGTCGGTTAGACCTTTGGCGAAGTGATGTCCAGGCAGAATGCCCGTAGCGACGTGCCTAGTGATGGCCGCGGTAACATGCGCCTGGCGGTGCGGTGACGGCCGGACAGGGCCGTGTCGTGTCGCATGAAACGTGGCAATCACATCACTCTCCGGGTCGCGGCGAAGAGCTCGGGGTTGCAGCCCTCAGTCTGGTTGTACGTACAACCACGTACAGCGTCAGCCAACCACCTTCCACCTTCAAGGCGCGCACGTAAATGGCGCTTCCCGTACCCTGACGAGAAAGTAATGCAATACGTGCAGTCCGCTAAACATCGCGACTCCACAGCGCCTATGTACTTGCCTGCGCACACATTTGTCTGAGTCGGGTTGCGCCTGCACGCCGCCGCTACAGCAGCTTAACCCTTGTCCCCCGTCGGCTTCACGCGTTCATGCGAGCATTGCGAGTGAATGCTACGAATGGCAACCATGCGTGGTGCCGGGCGGAGGCGGGCGGCCGCCATGCCGTTGGTCGACTTGGTGGATCGCCGCGAAGTGCCCCATCTGCTTACTAAACCCTCGGCGCCGGCACTTCGCACTCCACGACTCGAGACAGTAGCCATTTCGCATGGATGCGCTCCCCCTCTTTCTCTCTCCCCCACGCATGCTGACGCATGCCCACTTGAGCCCCGCGTACGCTGCGCATGACCACCAGGCCGCACCCCTGCCTATCGCCACCACTGTGAACCGCATATGCCTTTGCCTTCGCTGCTCCAGAGCATACGGACCCGGGAAATGGAAGAATAGTAGGTGGTGCACGGAGGAGCACACAGCAGGGTAGCAGCTGAGCCCGCAGCTGGAGGAGAAGCGCTCCCGCATGGCCGAGCTGGAGCAGCAGGCCGCCAGTGCGGACTAAGTACCAGTTACGGCTCAAGGACCTGCACGCGCAGGTGTGCTGCGAGTGTGGGCGGAGGGTCGTGCGGTACCAGGGTTGGGTGTTTGGCTGCTGCAGGGAAGCAAGCAGCAGCTGCCGTAGCAAAGGAGGCGGAAGGAAGCCGTGGGCTCCTGGCCACCCAGAGCCCTCCTGTTCATTCGTGCGCATCCATCCCCGGGAAAGACCAGGCCCCTGTGTCCCGGCGCCTTTCTCCACTGCGTGCTTGCAGGTGAGAACGTGATACGGGCGCTGGGCGGCATCACAAGCAACGTCGTATGTGCGCCGCCCATGCGGACCCCCTTGGAGGTGCCGGTGC
>LSYV01000051.1:551877-583066 GCA_001584585.1 Gonium pectorale
TGCGGACCCCCTTGGAGGTGCCGGTACCCGTGCGGAACCCCTTGGAGGTGCCTGTGCCTGTGCGGACCTTCTTGGAGGTGCCGGTCCCCGTGCGGACCCCCTTGGAGGTGCCGCTGCCCGTGCGGACCCCCTTGGAGGTGCCGGTGCCCGTGCGGACCCCTTTGGAGGTGCTGGTGCCCGAGCGGACCCCCTTGGAGGTGCCGGTGTACCCTGGGGCGGACCTCCTTGGAGGTGCCTGAATCGAGGTTACGGGGAAGGTTGGCTGCGACGGCAAAGCCTGCATCAAGCAGGGACCTGACCCCATCTTTTGTCGATAAGCGGGCGCACCCAGGTGACTGCAGCCGGGGATTGCGTCATCCACCACCTGTCGCATCCACTGCGTCGGCCGCAGCCGCATCTCACAGCCAACAACCCGCACTCCGACCCTCGCCAAGCCACTCACCCTGGAGCCCTCCTTGCCTCGTTCATGTCGCCTCCCGTGGAAGCCAGGGCGGCCAACATGTAGGGGTAGGCGAAGCCCTGCAGCACGTGCTGCTGCTTCCCGCGCTTTAAAAAGTGCAAGCGCCACTCGTATACGGTGCCGTACAGCACGCCCAGGTGCGCTGCGGGCCGCCGGACGGCCATCTCCACACCGAGCGGACCCGCGGGGCAGTTGGCACAGCTGGGACACTGGAGTTCCGGCAGTTGGGACAGCTGGGACACTGGAGTCGGCAGCCCGATCGGGTGAGGTGGTATGGCGGCACAGGCCGGAATGAGTCCAAGGGTGAGAGATGCCGGTTCCGTCCCGCCCGATGCCTGTAGAATGACACGTAACTCTCACTTGACCTCCGCTTCTTCGCTGCACAGCGAAGCCTCCGTCCCTGTTTCGCTCACCGGTCCGCGAAGCATGCGGCGGTCACAGCGGTGGTGGCCGCGCCAAGGACCTGCGTCCGGGACAGCAAGTGGGGCAGCGGCCCCTGAGGAGAGCGGCGCTGGCATATGTTGCGGCCCTACCCAAGCGTGCCGCGGGTCCACCACCCCCAAGCGTGCCGCGGGTCCACCACCCCCAAGCGTGCCGCGGGTCCACCACCCGCAAGCGTGCCGCGGGTCCACCACCCCCAAGCGTGCCGCGGGTCCACCACCCCCAAGCGTGCCGCGGGTCCACCACCCCCAGGCGCGGCGAAGGGGTTAATGACCAGCCAGAACGATCTGTTTTGCCCCTGAACAGACAGCGCCAAACCATCATCTATTTCTTTTGCATTTTGGACTTATCGTCACGCGGCACAACTGCAGTCCGAGACCGCCGCACCGCAAGGTCTTGCATGCGGCACCGCTCGACTCGGCAAGGTGCTTGGGATACAGCCGTGTGACTTTCAGTTGCTTGCCAAAGAGCCAAACACAGCGGTAAGCTGGATTTTCCTAACCGCCGCAGTTCAACCTCCGCACAGCACAGCACTGCACAGCACTGCTACACTTGACCGCCCCTGGCCCCCTGCAAATTTTCTTAATGTTACTTAATGCCTATCACGACAGCTATACACCACGGAGGCAGCTCGTTATGGTTGACTGTGTCTGAAAGGGACTGCGGCAAAGCATGCCCCAGGAGAATAAAATGTCGTAGCATCGTTGCTAGTTCTGGTCTCAATCTCAGTGGCGCGATATGGAGCGTCCGATGACTGACGAGGAGTTCCTGCGGATAGTGGATGTAAGTCACAGACAACAAAGACAGCAGGGCTGACCTCGAACTTAAGGCTCTGGGGTCGGTGGTTGTGGGGGGAGTCAAGGGCCTAGCACGCGCGTGACCCACAGGAGACGGCCAAGGACGAGCCACCGGCCGTGACAGGGCGGGTGCCTCCTGCTGACTGGGGCGGCTGGCGCAGCGTGGTGCTGCAGTGTGGCCTGCAGCATCTTCCAGAGACCCTAGCTCTAGTTCAGGAGACCGCCGCGGTCTTTGCCGAGGTTGAAGCAGAGTCGGCACGGCCCCGGGACGAGCTGGTTCGGCACCCAGACAAGCTGGCCGCATTCATGCACCTCCACAATCGCTATCTGGTGGTTCGCAATAGGCTAGACGAGGTGAGCAGCCGTGGTGGCTCTCTGTGGCGTGAGCGTGGGTGGCCCTGGCGATAACCGCTACCCGTCACTTGCTTCCCGCAGGCGCTGAAAGGGTCTCGGAATGGGCCAATCAGCCTGGGCGCCAGGATTGTCAGTGAGGAGCGGCTGGTGAGGACCAAGTTGCTGCTTACCAGCTATTTGCATTGCCTGCGTGGCCTACGTCTGAAGCTTGATAAAGAGGCGTGATCTTTTGTTTCTTGTCAAACGCCGCACAGGAAGCGATGGGGCACACGCTGCTCAAGGTCCGTTGGGTGGAGCGGAAGGGCGGCATCGATGCCGTTGTCCACGCCGCCATGACGGAGGACATTCTGCGCAAGGTGTACGGGGCCGAGGCCGAACAGATGCTGAGAGACTGGCTGGTAAGGAGCCGTCGTTGCGGCCACGGAAACCCATTCACACTTCTTCACGCAGGCCGCACATGCCATCTGCCTGTGAGCGCAACATCACATGGCATGTATGCAGATGTTGTTGCACACAAATGTCAGACGTCCATCTTGAATTCCTGCAGGCCTCTCACGCCGCGGCTGCGGCGCCAGCAAGGGGCCCGGCCGCACCCTTCAACCGTGCGGCGGGGAGAGAGGTGATAAGGGAGCAGATGCAGCCAGCGACCACGGGCCTATTGCAACCAGAGCAACGGGCTGTGGACGAGGCCCCGCAGCGCACGGCCTCAGGTCAGCCGAGCGCGCGGGACACAGCGGTCCCGGCGCCCCCTCGCCAGGCAGGGTCCGGTGCCGCAGCTGTCGGGAAGGAGGGAGAGCCAAACCGGGGCGGACACCCTGGGCCTCAGCCCACTCAGCAAAGGCCGGTGCCAGCGCCTCCGCGTCCGCGCACCCCGCCGGAGTACAGCGACGACGAGGGTCCTTCCAGTTACTGGTGAGTCTCTGCTGGGTAAGACATCCAGCGCCTGTGCATAGAGGCATGCACGCGCTGTGGGTTGTCCCTCAACAGCGGACTGCGAAATCATGCAACTCGGGGAGCAAAAGAAGACGCAAGTAAATCTCCGGCTCCAACTGCCCTTACATGCTGAGCGCACGCATGCCTCCTCATCTGCAGCAACGCGGCCTCTGGCGCCGCAGTGCTGGAGGCCTTCTACAAGGCCGCCGAGCAGGCGAAGCGGAGGCGCATCGTTATGAGGAGCCGGGTGCAGCAGCGGCACGTGGAGGAGGCGTTCTTTGCCGACCACGCGGCCGCAGCGCGAAGGGAGGAGAGGCGCGCTGCGGCGCGGACGGGGCTGTTAAGGCAGCGCGCTGGAAGCGCAGGGCCACCGGACGCCGCCGCTGTGGATGCCGCCGGCGGGGTTGGTGGTGTTGGAGCTACGGCGGCCCAACGCTTGGCCACGGCTGCCAGTGCAGGGGCACGCGCGCCTGCAGGGCCGGGCGCGGCTGCGGGCGGTGGCGCGGGCACGGCGCATGAGACGCCGGACGCGACCACGGCCGCTCCAGATGTGTCGGCCGGCTCGGGACGACCAGTGGCTGCGGTGCCGGATGCTCCTACGGCCAGAGCAGCAACGCCCCGGCCTAGCGGGCACCTGGCGGCAGGGCCAGCGACTGAGGCGGCAGTGCCGGGCTTGCAGGCGGCAGCCGCGGCTCCGAGGTCACCTCTGCCGCAGCGGGCCGCTGGCGGCGATCAGCTGCCAGATGAGCGTGCCACAGCAGCCAACGCCGGTGGCGGGCGGACCGCGGAGCTGACCGCGGAGCAATCGGAAGGGCGCCCTGTGCTCAAGAAGCGTCGCTTGGTAGGATGGGACCACGGGGCGCGCTTGCCACGGGAGGCGGTGTGGCCGTTGGGAAGCCCGTGGCTCCCCAGTTTACAAGTAGAGGTCACCGACCAGAGTGCCAGCTTGCTTGCACGCCAGGAAAAGGAAAGGCAACGTTTGCAGCCGTTGCTTGCCCTCTCCTTCGCATCCATTCTCCGACCACGCAGACGATTCTTCGCATTCCCCGCAGATTCCTGCTTCACTCGGGGACGGCAAAGGAGCCGCCGGCAGCGGCGCAGCAGCTGCCAGCGGCCAAGCGCCTATGCCAGCCGGCTTGGCCGCCACCCAGCCGGCTCGGGGTCCGTCGGCCATGGATGGGCAGGCCTCGGAAACCGTCAAAGGCGTACCTGGCTGGTGGCGCCAGCGAGCCGTCTCAGCCGCTCAGACGCTGCGGCAGGCGGAGCTGGCGCGCGCTGCTGGGCCGCAGCAGCACAACATACCGGCTGCCCAGCGCATGGCGGCCAGTGCGCCGGCAGGCTCTCCAGCGGCGGCAGCGCGGCGCACCGGCGCGTCCGCCGTCGACGGCACAGTCAACAACGGCCCTGCTACGGCTGCTGCAGCGGCTCAGGCAGCAGCCCAGCCTGTAGAACAGCAGCGAGAGTTATCCCGGCGACAGGTGTGGGGCCCGACGTTGCCGGAGTCGCCTGGTGCGCCGCGCGTGGTGCAGGGGCCGCCTACGCCGGTGTCTCCGCGTGGGGACCAAGCAGCAGCAGCAGGCAGCCGCCCGGTCGGTGGCCTGCACAAGAGGCCGCTCCTGCTGCGGCCGTCAGTGCCGAAAGTGACCGTGACGCGCACCCCGGGCGCCGGGGGCGCCGGCCCGGCGGTGGCTGCTGGCCCGCGGTCTGGACCCGCTGCCACCACATCGGGGCAGCCGAGCGCGGCGCAAACCGGGCAGCCTTCTGCGTTTGGGCACGCGGACGGCGGCGCTCCCAACACCGAGCCTCAGGGCAGGCCGGCAGGGGCCGTCAGTGGGCTGCAGCCTACCCAGCAGGCGGCCGGCACTACGGACGAAGCCGCGGGCCATAACGGCGTCGGTCGGCATGAGCCAAGCGGTGTACGGCCGGGTCCTGACCAGCCGCCGTCCAGTGCCGGAGCCGCGGCAGCACCTGTACCTCCTGCGGCAGCGGCCGCATCGCTTGCTCCAACTACCGATGATGGAGGGGAGCCCAGCAACGCAGCGCCTCTCAACGCGCCGTCAACAAATGACGGTCGCAATGTGGCGCAGGATGGTAAGGTGCATCAGCCGGTGCTAGCTGCTAGGCAATCGGAGCAGCCAGCGGAAGAGGCGGGGCGCGGTGCGGGCCAACGCGAGCCGGAGGGCGGGGTTCGAGACGCCGCTGCGCCCCCTATGCTCGCCTCGCAAGGTATCCAGACAAGCCAATCGTTGCTGGAAGGCCTTATCCTTCATGCGCGGCAGGCGGCCCTCACTGACCAACGGCACTGCGTTGCCGTGCAGACTTCCCAGCCGCCCGCCGAGCAGCTGCCTCCTAACCCGCTGCAGGAGCAGCAGCGTTTTGAGCCGGCCACCGCAGCCGGGGCAGGAGCCGCCTGCGGGCGGCCCGCGGCCGATGAAAGTGGGGCACCGCTCGGGCAGGCAAGCCAGGTGGGCACGGTGGTGGGGGTCGTACGGATTGCGGACTCGCAGCGGCAGCAGAGCTCGCAGCCAGCCCCCAAGCGCCGGCAAGTGGAGCAAGCTCCTGTGGAGCGCGGCACGCGGCGGGGCGGGCGTGAAGCGTCCGCGCCGGAGCTGCTGGCCGACGCTGGCCCGAGCTCCGGCAACCAGGTTGTCGCCATCCCTGCTGCTGGTGCAATGCGAGGCGCCACCGGCACGCCGCTGGCAGCTCCTGAGGTCCCGACGGCGGCGCCAGGCGCTGTGGGCGCGAATGCCGCTGCATCTGTGCAGCCAGCAGCTCAGGGCGCCAACCCTGCGGTGCACCCTTGCGGCCCCATCCCTGCGCCGCAGCCGCAAGCGGCTGTCGGAGCCCCGGCCGCTCCTCTCGACGCGGAGGTGGTGGGTTCGCAGCCATCACAGGCGAGCAGTGACGGCGAGCCGGCCGGACCGCCCTACAGTCGCCTCGTGCACGGCGGCTTACCGCTGCGGGAGGCCGTTGGCTGGCTTGGGCCCAACTGCGCACCGCCGGTGGTGCCGACGCCACTAGGCGATACCTTGGACATTCACAACTACGCGGTGGGCATCGTGACCTGGCCTGATGCGGCCATGGCGGTTCTCCGCCAGCTGCACAGCAATGACGCCCTGAATCTCGGGCAGTTGGATCACCCGACGGGTGGCGCCGCCGGCGAGGACGCGGGGCCCGCTGGCGAGAGGGACTCCTGGCTGCCCATCCGCATTCCCCGCGCCATCGAGCGCGCTGACGACGTGCGCAACCTGCTCGCCCCCTCGCGGGACATTTGGGCTGATCTGCCATCGGCCGCCACGGCGGCTGGCGCGGCGGCCCGTGCCCCTGCCGCGCCGATCTCCTTGGTTGCTGGGCTGCGGGAGGCGATGCACCACATGGACGAGTACGAGGCCTCACTGGCCGCGGCGCAGCCAGCACCTCAAGCAGCAGCGCGCGCGGCGAGCTCTCCAGCCGGCGACGCCGTCGGCAGCGGCTGCCTGGGTGTTGTGCCGGCGGGGACGGGCGAGCCGGTGCTGAACCGTGCTGACGGTGATGCGGCTGCCCCGGGCGGCGAGGACGCCTCTCAAGTGCCGCTCACAGACCCGGAGTCGGCGCTGCCCTTCTTCTTTACACAGGGCTTCCTGACTCAGCCAAACTGATGTTTGCACTAGACAGTGTTGAGGGAGTAGAAGCGGGTAATGTGTATACGGGGCCACGTATGAATTGCATTGTGGTTGTGGACGCAGAGGTAATGCCACGGCGAAAGCTTGAGCGGCAGTGAATTGGGTGACGGCTGTGTATCAGCACGCATGCCTGGTCGAGGCGTTGGGCGGCCTGTATGGATTAATGACTTTACGGGTAACTGAATGACGCTCTGAATGCTTGGCCGCTTTGGCACGTGGGTGCTCCCACCGAGCCAATTGGTCGTATTGCCATGGTTGGCAGCACTGGCGGGGTACCGGTATGGGTCCTCCGGGAAGGACATTTCCCTCTCACAGGTGCGTGTTATAGGCTGAGTTGAACATCTAATGACTTCTCGCTGACGTCTTGCAAGCTGTCGTTCATGCTTGAGCACCTACAATTTAAGGCCTGTGTACAGAGACAGGGAACTGTGGCTATCACTGACGTGGAAGAGTCGCCGTGGCAAGCTGCTTCTATAACCTGACGCGATGGCCCCGCCCTGGCCTGGCGCAGGAGACGTTATTGTTCGCCATTACACGTGTCTCGGGTCACCCAAAACTCCGTATCGACACGACGGGCCTATGTACAGAGACCGCGCCACCATCTGGCGCCTACATGCAGGCCAGTGGTGGTCACGACATTCAGTTCCCGCTACATTATTTGAGGGTCACCCGTCCGTGCGGACCCCTGGCATCCCGCGTCAGCCTAACCCGCTCCCAGGATAAAAGAATAAATTGGTCTGTGAAAGTTATCGTATACATCACATCAGGCCAGCTCGCAGGTCATTATTGCCCCTGCGTGGTAGCCTTCTTCGCCACCTTCTCCGCAAGGGCCTTGGCGTCACGCTCACGCCGCTGGTCCGGCGTCAGGCCATCCTTGTCGCTCTGCTTAACGCCCTTCTCATTGCGCTTCTGAGCACGGGCCCGGTCGATGTCGCGCTTGTTGCCGCGGGACATTGTCTTCTCCTGCGGGGGGACGGGGCCACAAGCATTGTGGGAATTTGAGGTCGCCCGACAAGTTGTTCATGGGCACGTCAATAGGCCAACAGAACCAGGTCGGCCCCGTGCTTCCAAACGGCGATCCTCCGGTCAAGAATACTCCAGACGACCCCGCTAAGTGATGGCATGGCAATTGCGCTTGCTCGTGAGTCAAAAGCAGTATTTGAAACAGAGCGACGCGCAATAGAAGGTCGTGGAAGAAGAAGGTTGGCTTACTTTGTGCTTCAAATGGAAGGTTGTTCTTCACGAGGAGATCGTTGCAAAGAAGCTGTAGCACGAGGGATTGCAATGTGGAGTATGGGGAGTTGGGGCGCGCAAACAAGCAAGCGAAGGACGACAGGTCCGTACGTCCTGACCCACGCTACAGACTGCTGGAGGGCGGGAACAGGAATTGGCCGTGTGCCGAGATGCTCATTATGGTCGTGTGCTGAGGTTCACGCGTCTTCAGCGGGCTTGCAACCATAAAGGAAGGGAGAGGCAGACACATGCCGCGCTGGGATTGCTGAACTCTAATTTAAAATTGTATCTGAGTACCGCTCCTTATTGCTGGCAGAGTCTTTGCCGCTTTCATCACTCTTGACCCCGAACCCATCTAGCTGGCCATGCACAAGCCGTAGAACGCAGCTCCAGCGTCAGCAAGGGCTAGCAGGAGCTTATATGCGGTTGCTGTGACATGAAAGGACCAGTTCTCGACCTGTGGGAGCCGAGAGTAAACACGACTGCTTGAATTCCCGCCGCATGGCCGATAGGATGGCTTGGGTTGCCCTGAACGTATTTCATGTGGCACGCATCCCCACAGCATACATCCCCCTGGAATGTTGATCAGCCAGTATTCCTCGGGACAGCAGCCCACGGCACCTGCATGCCGTACGCCGTAGAAGGGGCTCCGCTTGCAAGTTGAGTGGCACGAAACCGCGGGGAACAAGGACGACCACATGACAAGCAATGCAGTCGCAGCGTATTTGCGCATGCACGCTTGCAAAAAGTACTATGGGTCACAGAACAATATCACAGCATGTTCATCCACAGCGCGCCACGCACATGAAAAGCAAGGCCAGATGCCATGCACAATGGCATAACCTCAAGATCTCCACCTTGTCCCGGCCAGGCCGCCCTGAATAACGGCACTAAATTCCTGGCACCAACCCTACCATTCCAACCAGGTGCCAATTCGTTTGATAACTCATTTCCATGTCCGATCGCGCATGATGGGCGCGTTCCTGCGCTCTATGGTGAGGCCTGCGTATCCAGGCGCATGTTGCAATGCGAGGATGTTGCGTGAGGAGGCGACGTGCAAGGTGTACGAACGGTAGTGCCACGTGGCAGCCATGTCACAGCGAAGTCCGGCAGTTCTGTAACTGGTAAATGAAGACGACAATAAAATGAAGGTAAACAGCCAAGGGTCCGCAGACGTAGCACAGGAGGCCTCACCATGTGCACAGGTGCCGGCACGCAGTTGTGCACCGCGCCTGACCTGTGAACACGAATTCAAAGGTCGTGACAGGCACGCGTTGAACAGCTATAAAGCGGTCACTGTCCTTCGGACGCAGCAGCAGAGCCGTCGACAGACGGCGTGCGGCCGGACACGGATGGTGGGCCCGGGTCCGTGGAGGAAGCGGCAATGTGGGAGGCGGTGCCGAGAGCGCTCGGGAGCGGCACTGCAACGCCGACGCCACTGCGCAGCGGCGGCGACGATGGCGCCACCGTCAGCGGCGCCAGCCGAGGGAAGGCCGCGCTCGGGAACTGCTTGTTAGACGGGCCGCGGCCCGCCATTGACGCCGACTGCGGAGACGCCACCGCCTTGGCAATCTCCTCCCTCAGCTCCATTCGGAGCTCTTGCATCGCGCTCTTCACACTCTCGCCCAGCGCCTTTGCAATTCGCTCCACCGCCGGATCCAGGTACGCCGCATGGCCATCTGGACGCTCCGCGGCTGCTGCCACGGCAGCCGCTCCCATCGCGGCCGCCGACGCCGGGGGCTCGACGGCGCCGTCCAACACCTCTGGCGGCTCCATCGACTCCACCGCCGTCACCGCCTCCACGTTGTCGCGCCACGAGTGGTTCGGGTCAGGGCCGGGGCCGCATGCCGCTCTGGCTCTGTGAAAGCTGGTTGCGCTAAAGCTGGGCTCCGCGGTCGGAGCAGCTGCAGCGGCGCCAGGGTGCCTCATTTCCTTGACTATGTCCAGCACCTTGCGAACCATGTCCATCGTGCCGCGGCTCTGGATGGTGATGTGGCGCTTCATCTCACCCAAACGGCCGTTCCACTGCCCGTCGGCGCCGGCGTCGTCATCGTCGTCCTCAACGCCATCCTCGTCATCGTCTTCCTCCTCCTCCTCCTCCTCGTCGGCGGGCGCGGCGCGGCGAGCGTACTCGGGCTAAAAGGGTTCGTGAGGCGTGAGCGGGCAAGGGGGTAGGTCAGTAAGCTCCATATCCCACGACCCCAAGACACATGTTGAAATGAAACGACGCATACGACGAGCGTAAGCGCGAAAGTGATGGTTTTGTTGTAGGACCCAGCTCCAGAGGTAGTCGAAGGGGTAATGTCCCTGCATGTTAGTTCGGCGGCGACCACCACCGTAGCCCCCGATGCCGCCCAGAATTCTCTCTGGGGTGATCCTATGCAATGCCGTGCTGGGATGCGCTTAGCCTGGTCTGGCCTACGTGCGGCGCACGCTGGCTGGTCAAGACACGTGTGCATGGAATACCGGTCGACTCCAAATGGGCTGCAATGTCACGGTACGGTACCGTGCAGCGGCTGGCGTTCATGGTGCACTCACCGCGATCACGTACAGGTACCTCTTCCCGGAATCTTTGTCCGACTTGGAGGGCGGCGTGAGGGTGGCGTACAGCCACGCGAGGAACGAGCGGCTCAGCTGCGTCTCGCTCTCCACCACTAGCAGCGCCTTGTTGCGGAGCGACTCCCACCGCTCGTTCTCGCGGATGCGCTCGTAGGACTCGGAGATGATCGAGATGAGCAGGTTAAGCAGGATGATAGTGACCTGCAGGCCGGGCGGCACACAACGATGACGACCATAGGGGGCCCAACACGCCAGCCGGTGTGACAAGGGCTACGGTACCGCGACGACCCTCCACACGGGTAGACCAGCGGCGCAGGGAACACATGCTCCCCATGCACGCGCTGCCAGCGACCTGGCAAGTGCATTCTACGATCTGGCACCGGCGCGTCGCTAGACGGCCCCGCAGCAGGAGGCGCTCGCTCGATGGCACGGCATGAGCGGGCAAAACGGACGAGGGCAAGCAGCGTCCCGCACACACCAGGATCATGTACACCGAGGCGATGACGCGGGTGATAGCATCCAGCCCCAAGGCGCCAGAATCCAGGGATGAGAGGTATGACACATCGAAGTCACCTGCAGCGACAAATGAAGGTCCAATAACAGTGGTGCGATGCGGCATGGCCCCTCTTCCAACAAGTGGGCGACGGGAAGCTCGGACGTGGCCCGGGCAGTGCAGATCCCTGATTGATGAGATAGCAAATACTCACCGTACATCATGGTGAACATCTTGATAAACGTTTGCTCCTCGTCCGCCAGTGCGCCCTGTGAAGGGACGGACGAGGCAAAAGACGCAAGAGGCGTGGAATACATGGCGCGTGCGGCGCCTTCCACATGCGGCTTTGTAGTTCGTACCGCCACGTGCCCGGGTCAAACCCTACAGTACTGCACCTCCCAACGGAGCACCGGGCTGTGCAAGGCATGGCTGTCAGTGTCAGTTTGAAGGAAACAGGGTCAGATCGGAGAAGACTGGACGCCAGCTGCATTCGCCCGTTCGGCGGCCAAGGTGGGAGAGGCACCCGTCGGACGACGCATCCCGTCTCTGACCCCAGAAGCGCAAGCCTTGTCCCCACTTAAGATGCGCCGCGCCACGGTCTCTACCTGCGCCACGATGATCGCGAGCGCGAAGCCCACGAAGACGACGCTCAGGAAGGCAAAGAACATTAGCAAGTCGTACGTCGTCTCCAGGACCATCCTGCGGCGGCAGAGGCGACACAACGACTGGGTCCAACACACACGTCACGAACACAACATGCGACCATGCTCCGGGGCACAGAACACTTGGGAGGCTGGCGTAAGTCTCATGGCAACCCCGCCACACGGTCCCCGTATGCCCCCTGATATATGTCCTACAGCCCGTCACCATATGCACAGCGCAGGCGATCCACGGCGCCCGCCCACCTGACGAAGGAACCCAGCTTGTCGCTGGCCATGGCGTAGTAGAGCAGCCGCATGAAGAGCAGCACGATCTGGACGGCCGCCAGCCCGCGCAGCGTGAGCGGGCTGACGCCGCTGGTGCAGCTGAAGTGCAGCACGATGGAGGCCACCACCAGCGCCACGCTCGCCACGTCCAGCAGATCCCACGTGTGCATGAAGAAGCGAAGGCCGAAGTGCCGGATCTGCGACCCGGGTCGGGTGACGCTTGCGTCGGCGCGAGCCAAAAGTTGACACGGCGCAGCGCAACCGGCTAATGGCGTGCGCTGCTGCGCGAGTGAGCGACTGTCGGCCAATCGGGCATCGCTGCACGCAAGGATTGGAGCTGACAGGCCTGAAGAGGCCCACGCAATAGCCACGTACAGTAGTAGTTTTGGGGCCATGTGTGTAGACGTGTTCGGTCCCATGCAACCCCACGCCGGCGTACCTGGCGTATCTCCTGCACCGCGAAGTCCACCGTCATGACCGCCAGCGCCGTGAGCAGCCCCGTCTGCACGCGCGTGGGCGCCTGCAGCTGGCAGCCGGCCGTGTGGGCGCCGGGGCCCTTCTCCCGCCCGTCCACGGGCATCATGTCCTTGATGGTGAAGGCGTAGGCCGTAAACACCGCCATGTAGGTCGCGTGCAGCAGCAGCTGCGGGGCGCGTAGGGGGCGGGGGGCAGGAAACGGGTTTGATGAGGAGAACGGGCTGGTATCCAGCAGCGGTCTCCTGGGGCGCGGGAGCGGAGAGGCTGTCCGCGGGTTCGACCGGGACAAGACCCACCAGAGCCGCGACAAGACGAACGTCAACAGGTGCGACCCGACATTGTACAGGCCCATGATGGACGCTTCACATATGACACATATGACACACGGCAGCAGCGGCTGCGCAGCCTCTATCACGGCATGCAGGCAATAGTGGCCCGTAGCCCTCCTGTCGCGAAGGCACTCGGCCGTCATGCTCGGTATCCGGCTGCCTGAGCGCCCCCCTGGAGCCAGGGCAAAAACGCGTCTGCACGCCGCCGCCACCACCACCACCACCACCCGCACTGCACCTGACGCCCGGACGCAACCACCAACCACCACACACCTGCAGTATGATGAAATACTTGGTGAAGTAGTTCCACTTGAACAGGATCATGGCGCGGAGCACCCGCGTGCCGAACACCGAGGGGTGCACGTTGGGCGCGTGCAGCAGCTTCTCCAGCAGCGCGCTGTCGCGCTGCTGGCCCGCAGCCAGGGGGTCCTGCTGCCCATAGCGCAGCGGCATGGGAACCTGCGGGGGACGAATGCGCAACAAGCAGCCAAGGCCGCAATGAGTGCCCTCACGGGCGCAATGTATAGTCAGTAGCTTTTGTCTTTCTCTGTGTTCCACAAGGGCAGCTTCATCCCACGTGGCCAAGGCTTCTACGCGTGCTGGCCCAGGCCCGTCATGGCTGTGCGCGCGTTCCAAGCACTGCCGTCCCAGCGTGTACTTGTGGGCACACAGCCCGGGGCCTGCCCATATCCCCAAGCCTCTCATACAACGCTGCGTGACCCTGCCGCCCACGCTTACACACCGAAACCGAAACCAGAGCCCAGTCCCCTCCCGGCCGCTCTCGCCGCTCCTCCCTTCGGACCCACACACCCCGCCGCGCCCCGCCCTCCCGTGGCCGCACACACCTTGCGGCACGAGATGCTGGCCGAGCCCTTGTTCCAGCCCACGGCCGCGTCGATGACCGCGTTGTGGCCGTGCGCCACCACGGAGCGCCAGATGCCACGCCCAAGCAGCGCCGTGATGCGCTCGAGCTCGCCCTCGTCGTCGCTGTCGCTCTCCTCGCCCCCGTCCCCGACCTCGCCGCCCTCGCCCTCACCCATGGCGCCGCGGTCGCGGTCGGGGCCGCGGCCAAACGGCGCGCCCCTCTCCCGATCCGCGATCAGGTTGGGCGAGAGGGGCGTGCCCGGGGCCACGCGGCCGCTTGCGGCGGTGAGCAGCGCCGTGGTGGTCGTTGTCATGGGGGCGCCGCGGATGCGGTTCCACGCCTTCGACAACGCCGGAAAATGCTTGACGGTGTGGTACCACAGGCGGCGGAGGACGCTCCAGTAGACAATGCGGACGACGGCCACGGTTGCGCGCGACGCGACCCCCACCACCAGCAATATCAGGCCGAAGACGAGGGCCACGGCGATGCTGCCGGGCCCTTGGCACATGAACGCGGCCACCGCGCAGCCCAGCACGCGCAGCAGCTTGCTCGCAGTGGGGGTGCGGAACTCGGTCGGCCAGAAGAGGAGGAAGAGCGCCAGCCACGTGCGGCCCAGCACGAGCAGGGATGACTCGATGCTGGCGTCCGCCTCGCGCTGCGTGGCGAAGTGCTCCGCGTCCTGCGTGGAGCCGGTGTCGCCCGTCTCCCGGAAGTCCTTGGCGTCCTGGTCGCTCACCACCACCGTCGTGAAGCCCGACGGCAGGCCGAACCTGCGGGAGGAAGCGCGGCAGCAGATGGCAGCGGTCACCGCTTACCGGTATAGCTATCCTTGGCAATGTCTGGGAGGCAACACACACAAACACACAAACACACACAACTTTGCTCGCTCGTCGTATGCGTTTTCCTTTTCAACACAACTTTGCTCCTTCTGGCCTCCGTCTGTCCTCTCGCACTCCGGCCCAAACCCTGCCCGTTCCCACGAGCCCTCCGTCTCCCTCCCCTCCCCTCACGCCCCCCACTTACGGCAGCACGTTGTCCTCCAGGTCCACGTCCACGAGCGGGATGGCCTCCAGAAGCTGCGCCGCCTGGCGCGGGAAGAGCTGCGCCAGGTCGTTGAGGAAGTGCAGGTCGATGGCGGGCCATGCGCGCACTGCGCGGATGCACACGATGGCGTCCGACACGGCGCCCAGGCTGGTCGAGTGCACCGCCAGGTGGCACGCCTGCACCGCCAGCAGGTGCAGCTTGCGGTAGCGCACGAACATGCGCGCCTCCTCCTCTCGCGCCGCCGCGCGCGCCGCCTCCGCCGCCAGCGAGTCGGGGTCCGGGTCCTCCTCCGTCGCCAGCCCGCCGCGAGTGAGCGGCGCGGCTGCCGCTGCAGCCTCGTCCTCCGCCTCCCCCTCCGCGTGCATCCTGTCCTTGTGCAGAGCCGCCTGGACCTGCTTCTTGCCATACAGCACCACATGCATCATGGCCAGGGCCAGGGGCTTGCAGGCCGCCGGCCGCTTGAACAGGTCCATAACCAGCCTCCACTTCCTGGGCTCCAGTTCCGCGTGCTGGTCGTCTGTCAGTAGCTCGCGTGACATGTTGTTGCTCATCATGTTGGGCAGCGCGGTGACGCGCTTCGTGTGCTGCCCGTCGAACGGCCGTACGGCTGACGCGTAGGGCGAGTCGGCGAAGGCGTTGCCGGAGAAGCCGATGTACCCGCAGTCGCCGTGCGGGAGAGGAGAGCTGGGCGGAAGGCGGTTGCCGGAGGCATCGACCGCCACCGAGACCTCTGCGCCGCCGCCGGAGGCGGCGATGTCGCGTGGCGGCGAGGCGGCGCGCACACCGTCGCCAGCGGAGCGGTGCAGCGACATGCCCATGGCGTCGTGATCGTCGCGCAGGACGAGCGTCTCGACCACCTTGTGCGCAATCACCACGGCGCGCGCGCTGCTGCACTTGAAGTCCAGCCAGTCCGACAGGTGCGGGTCGTGCTCGGAGCGCCAGGTCTGAGGGGCGGCGCGGAGGCGGGTAGTGGGTTTGGAGGGGGAAAGTGCACGAGGGGAGTGCGAGTGACGGTAAACGACGTGGGAAGCATGATTGACCGTGCCAAAGCCTCCTCGCCCAGATGCTTGTGCCTCGCTACCATCGGATGCGAGGAAGTGACCGTGACCGTCCGGCACACAAGGTGACAAAACGCGTTCCGGGCCGCCCCATGGTGCGGCCCAGGCCTCAAGGGACTGCTCGTCGGCCGACCCACCTGCAGCGGCTTGTACTGCTTGTACCCCACCCAGGCGGCTCGCAGGCGGCGGATGATGTCGTACTCGACCAGCTGCGGGTTGGTGAGCAGCTGGTCCACCAGCTCGCAGTGCCCCGACATGCAGGCAGCCTGGGAGGGCGTGGGCGGGCGAGGGTGAAGCGGGGCCCCAACCCGATATGAGAGTGAGCTGGAAGCTGGCGATGGCGGGAGGGGGGGCGAGGGGGGCCGAGGGGGGGATGCGACGTGGCCCAAGCAACGCGCTCACAGCAGCCGGGCACGTAGCCAGGTGTGCTGCGTCGTGCAGCCAAGCGACGACTAACGCTGCAGACACATGCACAGCGCTCGGAGCACGCTTGCGCGGTTACCCATTGCCCACCGCGCAGCAAGCCCCTGCGCGGCACCAAGGCCTGCACGCAGCCCCACGGTCTTGCCACCAGCGACCTTCCCCAGCAGCGGCGACACGCCCCTGTCTGACCGCACACGACCCTTAGCTTCGCCTCTGAAGATACCTCTGGATACCGGGCTCGCCCCTTGCGCTGCGCTCTCTGCATGCTCCCGGCAATGCCCCGCCCCACCGCGCCCGGCACATCTCCCTCATCCCACCCTCATTCCACCCCACCCCCTCTGCCGCAGCCGCACCTGCAGCAGCCACCCCGACAGCTTGTACGCGAGCCTCTTGTTCGGGAAAGTTCCCAGCAGCTGCATGCCCAGGGCCGCCAGGTCGCTGGGCGCGCTAGTGCCCGCGTCCGTCCGCGACTTAGCCACCAGATCCCACACATCGGCTATCGACCTGGTCTTGCTGCGCGCGTCGCACGGCGACATGCTGCCCTTGGCATCCTCATCGAGCGCCGACGGCTGGTAGGCCGCAAACGTGTCCGCCAGCTCCTGCAGCGGCTCCGCATCGTGCAGCGTGACGCTGTCGGCGGCGCTTTTGAGGGCCTCTGCCGCCTTGCCCAGCTCCTCGTCGAGGAGGCCCGTCACGTCGCGAACCGTGTAGAGCGAGCCGGGCGGGAGGAGGTCGTTGATGGGCTGGAGGGCATCCTGGTGGGCGGGGCCCTCCTCGGGCGGGCAAAGGGGCGCGCGGGGGTCGAGCGCGACGCAGCTGAGGGGCTTGCCCGCCAGCTGCGCGTTGCGCGCGAAGCAGACCTGCAGGTTGGCCAGCACCACGGCGCGGCGCAGGTGCAGCCGGAACGGGTGCAGCGGCTCGGGCAGCGCGCGGTGGGGGCCGTCGCGGGAGTGGTGGATAACAAAGTAGGAGCGCCGGTTGAGGTCGAGCAGCGTGAACTGCGGGCGGCGGCGGATGGGCAGTGGTGCAAAATTGGGAGGCTATTTAAAAGCAACATCGTTGGGTACAGACCTTTTCGTTATCCAGCCGGGATTGAAAGTTCGAGTGGAAAGCGACGGAAGGGGCTGAGGGACAGCAGGGCAGGAGAGGAACAGAAGGTACAGTTGAGGAGGTGTACGAGGGACTACACGTCAAACGGCGGACTGTGACAAGCTTCTAGCTGTTCCTCTTGATTGGCATGTGCCATACCGTGTCAGGTATTCCCGACACCCATGTGTGCGGTGGAACCCAACCATCCTGACCCCCCTTGAAGCTCAAGCTCACCAGCCCCGGATGTGGCCGCACGCTCCAACCCCGTCCTCCACACCTTATAGTCAATCCTTTCTGGGTCCACGGCCTCGCCGACATACGAGGACAGCCCCTCCGGCCGGCCAGGGCCCCACACGACACCAGAGGCCCCACGGGGCTCGGCTGCCTCAGGTGTCGCGACCGAGAGTCTTCTGGGCGATGAAATCGCTCCTGGCAAGCCAGTGGGGCTGTACGCCATTGCCTCCGCGATTGCCGCTGCCTCTCGCACCAGCTCAGGCACCAGGTGAGCAGGAGCGGGACCGCGGCCCAAGCCAGCCCGCAAGGCCGGCAGGGGATCTATAGACGGCTCCACATCGGGCTTCATTCCACTTCCTTTGCTATGCTAGGTGCCCGCACGCAGCAACTTTCCTATCTGTTCCATGGAGAAGCTCGTTGAGCTCAAAGCTTGAATCCCAGACGCGTATAAACTGTGCTTAAAGGCGATATGGGCTTGCCCCTTCGAGCACAGTAAGCTGAACTCCTCACAACTGGCCGGGCTAAAAACGGGCTTTGCCAGGCAGCGTGCTCAGCTGTATAGTCTATTCACGTAGCAATACAAGCCGGCTGTGTGCAGTTAGCCCTCCCGGTCTATGAAGTGTTACGTGCCGTTGCCGTGCACGAGGCGCGGCAGGAAACCGGCCGGAAAGCCCAGAACAATGGACCAGAGGTCAGAGTGTAAAGTGCATGAAGGCATGATGTGCCACCGGGTGGTTCGTGTATAACCCTCTGGGGCCCGTACGCCAGACCGGATGCCAGTGGCATGCGATAAACCCTTTTTCCCCACTTCCCAGGGCACATGTCCGTCGGAGGCCCGCCCGCGATCTTCGAACATCGAGCCTTCTAAACTTGCATCCATCCGATACACAGCCGATGCGCATGGTCCCATGTCGGCAATTTGCGTCTGGCGGGGTGCATACGTCTTCAGGTGCACACCTGGCTCCCCGCGGAGCTCGTAGGAATCGACAACATGGGTCACATCGGGGATGAAGCCGGCAATCTATCTATGTGCAGCACAGCTGCTGTGCAGGTCACAATGTTTTTGGCCGTCGTGTTGCCCTTACCCTGTTTCTGCGGTGGCCAGCAAGCGTCGCGCTCGTCAACCCCAATCAAGCGCATCAAGGCAGGGGAACACACCGACCTGACCGACACACGGGCAGGCAGGCAAGCAGGCAGGCAGGCAAGCAGGGCAGGCAGGCATGGCGGCCTCCTCACAGGCACCCCGAGCTCTTGGGCCCCTGCGCCAGGTAAGACTGCCACTCCAACAGCCGCATCGGGGCGCTCTCGTACACGCTATCAACGCCTCGCAGTAGCTCGCCGCTGCCCACGGCCTCTCGCACGGCGGCCAGCTCCTCCAATCGCTCGCACAGGACCGCAACCGGCCTCCCGACCGGCACCTCGTCGCCCTCCGCCGCCAGCAAGCCCGCAACAAAGCCCTCCTCCTGGGACTCCACCAGAAGCGCAACCTGGGCGGCGGGCGGGCCGAGGGGCACAGCCCGTGAGGCTGGCCATCCAGTGGAACGGACGCTGGCGCCCGGCGGCAAGGGGTGTGGTGCATGGGAGGGTCGTGCGGAAACCTGCTGCACAGCGTCGCTTGGCGTTCCGTCCCTGTATGCGCCGCTCTGTCAAACAGCATCGCGCGCGAAGTATAAGGCAAGGGTACTACTACCTAACCATCACGTTTGCGGCCACAAGAGACTTGGGCCCCTGGCCTTTCATCCCCAGCGCGACCGTTGGCCAATCACGGCAGTACGGTAACTCGCTGCACAGGAGGGCTCTGGGACCCGCTACCAGCCGCAAAGGCTATGTGCAGCCCTGGGCCACACACCCCTTAGTCAGCCTGGGCACATGGGTGGCTGCCCCCGCCACACCACCGCATCCCGGCAGCCCGCCTGCCTCATGACACGCCGTCACAGGCAGCAGTCGGGCGTGCCGGGAGCCGCTGTGGCTGCTTCCCCATCCTCTTGCCGCCGGGACGTACCGTGCCTGCGAACTGGTCCACCTTGAACGCCTCCTCTACCAGCGACTCCGTCTCCACAGTCATCAGCACGTCGTACATGGACACAGCGGCCCCCTCCGTGACGTGCCATTTGGTGATGCGGCCGCTCGTCATGGTATGCGACAGCTTTGGCATCGGGAGCACGATGGCCGCCTGCTGTGCGGTGCTACTGCCGTCGCTGGCCGCGCCCCTTGCCTCTGTACTGGAGGGACCAGCCACCGAAGTTGAGTTCCTTGCGCCGAGCCACCAGCTAGCATCCTGCGCAGTGTTACAGAGCCATGCAGCCCGCCGCGATGCAGCCACTGCCCCAGACCTCATGATGGAGAGACAGGATTAGGAAGTTACATATTACATATTACAGATGTGTTGTCTTTGGAATACACAAATGGATGTTGCGGGGCCACAGTACAAAGAACGGAAAACAAACGCAATGTAGAGTATACAGTATGTAATAGTCACACACAGTATACATGTGAAAACCATCATCACCCGTGTACACCGCTCGACGTATACGCTGTCCACGGGCACCTCTCCTCCTTTGGCGTCTTTGACTTCAGCTCACTTACAGAATTTGCTTCGCTGTGAAATTTGCCGGGGGCATGCGGCCCCAAAGCGCGGTCCTCGGTCGCCGGCACTGCCCCGGCGCCGTGCCCGCGGGCCGAAGCGCAGCCGCCGACGCGGCGTCCAGCAGGAACGCCGGGCCTCCGCAGGCCGTTGCATCGGTGCCGCCTCTCCCCCCGGCACTGGAGGCCGACCTCGCGGCCGCGCGGCGTAGCTGGCTGGACCGCTGCGTGTCGGCGCCGCTGGTGGACGCAACCACCAACTCCCGCGTCCACCTGTGCGGCGTCGCTCACTTCGCGCCGCAGGGGGGCGCCGCCGGCCTCGTGGAGCTCCAGGAGCTCCTGGAGCGGGTGCGCCCCACCATCCTCGCCATAGAGCAGCCCTTCGACCTGGCGGCCCGCGCGGGGCTCCCCTTCCCCGAAGTGATCCAGGAGGTGGCGAACAGCGGCGCCCGGCTGTTCGCGGGGCCCGGTGCTGAGCCGCTGCCCTGGGAGGCGGCTGCCGGCACGGCGCCGACGTCGCAGTCCGCGGCGCGGTCGCGGGCGGCCGCGCGCGCGGAGGCAGAGCGGCTGGCGGCGCTGCTGCCGGGGCTGGCGGTGCCGGCGCGGCTGGGGCGCGACATGCTGGACCCGTTCGAGGTGCTCGGCCTGTACGGCGGCTGCGAGTACGTGACACGGCCGGGGCAGCTGGCGGAGGCGCTGTCGCTGTTCGGCTGGCTGCCGGGGCTGGAGTACGGCATGATGGCGGCGCTGGCGCAGGAGCTCGAGGTACAGGTGCGGGAGTGGGTGCGGGCGCGGGGCGGGGCGGATGGTGGTTGTTGGGGCCCCTGGTGGGTTGAGGCAGTGGTCCGGGGGGCCATTGTGCTGTACTTGTCGCCTCGAGGAAGCCGGTGCCGGCCCCGGAATAGAGTTGTAGCTTCGTCGAAGCCTCGAGGGTTGCGCGTGGGATGATTTGGAAAGCGCCGGCGGCTCCGGAGCTGTGGTTTAGGGCGCGGTGCCTTGGGGTCCGAGGCACCTGTCGAGGCGCCCTCGGTCCTCCTCGTCACCGCACCAGTACCTGGCCAGGTGCAGGTGCACGCACGCTCCGACGCCAGCCATGCCCGCCCGCCTCACCACAATCACCACCACCAACGCCCCGGCTTCCACCGAATTCCCGGTTCCCGCTTCCGACCGCTCCCCCCCTCCCGCCCCCGTCCCCGGCCGCCCCGCCCCCACTGTCCCCACACCCGGCCCCGCACCCCCCACCCACCCGCCCAGGTGTACAGCATCGACGCGCCGCTGCGGCTGCAGGAGAAGTGGGTGACCCAGCTGGTGGCCGACTTCACGCTGCGGGAGGAGGACCTGGCGAGGCGCCTCAGCCACGACCTCGCGCGCGCTCAGGCAGGTCGGGGCCTGCCCGGGTTGGGGAGTCCAACCCTCATCACCCGTTCCAGCTTTGCCTGCTGTGAGGACCCCAGCGTGTCGTAGCTCACTCCAATGTTCCCTTCCTCACTTCCTTACTCACGGCGGCGCATCATGGGACACGCAGGCGGGTCGGGTCCGTCTCCTTGTAAATTGTCGCTCGCTGACCTCTGCCCAATGGGCCTCATCGCGCCCTTACCGCCCCCAACACGCAGGGTATGCTGCCGCCGGCCTACAGCGGGTGGGACGCGGCTGTGGCTGAGGCGGTGCGGCAGATAGAGGCGGCCGCCGTCGCGGACCAGCTCGGACTGCAGGCGCTGGCGGAAAGAGGCGCCGGCGGCAGCGGCAGCGGCGACCCGCGGGAGCCGCCGCTGCGCACGGTGACGGCGTTCAAGGCGTCGCGCGCTGTGGCGGCGGCGACGCTGCCGTACGAGGCGGCGCGGGAGGCGTTTTCGCTGCAGGCGGGGCTGCAGCCGCTGAAGTTCGGTCTGTTCGCGCGGAGGGCCCGGCACCTGGTGCTGCAGGTGCGCCGGGGGTGGGGTTCGGATGGGGCGACATATGATGCGTCTGACGGATGCCGGGGGATGGGGGGTGGGGGGGGGTGTTTGCGTTGGCGATGCCGGAAGATGCGTGATTCGTTTCGCGTAAGTTGCAGATGGGCATGGATAGATCACCAGGGCGGTGTTGCTATGTCCAAATGCGAAGTCAGCGGATAAAACATGGCGTCTTACGGCCCACGCCCTGCTTTTCTTGCTCCCGCTTGTGTGCAGATCCGGGACCTGTGCCAGCGCATGTCCGTTAGGCGGGTCCGCGTCGACGCAGACGCCGTCGGCGGCAAGCCAGCGGCGCCGCCAGAGGGGGCGCAGGAGGGAGGCGGGGAGGCGGCTGAGGACGGGGCGCCGGTGTCTTTGGTGGATGTGGGCGGGCGGCCCGCGCAGGTGGTGCTGGCGGTGATGGGCCGCCAGTACGTGCCGTACATTGAGGAGATGTGGGCCAACGAGCGCTCGGCTCTGTGGCACGGCGAGGTGCCCCGCACGTTTGCGCCGTCACAGCTTGACCGGTCCTCGGGGATGCCGCCTGCGTGATGCGGCTAGTCTTAGGCATAGGTTGGGGCCGAAGTGATTGTACGAGCGCGAGTCAACGTCACCGCGTGTGTACGGCGAGTACGGCAAACCCTGAGACCGCAACACATGTCGCCAAACTCAGCGGAATGCCATGGTACGTACGCCGGTAATTGGAATTGCGTCGCCGACCTGGGCATCCATTCATCGGGCTTTGTCGCCGCCTGGATACATATCAAGGAAGCTTGAGTCCAGCCTGCCAATCGACATTATTAGGAACACATTCGAGTAGCTATGCTTGCGTTGCAAGCATGGCAGTCGCCGTGCGGCGTAGTCCCTCGTCTGCAGTCAGTTATCCAGTTGCGACCGTCACGACTGATAAGCTTCAAACACCGAAATACTAGCAACGACGGAGCGTATCGGAGCCGCGGCTGTCAAGAAACTCGCGCGCAAGCCCAAGCTCGAGCGGAGGATGCGGGCATGCAGGATGCCAGCGTCGATGTGCTGAAGAGATACAATGTGCGCCCAATGCCCATACGCGCTTCAGCGTGATGCGATGGCTACATCATATCCCCCATGCCATACTCAGGTCCTTCTTGCGTTGGTGGTGCGCCTCATGGCGCTGCCTGACAAGGACCAGTTGGCAAACTTCCTGCGTGCCAAGCCAGAGGCCATCTCCGTGCCGTTTTTGTCATGGATTGCCGACCAGGAGGCCAACGCCGTGGGCGAGCAGAAGCGGGTGCGCTGGTTTCGCCTGGGCGGGGTACAGGGCCCACGCCCCGTAAAATGCCTTGACACGTCAATCATACCCTGCCATCCTATCTCGTCCCAGGTTCTGGCTGGAATTTGCGAGGAGCTGGTGCGCTTCCGGGAGCAAGTTGGTAAGCAGGTATTGGTCATTGGAGGGCCCAACCACATGCGATAATGCCCACTGTTGACTCCTGTACCGTAGCGGACGCGGCGTCCCGCTTATCAATGTCCTTCATAACATGGCCATCCCCATCCTATCCACACCCCTTCACACGTAAGTCGCTGTTGTGATGTTACCGTGCGCACGACAGAGGACGAGAGGATGGAGGCGCTGTACGCCGACACGCTGACGGCGCTGACGGACGGCGAGGCCGACCCGGGGGCGGCCGCGCTGGTGCTGGCGGCGTCGCCCGGCCAGTACGCGACCCAGCTGGCGGAACGAGTGACGGGCAGCCCCATGGTCACGGACGGGTACGGCTCCGCTCGCCCGCCTCGCCTGTTGCGGTGTGCAAGGACCCCCATCAGGGGCGACTTGTAAGTGACTTCGGCCGCGCTTGATCGCTCCCTTGCGCTGTGGTTCTCATGCTGCGGCTGTAGGTACGACCCGGTGTACGACGTGCTGCTGAAAGTGGTGCCGCCAGCGGCCCTGACGCCGGAGGGCGTGCGGCAGGGGCACGAGAAGGTGAGGTTGACGGAGGGGCGGGGTCCGGCATGAGCCACACCCACATGCTAAAAACGTAAGCGCTGCGAACGAGCACGGCGCCACAAAGGGGAGCTTGCGCGGATCACGCCATGTATTGGCCAACCGTGATGCCATCGACTTGCATACCTTTGCCCAGGCGGCCGTAGCGTAGCTGGGTTGCTTGCAGTGGCTTTATGGCCGTGCGGCACAAGCTCTGGTTACGTGGCTCACGGGAGGGGCACCCCTCGGCCGACCCATCCGCGCACAGGCCAAGGAGCTGGCGGTGGACCTGCGTGCCCGGCGGAAGCGCTCGGTGCAGGCCATGATCGGGCGTGCGCAGCTGACGCCCGAGCAGGCGGACCGGCTCATGGCGGGCTCCAACGCGGTGCGGGGGTCGGGGGGAGCGGGGGGCCTGCGATGGGCGGTAAGGGCCGGTGGAGGGCATGCGAAGGGTGCAAGCGCTTACAGTATGGAAAGTGCAAGGGCACTGTAGGTGTTACCGTGAGAGCTCCGGGCGGTTGGGACCGCCCAGACGGGCCAGGTGGCGGCCTGACGGGCTGCAGGGGACGAACTCACACCACACAGTCCGCCCACCATGGGCCTCATCGCTGCCGACCCGCTCCAACCCCCCTCCCGCCCCCCCTCCGTGCCCCGCACTTTGTGCGCCTCCGTATCCGACGCCCCTCACCCTTTCCCGTCCCCCCACCCGACCTCCTACCTCGTCCCGCACCCTCTCAGTGAACGGCGCCTCCCTCCCTCCCTCCCTCCCTCCCTCCCTCCACCCCACCCCACCCCTCCACCCCGAATGCTGCTGGACACCGGTCACATTCTCCTCAAACCCGGCCCATTGTCGCTACCCCGCCCCGCCCGCAGAGCCGGATCCTGGACATGTTGCTGCAGCTGCCCTCCGCCGCGGACCGCCTGGCCTGCCTGCCCGACTGCTTCACGCCGCCCGACGCGGAGCTGCTGGCGACCGTCTCGGCCGCCGGGGACGACGGCCGCGCGGCGCCGGCCATGTCGGCGCCCTCTCCCACCTCGGACTCGGAGGACCTGGTGTGGTGCACGCCCAGCCAGCTGCTGGTGGAGCTGGAGGCGCGGCTGCAGAGGCTCGAGGGCCGCGGGCCGCGGCCGCCGCTTGAGGGCGGGCAGCCGCCCGCGGCGATGCTGGCGCCGCCAGGGGCAGGCGCAGGCTCGTTGACCGGGGAGGAGCTGCTGGCGGAGCTGCGGGCGCTGCGGGACGAGGTGCGCCGGACGTGGCTCGACACCCTGGACACCGGCAGCAAGTGATATTGGCCGGTCGCTGGGAGCAGGCGTATGGCTTCTATGCCGGCCTCTTTCATTCGGAAACCCCGTTACCTGGAATCCTTTGAGTGTATATGCGAAGGCATTAAAAAAGGATTCTTGGAACTGGTACTTGGCCACCCTTTGGGGCGTCCGCCGGTCTGTATGAGCTTCTCATGAGTAGGAATGCGCCTACACGCGTAGCAACGAGGGTTGCTGGTGAGCGCTGGGGCCCAAGGGCGTAGTATCAGTGAGGTCGGCGAGTTGCGGGTCCTGAGTTTCAGGTTTGAAAAAGTGTTCCTCGGTGTGTAGCTCGAACCCAGGTCGACATGGCCAGATCCGTTGCTTCGGCACTGCAGGTGGCCGTTTTGCGTAGATGGCGGACCTAGGGACAGGGGCGCCAACGTGCCGCCGCCGCTGCTGCTGATGTTGACCTGGTTCCCTCAGCCGGGCAACGATGAGTGATTAATAGAACGAAACACCGCAATTGGGGAGCCTCACCACACCTCTACGGTCATACACACCAGTGATCACCATGGCCAGATCTACTAGAGCCGGATCGCTCCTGTGCACCTTGGGACATCCACGGACGACTTGCTTGGTGTCTTCCTCTGCATCCCTCGTGACCTTGCCGCGTTGGTCACTCATGATACTGCGGCCATGCCATCGGTGGCATGTACGGCTACTTGATGCCGCCTTACTCCTCACTGCTGTAGAACGCTCTGCTGGTGTTAGTGATGGCGATCGGGCCGCTGACCCTTGCAAAGCTGAAAAGCCCACCGGCGCGCCGGGGCAGGCCTGATAAAGCGGCGCTGATCCTGGTCATAGCCATCACTGGGGCGCTCTACACTGTGCGTCCCATCTGTAGTCTGCTTCCAACAGAACTACTTGTCTGACCCAACATGACTACTTGTCTGACCCGTGAACAGTTTGGCAACTCGGGTACATGACGTGCAGCACTTCCAAGCAGAGCGGAGACGTCAAGCAGCATCCCAGCGAGAGGGTTACAGCGAGGGAGGGCGGCGGCGGCGCGACATGCCGTCACACCGCGCCGGCTCCCCCATCACCCCACAGCCACCTCAGTGCAGCAGCTGCGGCGCGGCACGCGACGCGAGGCCGGCCGTGCGCGCTTACAGCGAGTGGCCCACGGCCCAGACGCGGATCTGGCCGTCGGTGTAGCCCGAGTACAGGGTGGAGCCGTCGGCCGACCAGGCCAGCGACACGCAGTAGGGGATCTGCGCCTTCTTGCTGGTGATGTTGAAGTCGACGCGCAGGTCATCCACGATGCTCTTGCTGCGAGGGTCGAGGGAGGAGAGCGGGGAATGGGATCAAGGACTGGCAGCTGGTTTGAGGCGAGGCTAAGTTGCGTGCAGCAATCTCGAGCGCACGCTAACCTCCTGGAACAGCTCAAGAGCCTAGCACGGCAAGCCGCTTTGTGGACAATCCGGACGTCCCCTCAGCTCAGCTCACCTCTCCAGGTCCCAGATCTTGATGCTCGACTGGGTGGCAGCGCACAGCCAGTAGCGGTTGGGCGAGAAGCACAGGCAGTGGATGACGTCGCCGGCGTCCAGGCTGTACAGGCGCTTGCCCTCCGCCAGGTCCCACAGCATGGCAACGCCGTCCTTGCCGCCCGAGGCGCACAGCGAGCCATCGGGGGACACGGTCACGGTGTTCACGTAGCCGGTGTGGCCGACCAGGTTGTTCTTGAGCTTGCAGTTGCTCAGGCTCCAGACCTTGACCTGCGGGGACGAAGAGGGGGCCACGGGGGTGGGGGTTCTGGTGAGTTTGAGGCGGTAGGGATCACGGCGACGCTGGGAAGTCAGTATGGGGTGAAACATGCCGATGCCAAAGCGGTTTGTCGGGGAGCGTGCCCCAGGGCGGCGATAGGACGGGAGCAAATGGAGACACAGCTGCAGCTCAGCTTGCGGCTGTGGTAGTACCCCCTCCGGGTCGCGCCAGTTATGGCGACAGACCAGCTGTTCCCGGGGAGCTCGTAGAATGCACTCCCCCTGCTTACCATCTTGTCCCAGCCACCGGAGACGATGATGGGGTTGGTGGTCATGGGCGAGAAGCGCACGCACGACACCCACTCCGAGTGGCCATCGGGCTCGCCAATGGTGTACTTGCACTCGCCCAGGGTGTTCCACAGCTTGATGGTCTTATCGCGCGAGCCCGACACAATCTGCAGGATAGGAGCGGACGGGGGGGCAGAGGCGCACACATGAGGCACCAGGCGTTGGGGCTCCGAGAACTACCGCGCAGTGGAGTTTTACCATCGGGGACCGGCACTGCATCCCAGGATCCAGGTATACAGAACACGGATACCATTACGTCAGGGCCCCCGGAATCGTGCATACAGTGGCTCCCCGTCCTACATGCCCCGCACGTACCGAGCCCCACCGCTCCCCTACCTGGCGGTTGTCGACGGAGAACGCGACGGACAGGACATCCTTGGTGTGGCCCACGAAGCGGCGAGTGGTGGAGCCGGTGTTCAGGTCCCACAGGCGCAGGGTGCCGTCCCACGAGCCAGTCAGGCAGAACTGGCCATCGGACGAGATGACGACGTCCTGCACGAAGTGGCTGTGGCCACGCAGCGCCTTCTTGGCGTAGCCGTAGTTCGACTCAGAGCGCTCCAGCTCCCACACCAGCACGGTCTTGTCGCTGCGGGCAACACGGCCAGATGGGCGTCAAGCGCGCTGCATCATAGTAAATGCTGCCAACTCCATATAAAGGTCTCAAATCTGGTAATATCATAATCGTGAATCAACGACGACCGTTCTGCATAGCGAGGGATTATGACGGCGGCGTGACTAGCCAGTGAAGCTGCTCTACCTAGGCAATAGATATTACACGCACCGCGAGGCAGACAGGAGGGTGTTGGACGAGGGGTCCAGAGGGGTGGCGATGGCCGTCACCCAGTTGGTGTGGCCCTTCAGGGTGGCACGCAGGGTCAGAGTCTCGGCCATTTTGAGTTTCCTAAACGACTGCGAAGCTCAGAGGTGAGAAGAGGGCGAAGCCAGCTCGCTGTGCGGGTTTTGGCGGCCGCGACGTTCCACGGCACGACTTTCCGTGCAGGCTCCTGATTGACCTTGCGAGGCTCCTGTACTGTCGCACAGGATAACAGTTATACATATTATGTTTATAGCTGAAATGAGAGAAACCTAGTGTACACAACACCCATACACAGCATGTTGGCACACGCATGTTCGGTCGCGGTGCTGGAGATGGCTCTGGTGCCCCCGCTATCATACATCACAGGATATCGGAGCCCTCTGGTGGGGAAATGGAATGCCGCGGCAGCGTATGCTATCCGCCTGTTGAAAGGAACATACCTATAAGTCGTCGGGTACGCAGCGGACTTGAGATTTCCTTCCTGGAATTCTAGAGTGCTGCTGCGGATGCGAGCTTGTGCACATAAGCTTCCCGGCGCCCACACCCCCTGGGACGGAGTGGGACGCACCCTCTACAGCCAACAGGCCCTGACTGCAGAGTGGCAGGGGCGTAGCATGTGGGGGGCAGGAGGCACGTCACCTGCGTTGCTTTGTACCCTTTCCCCCCTATTGAAGAATTTGCGCCTTCGGGCGTGTATGACCGTAGAGGCGTACTCCCTCTTTTACTCGCAGATTTCTCTCTTTTGTCATGTAGGAGGGGGTATTGATGTTCCGCTGCGGTGAACCCTCATGCCCAGGACGGTGTTCACCCAGGGCCGCTTCCGCCCCCGGCTATGCCGTTAGCAGGACGCCCAGGCAGTGACGTGGGAACTTGCGTGGGCCGTCGCGGGCAGTGATGAAGTTGATTGAAGACCTGGTACATATACCGCTATGTTGCACGGCCCTGACCGTGTCACTGCTGCGGTGACCATACCATGTCGCCTGCTATGTACGATCACCTACGCTCGTACGGCCATGTACGGCTATACAGCTCTTTCTATACCGCCAGAGTGGCGGAGGTCACGTAGCAGACGGCGTTCGACACTTGTGCAGCAGCCGCCCTCGCAGCGCTATGGTGGGCGGTGTGGGCGGCTGCGGCTGCAAGCCAGCGGCTCCACGCGGGTCGGTCCCCCGCCCCGAGGAGAGAAGTGATGATATCGAGAGAGCGCCTAGGGAGAAGCTCGCAAGGCGGGCGCCTTGCATTTGGCATGAATGAATGGGGTGGCGGTCCGACGGCCTCGTGGAGGTGAAGGAGTCGGTAGCAGCACGCAACGGACAGCCCACGAAGCCCCACGTGTGCCTCTGGCATCACCCTCTCCGGTCTCTCGTGGCTGCGTGCAGAGGAAAGCCCGGCTACCGACGTAGTATGGCTTGCATCTAAACCTGACAGTGCTGCGCCAGCACATCATCACCCATGTCAGCAACTCGACTCAAAAGCAATGAAGGCCCTTGCACCTACCGGGTCAAACCCCGCCAGCACTTGCACACTGCTACGCCTTCGCTTCAGAATCGAAGTTCTGGGTCCTCTCTGCACCAACCACGCCCGCGCCCTTAGCCATGCGCCCTCATGCCGCCTCAAGTACCACAGCCCTCTCACCCAGCACATCCTTTCACCAACCACCGTCTATCATGCACGACAACACCTGGTCTTACATAGGGCGGACGCACACGCGGGAGACGCGCGCGCGGGTGCCGACGCTACCGCGGCCCAGCCGCCACAGCGGCTGCGGCGCACGTCTCGCCCGTGTCATTGGAGGTCAATCCATGTCAGTGTTGCGGCGCGCATCACCCGGGAAGAACGTCCATGGACCAGCTATGACCTATGCGTACAACGCGCCTAGCTGCATGCACGACGCCACAGGTTAGTGTGGCGACAGCGCGGTGCGACTTCACGACACACGTGCGCCCCTCATGACAAACAATGCCACCAGGCCGTTTTTCCTAGGGCGGGGCTCCCTCGTGAGCCTGAGTGAGGGGCGACCAAAGCCGCGCCAGCTACCGCCCCCACCCGCCCCAGCTTGGACAAGACGACCGAGCCGGCCGCTGGCTGGCATCCCTGCTTGGGCCACGCTCCGCCTCCAGACGCGACCATAGGGTCACGTGTTGAGGAGGCCAGCCGCTACACGTATCGCGCCCTTATGGCCAGCCGGCCCCGCCTCATCCTGCTCGGCGTGACGGGCCCCCAAGCCAGTGCTGTATGGTGTATGTTGCCCCGGCTTCCGCCCTGCTGGCGCACGGCGGCAGTGGGCCGCTCAGCTCCACTCCACGAAGCCCAGCTTCACGGGGAACTTGGCTTGGGCGGCCTGAAGTGAGGGACGGAGCAAGAACGCATTGAGCGGCGAGCCGATTTGCGTCGACAACTCCCAACCTTGGACAGTCAGCCTCCGCGAGCCGCACCCCGGTTGCGCTAGGGGCGCACCACAAAGGCACAATGCTCTGCTTCACGGCCTTGCCAGCCTTGACGCACTGCTGACAGGGATAGCAGGCCTCGAACAGTACCAGCGGAGCGCAATGGCCTGCCATGCACATCACCGTAGCACCCGCGAAGACCAGGGATACCCAACCCCTTGTTGCCGCACCGACTGGCCCGGCGGCGGCCGGGCCCGGACCCCCCTCGAAACCACTCGAAAAGCGGGTTTGCAGCAGCAGCTGCTCCGGGACCCGCGTGACAGCCTGTCCCAGCAAGCAGCAGCTTGCGCAGGCTTAGGCGGCAGCGTCCATGCGGCATCCACTGCGGCATCCCGGGCGGCGTCACCGTAGTGCTGACTGGCCCCGGCCCCGGGCCGCACTGGCGCCTTTAAGCTGCGCCGGGAAGCGCCCGGGCCGCTCCCGTCGGGCAATCTTAAGAAACCGCATGCATGAGGCCGGCCGCCTCCCCTGCCGCCCTGGGCGGCAGAACCCCCAAGCGCCTACAGTCCATGTTAGCCAGGCGTCTTCTTGCTGTGTTCGCGGTGCTTCGGTCGAGCGGTTCTCCATTGCCAAGTTGTACCAAGCCCATTCGGACTGTGTGTTGCCCTCTCCCCCCTCCCCCTTCCCCCCNCGCNCTCGCATGCTGCACGCACCTTCGCGCACCGTCCGACTCTCGACTACTGATCTGCCAGCCGCACGGCGTGGCGTAGAACGTCGA
>LSYV01000051.1:599903-630249 GCA_001584585.1 Gonium pectorale
ACCTCAGGTGCGCGGCGCCCCCTTGGCCCCCCTCGCCGCACCCGTGCGTGTGCGTGTGCGTGTGCGTGTGCGTGTGCGTGTGCGTGTGTGTCCTCGCCACGGGCCACTAGCCCCACCAGGCTGCGCCGTCACCAGGCTGCGCACGGTTAGCGCACGAGCCCGGGTGCAGTCCGGGGCTGTATGTGGCGCAGGTGCTACCAGCGCCGCATGCGGCATGCCAGCTGTGCTGCGACCCGTTCCCCGTCTTCACCAGTCCCCCCCCCCCGCATCCCCCTTGACCCCAACCTGGCCAACCTTGTGATCCCCACTCCGGCGCCCCACTTGCCCCCCTCCCCACCCCGCGTGCAGCTCCTCGCCCCACGACCACGCCGAGGTGGTGGAGGTGCACAAGCTGCTGCGCGACACGTGGGGCGACGCGGCCGCTGCGGAGCGGTGGCGTGCCGCGGCGGCGGCGGCTTTCCCGCACTCTCGCTACTTTGGCGGCGCGCGACTGGTGGCGCTGCAGCCCGAATTTGACTTTGAGAACATGCGGGAGGCGTTCGGCAAGCTGTCGTTCTAGGAGCCCCAGGGGACCGGCAGGCGTGCCGCCGTGGTGGGCCAGGAACCGTGGCGCTACGTCAAGCGCTCCGTGTGGGGACCAGTGGGGACCGGTGGGACGCGGATTGACCGAGGGGCACGGTGGTGGGTGGCTGCGGGAGCGTTGTGCTGCGCAGCCGCGTGTGAGTGGCATTTTGCGAGGGCGCATGTGCGGGGGGCGTCAGCCGCGAAGCGTGGGACAGGCTTTGGACGCTGGAGCGGTGGAATCAGGGGTCCGGGCGCTTGAGCAGGGAGCGTTTTGGGGCGGTTGGGAGCCGGCGGCGGCGGGGGGTTCGCGTGCGGCTCCCTTCGTTCAAGGCTTTGCTCGTCTCCCTGCTTTGGTGCTACGGATGTGTGCTTCGGAGAGTACGATGTTTGTTTGAGTGATGGCGGTTGTGCGGTTGGCTGCGTCGCCGCGGGCAGGAGCAGGCGCAGTCGCTGCATGCTGTGGGGCGGTGGCCGCAGTACCCAGACTGCGGGCCGTTCCCGCGGGCCGGCAAAGGCTGCCGCCAGGGCAGTGACGGCCCTGGCCGGGGCGCTTGCTTGTGGCCTCGTGCATGGGGCCGATGAAGCGTTGGTCGTCGTGTGGGAAGGGCGCGGGGTCGGGTGTCCCCCGCCCAGCTGCGCCCGTCTGCAGTGACGGACTTTGCGGGTGAAAGGGTCGGGTCGGGTCGTTGCTGCGCAGAGCGGCCTGTCCCGCGTGATAGCGGGGCGCCCTTGTGCCTGCCTGGGCGCCTGGATGCCGACGTCGAGGGGGGGCCCAACGCTCGTCGCTGCGCAGGCGTGAGCCAGCCTTGCGGTGCAGAGGTCACCCGCTTTTGCTGTTGTTCCCCACTGCAAAAAGTGAAGACAGCTCGGAATGGTCGCGATGCCTAACATCAATATGCTCAGGTTGACCCACCCCACCCGCCACCATCTCTGCTGTATCCCCGCACACGCGACCCGACATCGGACTCAGGCCAAACATCTCAAGACAGATGCTTCAATTTCACTGCTCGCAATCCCAGCAATCACCGCCACAAACGTACGGAACATTACGATCTGGCCAGTGCCGATCCTTGAGTCAATTCCGCCGGTCTTTTGGGGGGCGGGACGAACGTCACATGTCTTGCTCTGTACCCGCCCGCCCTACTGCAAACGTCCGGCCTTCGGGTGTGTATGACGGTGGAGGCGGGCTCACTGGTTGCGCGCGAGCCTGCGGGCCGAGGGACAGGCAGTTCCTCGCCGCCGGCAACACCGGCAAACCGTAAACCAATGCCGTCCATTTAATGGCCGGCGTTTGACAGACTTCACGCGTGGCATCACCAAATGACCCGTGGGTCAGCTGCATGAACGCCACGCCGCAAACTACGCCTGGGTGTTATCGTACGCCCCCCGCACGCACGCTGCACAAGCTGCACACTACATGCATGAATCCTACACAAGAAGTTCTGTAACCAAAGACACCCACAGCACACCTGCGCACCAACAGCACACCTGCGCACAGGTAAGTCGGTAGCTCGGTACGTTTAACCCGTGTGACCCAAAAGCCGGGGCTGGCTGCAGCCAGGGACGAGGCGAAAGCCTGTGAATCAGGCCAGACGCCTTCCCCAGCGCCCCGACCTGCAGCTGCAGCGCCCGACGCTCGCACCGCCACAGACGCCCATCTCCCCGGGCACTCAGCAATGCTGGTCAGTGCTCCGCGTCGCTGTCAAGAAGCACATCGAGCTTCAGCGCGCGCGCGTTCAGCAGTTGTACCCAAAGCGGCACACCTTTAAGTGCGCGCTTACTAATGCATGGCACGCACACGCAACCACCACGCTGGCAAAAGAACGAAACACAGCACGCAGACCCCAACCGATGCAGAGGAAAACGGGCACCAGCACCCTCCGCAAGCACCTCCGGGCCCGACGGTAACGGACTCCAGGGGCGCATCCGCATCATCTCACTTGAGACACTTGAGAGAACTCCGGCACGCATGCACGCATGACCCACGCATCCGAACAGTCTCTACTACTGCGCCAACGTCACTCGCATTTGAATACGTACGGCAGTCAGCCACGCGGCCTGAGCACCGGGCTGGAAGCAGCAATACGGAGGAGAGGCACGTACTGCATGCACGCACGAACGAGACCGCGTACTCATGTTTGAGGTGAGTGCGGTGCCGATCTGCTGCTCCTCGCGATCCCGTGTCCGCGCCAAATCAGCACCCAGGAAAAAAGTCCATACGCGCTCGCTGTGGAGGCACAGAATGCGTCCGCAGGGGCAGCAAGCGGTGTCGATACCGTAACCCCGTATTCAGTAAGACTCCCGCCATGGACGCCCGTACCATTTTCCACGGCCAAAACAAGGATAGGGAACTGCCCTGCTAAAAATAGCACCATGGTCGCTACCCTGGCGGGATCCCGCCTAGCCCCCCCCCCGCAATGTGCCGACGGCGCACAGCACTGCAGGGCACTAGTTTTCCCTTCGGCAAGTTCAGCGTCCCCAAGCACGGATGAAACGGCAAGGGGCTACTTGGGCACTCCGGCGCGGCATCGGAGAATTCCCGCGACACCAAACTACTACGAAGGCAACATACACCCGCCCCTTCCTCCAGCCACCGCGTCCCCTCCAGATCGCGCGCGCCCCGGCGCACCGGGACTATTACGACACGGGCCCATGGGGCCATGAAACCTAGGCTGAGTAGACAGATGATTTCCGGCCCATCCCCTTTGAAGTTGAACAGAGCAAATCCAAGCAACAGCCGGCAGCAACCGTTGATCCAGCATCAAGCGGCAGCAACGATAATACGATTAACGGTCGACAGTGAGCAGAGTCACCGTGGCAAATGTATCATCTCAGGGACGTTCCTGGGCATTAATACGACGCCTAGATGGCACTCTTTCCTTCCGAACCCAAACACCGAACGGACAGTTCGCAGGGCCGTCCTTGCTCCCCGGCAAATTTAACATTGTCCAAGTGCTGCCTCAGTCGGCAAGCTCGACGTGAGGAAGGCCCCCAAGTTCGGAGGCATCGTAGGTAAGGACACGCCAGTGCTGTGTATTGCAACATTCTAAGAGCCACAATCCAAACGCTGCCCCAAGCGGCCCCCCGCGCGTGGCTCTCGGCTTTGCCGGATCCACGCCGCAATGCGCCTAAAAGATACCTCCTTCCTGGCGTCCTCTACTGCAGCAGCGACAGTAATATGTTTGCCGCCAGAGCCGTGCATTCCGGCAGGCACCTGCGCGGGCGCCAGAGAGGGTGCCGGGTAGGGGCATGACTGACTGCTCGAGTGATCATGCGTGGCACGGGCCGTCGGGCCCGGCCAACCCCTCAAGCTTCAGTCCGCACTCCGCTATACCCTCCCTCCCAGGTCAAGTCAGCGCCAGCGGCACCGACAACCCAGCCCGGGCCACTCACCACTCGATGCACCTGCGCAGTAGCCTGGCGGCGGCCGCCGCCGCATCCGGCATCGCGTCTCGCAGCTCGCGGTAGGCCTCGTAGGCGGCCCAGTCGTCCGTGTAGCCGCTCCCCTCCAGGCAGGCCCCCGCGATGTCCAGCGACAAGAGGCGGCCCAGGTCGGCCAGGAAAAGCTGCACGGGCGGTCTGCGGCAGCAGGCATCGGCGGAGAGAGCGTGAGGCGCGCAAGACACAGCACGGACGCGATGCCAAGGACGCGCAAGTCACGAAAGCCGCGCAAGGCCGGGGTGGCCTGCACACCGCCGCCTTAGCGTCAGGGCAGCAAAGCCGCGCGCAGCTACGGGCGCGGGAGGGGCGGGGCGGCAGGGGTTTGGCGGCTGAGGGGGCCCCTCCCAGACGCACCGAGTGCAGCTGACGGGGCCGCCCCGCTGCTCCACCAGGCGGCACAGCTCCTGCGCGACGGCGCGCGACGGCGCCACCAACAGTGGCAGCCAGGGTCCGAGCACGTCGCCGCGGCTCGTCTCAAGGAAAGCCAGGCCAGGCCGCGGCAGGCGCGGCAGCGGCACAGTCGCGAGCACCACGCCGCCAGGCGCTGTCTGCGCCACACCCGGGACTGCCGGCTCGGGCGGCGTCATCCGCCCGGAGGCTGTGCGCGCAAGGAGGACGGCCCCGATGTGCGGCAGCGGCTCAGACGGTGGCCTCGCGGACCGATATGCAGCTGGTCTGATTGCGGTGCCCATGGACGCCGTCCCATCCGCCTGCACAGGCACAGGCACAGGGCCCTCGCCGCAGGATAGGCCTCCTGCCGCCATGGCCCCCTTAGGCTCGGCTGCAGTGTCGTTCGCGGCGTCCTCCTCCTGCGGCACCATGGCGGTGGCGGCGGCCACTGCGGCGGCGGTGACTGCGGGAGGGCCTGCTGTGCCCGTGGGTTGCAGGCCGAAGTTTCCCAGCTCCTCGCTGAGCAGAGCCTCTCCACAGTAGCGGAGGTGCAGGAGAGCCGGCGGCTCATCCGCCTTGTCTTCCAAAGCCTGAGGATGATCATCCGGCAAAAGATATGGCAGCTTCAATTGCCTCCGCCCAACTCAAGATGGAGACTCGGCACCCATAGAGGCAACGCCGCATGTGTTGAGCCTTCTCTGCCCAGACCCTAAACTCTTAACAAACAACCGTACGCAAGATCCCCAAGCAGACACCTACCGCGTCTGGGCCGCGTAGGCCCTGCGCCTCGGGCGGCGGCGGTTGGATTGCTGCCGTTATAGCCGCGGCGCGGCCTGCCACAACAACGGGAGGCTCCAGCCACAAGAGCCGCGGCGGGGAGGGCCCCAACAGCGCGTCAGCAGTCTCACCACCCCCATGCGCTAGACTGGGCACATATGTCCTCTGGCTGAACAGCGGGAAGCTTTCGGCGGCGGCCCGAGTCGCAGTGCCTTCGGCAGAGCCCTCGCCGCCGGCGGCTGGTTGAGGCGAGAGCGTCCAGCGCGCAACCTGCGCAAACGGCCAGGGCAAAGGAGTAACAGTGTTGTCAAGGTTGGCATCGATACGATCCCAACACGTGGCCCATGATTTAGACACCGAAGAGTTTGGATATCAGAGTTTATTTCAGGTACGCCTTTCAAGCATGACCACAAGCGCATGGCACAGATTGGATCACAAAGGCGAGGCACGCCAGGGCGGCGCTCCCTGGAGCCAGACAGGCCGTTGCACCTTGCTATCCAGCTGCATCACCAGCCGCCCGCCCGCCGGCTCCGTGTACTCGGTGCTAGGTCTGCCGAGGCGAGGCCCCAGCAGCTGCTGCAGCAGCGCCGAGAGCGGGAAGCGACCTGCAAGGAAAGAAAGGCAATCGCGTTTGCGAGGCACCCGGCGCAGGAGCGCCCAAGACCAAACACCCAATCTCGAGCGCAGAGTCCCGTTTCAAACGTGCGCCCACGGCGCCAAATGCGCAGGCTTGCGCACAGAGCGCTGCATGGAGGTGGATCCCGACTGCGTGCTGCGACAATCGCACCTGCGTTGGCAGTGCACGCGCGGGTGCCCCCGAGCAGCCACGCCATGGCCGACGCCTCGTCGTCGCTCCCCAGCGGACTGACCACCTCGCCCGCCCCGGTCGGCAAGTCGTGCATGACGCTGCTGCTGCCGCCGCTGCTGTTGCTGCCGCCCTCCTCGGGGCTCTCAAACGCCTCGTCCCGCTGCGACAGGGCCGACACGGTGCAGTGGAAGCCGCTGCGTTCCGTGGAGCCGGTGTAGGGGTGGGCAAAGCCCAGTGCCTGGTGTCCGGCATGGGACGGGAGGTGGACGCGCGAGGGCGCCGCTGCGGTCAACACGTCCGCGACGAGGTGTGCGCAGCCCCTCCGAACAGCCAGGTCGAACATGGCCTGCGAGTTTGTGGTCCACATGGAGTTTGTTAGGCCCCATGAATGCTGTTACATGTCTGTGAGTGAAAGCAAGCGCTCGAGTCGCAGCAAGGGGCAGCACGTGGGTCGCTCCAGGTCCCGCTTACCAGATTCATGCTCCCCAGCCATGCCTGCAGCCGGTTGCGCGTGTCGGGCATCAGCTCCTCCGGCGAGCAGCCGTACAATTTCAGGGAGAGGCGCTGAAGCACGGGACCCGCGCTCTGCGGGGCGCCAGAGTTGTAGCCGAGGGCCAGCGGCGGCCCCGCGGCGCCAGCATCAAACGCTGCCGGGACAGCAACAGGCTGCGCCTGACCGCTGCCAAGCAGCCACGCCTGCTCCGCCTGCTGGAGCATCATCAGCTCCTGCTCCTGTTCTTCAAAAAAAGGCTCTTGTTGCCTCTGTTGCTGCTGCTCGTCGCCTTCCGTGTTTCCACCGGGGATCATTAACTCATCAAGATTGCTGAATAGGGGGTCGTCCGCCGCCTCCCCTGCTGCAGCAGCAGCCGCTGCGTCTAGGGACAGCGGGCCTTGCCAGTCCATGCTGGTTGCGCCGCCATGCTGCTGTGCACTCCCAAACGCCGCCCCCGGAGGCGGCGCGCAAGAGCGTGGGTCGTGGGATGCAGCCCGCGCGTCGGCATCCCCTTGCGGCTCGTTGGGCATGCCCCAGCCATCCTGCGGCGGCGCCGGCGCGCTTGCCTGACGCGACAGGCCCCGGTTCTGCATCCCCGCGGCGGATAGCCCTGCCGGGCTGCTGTCGTCAGCTGAGGTTGCGCTCGCGTCCAGGCCTACGCGCAGCTCCCATTCCACCCCGGCTACCATGGGCCGGGGCATAGTGATCCCTCCCGGTGCAGCCTGGGGGACCTCCTGCCAACGGGCCTGCGGGCCAACATGGGCACCGTGCTCCAAGCTGCCGTGCAGAGATGTCTGCGACCTCAGCAGCTGCAACATAGGCTCCGTCCCGCCACCCGCGGGCTGGAGGGCCTGCTGCGCCTTCGGTGCACCGCCGTTGGCCGACTGCAACTCAGACCCGGAGGAGGGCCCCGATCCCGGGGCGCAAATGCCGCCTGAGGCGCCCAGCCCGGCGGCTGCCGCTGCCCGCATAGCGGCTTCAACAGAGCCTGTGGCGTTCCCGCCGTCGGACATCCGGCTGCTGACGGAGCCCAGACTACGGAAGCGCTCTTGCTCTTCCAGACGCTCCTGCTCCTCTGCCAACTGGGTCAGCATGTCGCGAATCTCCCGCTCAAGCCCCTCGTGTTGCACTATGGAGCGCGGCGCCAGGCGCTGGGCGCCATCCTGGAGGAGCGAGTGGCGCGCAAGACACTGCGCCAGACGCTCGCCCATGGGCAGGGGCGGCCCTGTTGGCGCGCCTCGCGGCTGCTGGGACGGCGTCCGCCCCATGGACAGCTGCCGCTGCGCCTGCGACAGATCGAACAGCGCCTCCTGCTGTTGCAGCCGCGGTGGCGGTAGCGGTAGCTGCAACCGCTGCGGTGGCGGTAGCTGCGGCTGCATGTGCGCGAGCGGTTGTGGCTGCAAGAACGAAGGCGGCGACGTGGGGGTGAGCGAGCTCGCCCGCTCGTTAGCGGCTGTGGCTCCCGTTGCCTGCTGCATCCCAACGACACCGCCCAAGGCCCAGGAAGGCCCCGCAGCCGCGGATTGCGCCACGGCAGGGCGGCCCAAAAACTCGCTAGCGGAGCAGGCCATGCGACCGGAGCCTGCTGCACCGGCGCCGGCGCCGTACGTGAGGTCCATCGCAGGCATCCCACCCCACAGCTGCTCCAGTTGCTGATCTTGCGACGCGAACATGGGCAGCTGCTGGGGTGTGGACGAGGCTGCGCGCTGCGCCGGCAGCCCAGACACGCCATCTGAGGAGAAGAAGCGCGACGGCGGGTTTTGGGTCGCAGGTGCTTGCAGCAGCCGCCCTGGCGGCAACAGGCCGCCACGGTCACCGCTGGCGTGGGCCGCGTTCAGCGGGGCGGAACCTCCAGCGGCAGCACCCGGTGGGAAAGCAAAGTCCAAGCGGCCGTCTGGGTCAAGAACGCCCAGGGAGAGTGATGACGGCGGCTGAAGGAGCTGCCGGCCGGCAGCCGCTGTCGCCGGCTGCTGGTCTAGCAGCGCGCCCATTGGCGCGGTCGACTGGCGGTAGCGCACCACGATGGGGATGGTCGGGTTGCCCATGTCGTCATTGCTGCTCCCGGACCGGGCGATGCTTATCAGGCTGCCGTCACCAGAGTCTTCATTTGTTCGGGGTGGCGCCACGGCGTGCGCCGCACCCAGATCCAGGCAAAACTGCACACCGGCGGCCGCGACGCCGGCGGTGGGGCCGCTCTGCGCCCCGCGGAGGATCCTCGGGGCACCACCGACCGGGACCGCAACGGGCAGGACCTACAGCCATCAAGACAGCCCAAAGGACGGGCACGTCAGGCTGAATGCACAAGCACCTTCCATGAAGAAAGCGCTCTGCGGCGCGCCCTTGCGTGCCATGCGGCCGCTCATCCACGGGACTCCCAACACATTGATACGAGGGCCCCCGGTCTCACCTCCATGGGCTCCCCCACCAACGGTACACCAGCCAACCCGCCCTCCAGGTCGAGAATTGGAGCGGTGACGGCTTTGCGAACTTCTTGCCGCGCCTGCCGCGCCAGGGCCGGCTCAGCCGCCGAGGACTTGGTCGCGGCGGGTCTCACAGCGCCGGCTGCGTCGTCCATGTCGGAATTCGAGTCGTCTCCGTCGGCTATGCCACCCATCTCCTGGCGGCGGCGCTGGGACAGCTTGATGCGGCGGCGCAGGCTGTGCCGCGCTAGCTGCTCCCGGCACGATCTGGGGCGCGAGGACGGCAACATCACTACATCAGTCTCGAGGCTTCGCCCGCCGGGTTGGCACAACGCTGGTAAACAAGAGGACCCCTTTGCGACAAGTTGTGGTGTATGTATGTGTATGTGTATGTGTGTTGCATGCTAAGGAGCCATTTTTTGTTACCAGCCCCGTGCCAACCTGGCGGACTCTGTAAGCAAAAAAGAGAGAACCAGAAACGGGGAAGGCAGCCTCGACGGACATACACACCCGAGAGAGTGATGTTTCCAGCAGGGCGCCGAGTACAGGGCATGGCGGGCGAGGTATACGAGCAGACGGGCCCTCCCGGTGTAAAGTGTGTGTTCCACGCAAAGTCAGCCGGCGTGTTCAACAGCGTGCGCCATCATGTGCGTGATGGATACCTGCGCACTGGTTTCAGGCGTTTGCTTCTGGCACCCCACTCACCTCTTGATGTCATCGAAGTCGGCCACGTCCTGGAACTTGCCGCACTGCGCACACAGCGCAAGGCAACGGGAGGGACGGTCGGCCACTTAAACCGTGTGCAGCGAACCTCAAATGCTCAAGGAATGTGTATAATAGCTGCCGGTTACGGTACAATGTGCCGTAGTAAACCACCGTTGTACCACAGCACTGTTTTCCGTAGGATTTTTGGTTCGTATCTTCGCTTGCCGTTACGCGCAGGGCACAGCAAGCAGCTGAGAGCAGGCCAGGGATAACAGGCAGTCAGTTCAAGATAGGAAGGCCAGCCGCTGCCAGCAGCCTGCGCGTCTGTGCTCCGGCTCCTGCCCGAGCGTGCATCTCCCTAAACCAGCCTTTCGTTGCGGACCCCAGCCCACCTGTTGGCAGAAGCGCTGCATGCGGCCGTCAACGAGCAGTTCCAGCGCCCGCAGGTGTGTGGCGCACACGTTGTAGCGCCGGTAGTAGGCCTTTTCCATGCGCATTTCCCGTTGGCAGCCCTCGACCTTGAAGCGAAACACAGAGGAGGTATGAAGGACACAATGTAAAAAGCAGGGACCGACGTCCAGAGCGTGTCCAGTGTGCGTCAGACAGGGTTCGGCCGAGGTGGCAGTAAAAGGGCTCTAAGCGAGCGCGTCCAGAAGGTGAGAACCCCTCCTCCCCCCGCGCCTCGTCGCACCGGGTTGCGACTGCAGAACCCCAGAACCCAGAAGGTTTTGCAGCCGACACCCAGGGCAGCTGTGCGGGGCTTCCAACGCCTCAACACGGATGACAAGACAAAGGGCTCCGGTCTGGCCTCACCTTGCAAAGCTGCTGGGCATCAACCCCATCACCGGCCGCGACGGTCGGCAACGTCGCTTCATCCATCGCCGCCTTGCCACAGCCCTTCACTGTGACAATAGGTCTACTCCTCTGTCAGCCGCCATATACGAGGCGCAGACGTGCCTCTGAAGCGCTCGCTTTCAGCCCGGTCGATGCGACGCGAAAGTTTGGCAGGCTCCAGATGCGTTGTGGTGATTGCAATGCGTTGGCTAGGGCCTCGGCCCCTCAGCCGGCTCAACACACCACAGTAGTAAGTGCGTCACCGCGACGCTGCCTCCCTCCGCAAGTCAAAACCAGCTTCCCAGTTAAAGCCTTGCAAGAACTTTACGGAGGAAAGACCTGTGCGCAGGAAAACCTGGTATTACGCAGCGTCAGTACAATGTGAAAGGACTCCAGAACCAGCTGTACCGGTTGCCATGCAAACCGCGCACTGGTCCCGGCGGCGGAGAAAGGGCCCGAGCGTCCGGGTGGACGGCAGTACCTACGGCGTTTCGGCGTCCTTTCTTCGGCAGCCAGCATGGGGTTACACGTGCGTGAAGATGGTCACAGGAGGCACAGCTTATTGCCAAACGTGCACTTGATGGTCATGTGGGCACGCAATTTTGAAGGAACCGGATGTCACACAATTAATCGATATGAATTTTAATTTGACAATCTTAATTAATTAGGCAGTACAAGTTGAGTATTTTTTGGCTTCTAAGCCTGCACAAGGCGCAACAGGGGTGCATTGAGTCATATGCCCACATCCCTGCACAGCAGCTGGTCTTCTTAGGATATGGCATGCGGCGATATGGGCCACATTCACCGCTCGATTGTCACAAGTTGTGCAATGACCTGTATGACCGAGTCGTGGTGGCGGTCGTGGGGTTCGGTCGTCTCCTTTGCCTGCCATGCCTTGTAACCAGCCGCCCTCCTGGAAACAGCGAGGTGGAGGTGGCTTCCCTGATTCTGCCTTTTGTTTCGTAACGTTCTTAACCTCTCGGCGTGCCTCTCCTCCCTCTACGAGCGGACGCTGACCAGTCCATGCGGATGACGCGTAACGCATGCTTTGTGCGCTTGCGCAGTTCAGCCCACCCTAGTCCACCGAAACCTGCGTTTCCCAACGTTTTTGACTAGGGGAGACAATGGGAGACCTTGGAGAGGCCCTTGCCACGCCCTCGCTTACTGCAGACCAGGATGGTGAAATACATATGGAATAGGGGATGGGGTAGGTCACGGAGACATCAAAGTTGTTCATATCCACGGGGTAGGCATAACTGGCTGGATTGCATGTGAGGCCGGGGTTTGGAATTGTAGGATTGGGGTTCACATTGATTTTTTTTGCTGGATTGGGGATCGGATTGCTGGATTGGAGATGCGCAGTGGGATGGATGGGAGATGTGGGAGCTGCTAGGTTGCGACATTTGTTGAATGGACGGCTCTTACCCCTAGGGCCCGTACGCTTGTGTGTGTACGGACTTCCGAGAGCAGCTAACCGGCGCAACGGAGCGAGAGAGGCGCGAGTGGCCAGTGCGGCAGTGGGACAGGACAGAGATTTACGGCGACGAAGGCCCTGAGCCGGGATCTCTGTGCTCGGAACCGCAGATCCCAACCCTCGAAGACGTTGTCCCGACGCTCTGCGACTGCCACTGCGACAACTAAACGCCATTTGCGCCAACGGACTCAACTGGCTTCACGGGGGCCTCGCCCTCTGGGACGCACTCCGAGCTTTCCAGCACCATGTTGCGTAGACGGGCCCCGCCTCCTTGGCCTCCTCGCCAACCCTCGACCCGCTGGCGCTCGCGTCGTTGCTCGGCACCGCCTTGCGAGTCCACATCGGTGCTGCCGCCCCATCCGACGCGGTGATGGCGCTGTGGAGTCACACGGCTGCAAGCTGAGCCCGGGAGGCTATGGACCTGGCGCTGGCTCGCGTGCTGGCAAGGCCACCGGCCTCCGCCGCAGGCACCTGGGACTGCCCCTTCACCTCGTGCAGCGTGGAGTGTTTGCGAGACCCCCGACGCACGTGCCTGGTCCTTGCGATCGGGCCCAGCTGCGCAAAGGGATCTGCAACGGCAGTCTTCATACGGGAGAGTCGGCTCTGCCTACCGGCGTTCGGATTTGGCGGGCACGGAAGTGCTCGTGACGCCAGTGGCAGGCCTGCTAGAGGCCTCCGATGTGGAACTTGTCCCGCAGGTGCTGCAGTGCAGCCCCGCCTTCCGTGGAGTTACCGCTGCCATTCTGCGGGCTGCCGAATACGAGATGTTCGACGGGCCGCCGGGCCCTGGGCAGGTGCACGTCCTGTCCGAGCGGCTGGATGGTCGCCCGTGCATGTATGAGTACCTGCCAGGCAGCAGTTGGGCTAAAGCCTGTCTCCGTGTTGTCCCGCCAGGGCTCGCGGTCCTACGGAACGCTACGCCTGCGGGTCTTCAAACCACGACCCGACCCGACGCCCGACGAACGCAGGGGTGTCGCCGCGACCCGAATGGCCCCCACCGTTACTTGACTGCGCCCCCTGCTGGCCCCCTGCCGTGCACCGCCCTCCCCCGAGGCTCCTATGTGCAGGCCGTTGGCGGCTTGGGGCCCTGGCGGGTTGAGTCCTCCGGGCCCCTGGGCATAGCTGTCGTCGTTGGGCCTAACGGGGCCGGGACCCGGCATCGTGTGTCACGCCTGCAGCCCTGAGACGAGGCTGTCGAGCCGCCTATCTGCCCCCGGCGCTTCAATGACCGCCGCAGGGCGGCCCGCGAACTCTGTGGCATGCGGCAGTCCAGCGGAGAGCGGCCGTTGTTTCTCTGCGACGCCTGCAACACGGGCTGGCACGCTGACTGCCTGGGCCTGTCGGGGCCTCGTGCCGGCGGGAATGGGTATGCGCCTGCTGCGTGCCCGTCGTCGACGCCTCCATCGCTTAACAGTGGAAGTGGCGGCTGGGGCTGCGGGCACCCCACAGCCGCCTGCCTGCGAAGGGCCTGGTCCCACCCCTATAGTTGCTGGAGTGGATGAGAAGGCCGGCGGGTCGCCCCCCGTCGCAGGGGCGGCACGGGCGCTGGCGGTGGCTCGGTCGCTCACCCCACGGGCCGGTAATGGTACTGGAGTCTGGCAGGCAACACCGCCTCGGCCTGAGGTTCCTGTGCAGTCGGCAACTCGGCATCCCCGCGCTCCGCACCATCAGCCCAGGCGCCGCCAACCGTGGTGCCAGCAGGCAAGGTAGCCGCACGATCCGCCTCAGGGAGGCGCCAGCAGCCCTACGCGCACGTCCAGCCCCTCAGCAGGCGACACCTCCACCACAGCCCCATCAGCAGCACCAGCAACGGCCGCAAACATCGCAGCGGCCGAAACAGGGGAAGCAGCTCCCGCCGCCATCCTCGCCGCCACCGTCCCGACCCACTGCCCTCCCACCGCCCGGGATGGTTGAGAGGTCGTCAGCAGCGGTGGCAGGTGGCCCTGGGCATGCAACAGTAGGGCCTTCCCGCATGAACGTTGACCCGTTGAGGAAGCCCCGGCCGGCGGAGGTACCCACGGCGGCCCCGGCACCCAAGCTACAGGTTACAGGTTACACGTCCGTCAAAGCCGGGGGGGCCATGGACGAATTGCGAATATGGGGGGGGCACCCAAGCGCTCTGTCGCAGGCCGTGGCAGTGCTCCAGGGCTGCGGTCTGGGTTTCTGGGGGCGGACGTCAAGGAGCAGCAAGAAAAGAACCAGAAACGGGGAAGGCAACCTCTACGGACATACACACCCGAGGGTGAGATGTTTTCGGCAGGGCCAGCGCCAGCGCCGGGCGCCCAGCAGCAGGGTGGTCTCTATCAGCAGTAACACTGACAGTGACGACTACAGTGCAATCATGGGCTCCCGCGGGTATCGCCGCTTGGCAGCTGCTGCGCGGGGCCCTCCCGACCCTCCCGGGCTTCGCCGCGATCCGGTAGAAGCCCTGGCGCAACAGGCACTGTGGGAGCTCCGCGCCACCCGTCCAGTTTGCTCATGGCAGGCTGGGCGGGACCTTGTGCTCAACTACCTGCTGCGCGCGGATCTACAGCACTGGCGGGACATTGCGGTGGAGACATCTGAGACAAGCCAGCATAACGCGTTGCCGGCGGTGGCCCTCGGAGCATTGGCGGAGGCGGCTATGGAGCTTCAGAAGGCCTTCGATTTGCAGCAGGAGGCACGAGGCGCGGTGGTCACCTGCGGGCCAAGCGCTTAGTCGCAGGGTGCCCACTGAGTTCAGTGCGTGGTTGGGCTTGGGGTTCGGGGTGCGTAGTGGTTTTTGGTGGTGGTGGTTGCGGGGTTGTGCGTTTTGGAGACTTTTGAGGTACAGCTCCCCTCTTGGGACCAGTGCCGCTTGTCGCTCTGTTCGGCGTTTTGCGGGGGGGGGGGGGGGCCAGGGGGTTAGGGGTTCGGGTTTCCAGCTTTTGCTAGGGGAGGGGGGTGTCTGGCTGCCTGTGATCCTCGGCTCCTTTTGGTCTGTTTCTCCTGTCCTGGCGTTCGTCTCCTCTCCTCCTTTGTTTTTGTCCTTCCGCCTTCGGTTGTGTGGTCTCCAGGTGCAGGGCTCCTTCTCTTCGTGTGTGCGCTGTCGGTTTTTGGTCTTAGCTGCCGTGGTGCGCTGTAGTTGGGGCAGGGTTTCGGTGGTTGCTAGTGCCAAAATTGAAATGTCTTCGACAGGACTTTCTGCCCCTTCCGAAGTCTGCGCCTTTTCTCGCCTCTCCGCCTGTAACCTTTCCACAGAAACAACACAAGTGGTACACGGTGAACAGCCGCACCTACCGTGGTGGCTCTACAGCACAGGCGGCCACGGCTTGTCCCGGGGACACTCGTAAGAAGTTGAGAGGCATCCATTTCTGCTGGGCTACCGGGGCTATACGTAGTATCGCCCATCTGAGACTACGTGCCACGGGTGACCCGCGCATCCGACCGACTTCCCAGCGCCAGCTGCATCGTTCATTCCCTTCGATGCCCATCTAGCAGGACATATCCGCATCCCTGCACGCTGCACACACGTGCTGAATGAGCGGTCGCGGCAGATAGGAGGCGCCCTGCAAGCATGCTAATAGAAAACGGGCGGAGACAGTCAAACTACTGGTGGGGATATACCAAGTACGTCAGACAACCGCAGCGCTGTTGTGATTGGCGCAGGTGGACGGATACATGGCTTAGCGACAACGCGGGGCGCGTGTGCGGACCCGGTGAAGGGAGAAGGGACACCCTCCCCCCTTAACCCCTCTCCCGAACAGCGATGATGGGGAAAGGGAGTGCGGCCCCGGTGTAGGGGAAAGGGACATCCTCCCCGCTTGAACGCCTCTGATGATGGCAGGGCGTGAGGGTGGGCCCGGAGCAGAAAAGGAAATTCGCTGCAAACAGCCGTGCACGCCTTCTCTGCTATGTGGAACATAGCTTAATTCGTGGAAATAACTCAAAACAAATCCTGGATCCTAGACAGCTTCCCATACGAAAATCCGGAGCGATGTGACCTGCACAGTGGCTCGGCGTTCATACTTGGCTACTGACGAGTGAGATCAATATCACCCTTAAGCATTTAGGGTGACTTGCACTCGCGCTTTGACTTGCCCGGCTTTTCAGCATGATCACCGATTCCAGCGGCGAGGTGTGCCATCAATAGGGTCGGTCATTGCCCACACAGGCCCCAGCTCCCGGTCGGAGCTAGCTATGGCGGACGCTTTGGACTTTCGCCGCAGTATCGAGGCCAGTCTGCCGCCTCTTACGCAATACAGCATCCAATCTGGCGCACCGGGTGTCTATGGTGCCTGGGGCTGGGGCGGTATGCTTGGAGGCGGACGCACGGAGGCGGACAGTATCCGCGCATCGGTATCGACAACGGGTGTAAGGGCCTCACAGGATGCGGAACTAAGCGCCTCTCTGCGCAACTCCTTCCCGCATTATCCGCCCGTCGACGCCCAGGAGCTGCGCGACTCTGAGGTCAGCCTTGCCGGGCCGCGCTCAAAGACAGCCCTGTTCACGGCGGACGTGGGCCCCGAGCAACCCCTCTTGCGTGACCAGGAGGCTGACCTTCGGCCATACCCCACCGGCGCAGCTGCTTACGCCAAAGGCAACATGCAGCCGCCCGCAGCTGTGCTTTACGGGCATAAGCAGATGGCGCCACCTCCCAGTGCACCTCCTCTGGCAGACCTCAACTCGGACGGCACCGTACTTGTTGGGGCTTATGCGTCGCCGCAGCGGAACGGATACCCAAGCGCTCCGCCGGAGCAGGAGCCGACTCCGCGCCTGGCACCCCGTGAAGACGCTGCCGGCCCCCCTGGCCACTTCCAGCCACCGGCTCCCCGCGTGTCCAACGCCTCAGCCCAGGAGCCGGTTACAAGCTACCCTGCGCGTCCGCAGGACCAGGCGGCCTTCTACGCGCAGTACGCCCAGCCACCCCCGGCATCCCCCTCGCACGCCCACATGCCCGCACTGCAGCGCACAGTATCCACATACTATTCGCGGCAGCAACAACAGCCGTATCAACCGCAGTCCCCGTACGGAGCAAACGGCCCTGTCCAGGGCAAAGTGGTGCACATGCGGCGGGCCGATGCGTGGGCCAAGTACATTGCATACGAAGGCTGTCTGCAGGTGGGCGCTCTGCAGCACACGCGCTCTGTGTGCTCTCATGTCAATGCGCAAGTATGGGTGCGCAGCGGGTATCCAGAACGGTCTGCTGGGCACGCACGCGCGACATCCTATCGTTTGGAACCCGCAACTTCTTGGTCCCCTGCAGGTCTGCATGGCGGAGATGGAGCGCAACGACAGCGTCCACGCGCAACACTTCATTGCGGGTGCATTCTCAAAGCTGCGGAAGGACTTCGGGGTCGACGGGCTGCTTCTCACCCAGGTGAAAAAGGGTTACTACTCTCGAAGTAGTTGATGAGGCGCATGGCGTTCCCAGCGCTGGCGATGATCCTGTTCTTTGGTCCAGTCCCTGACTGGATCCCAATTGCATCATGCAGATAACGGGGCCGCCAAGCGCTGATGGCGGCATCAACGACATCTGCTGGGACGACATAGAGCCCACCGAGAAGCGGCTCAACACCGTGGCCTACGCAGCGCCCGCAGCATCATACATGCAGATCAGGTACAGAGGAGTGGACGGTGCTGGGGTAGGAGAGGACATTCCCGAGGTTTCAGTCGCCGTTCTTTCTCTTTGAGGCCTCTTCATGCGCCTTGGTGCGCATCCCCTGCTGATGGTGATGATTGCAGGTGCCAGCGGCTCACGTTGCCTACCGCGAACGTGCTCCAAAAGCTCTGGTGCCGCACGCGCACGCTGATGTCGCTCCCAAGCTTCGTAGGCGTCGCGGTGCACCTGATGCCCAGCGATGGCAGCTGCGGCGGCTCCTCCTTCGTCCTCGACCAGCACGGAGGGGCCATTCCCCATGCTCTGGTAGGTCTCCGGCGTGCGTAGGGAGGAATGCGCTGTTCGCCATACGCTAGTACAGGAAGCAATATCATGTGCCGGCCCTGAACCCGCATGCTCACGCATATCTCGGTTTTTCTTATCCCTGTGCAGCCGGTGGCCTTCTCCGTGGACCGTCAGTCGCAACCCGGCATCCAGTCCGGCATGTCCACGCCGCCGCCGTGGCTGGACATTCACGTTGATGGGCCCAACGGCGTCATAGCCACGGGCAGAGTGCCGTACAGCGAGCTCTACCGAGCGGCCATGCAGCAGCGGGACGCCGTCGATGAGGATCGTGCAGCGTCCGAAGCAGGGACGTGCATTGAGGTGCAGGTGGGTGCCTTGCGAGGAGGGGACACTTTATGCACATTAATTCATGGGAACCACGGGGTCACGCTTGGGACAGTATAAGTGTACGGAGGGAGCGCAGCAGTACGGCGTTTCTTTACGTTTTGTTTCTTTTCGTTTTGACAGTTCCGCAATCCCTAAATGATGCAGGTTCGTGGTGCGGGTGAGTACCTCAACAAGGCGGCCACCGTCACCATCATGGTCACGAGGGTGCGAAAGGAGACCTCCAGCTACGGGCTCGCCCAGGTGGCGCCGGATAGCATGAACGTCGAGGCCGTGAACAAGAATACTCTCCGAACCAACGCTTGCCTGGCGTATGATACGGCGCTATCGGCGGCGCTGGACGGCAACGGCTGTGGGCGCAATAAACTGCTCGTGGAGGGCCCCTGGGAGTGGCTGCTCTCGCGCTTCGCCTCGTCCTTTGGCGTCCGGCCGCACTACTGCGTGCTGGCCCACCTCAGGTATTATCAGTCATTGCGACATGGGTGGCAGTGACACTAGGAATGAGGGGAGAAACTGCGGAGAGGTGCTGCTTGGTGCCTTGTCTACGGCGCATTGTCCATAGCGCTGAATACTTCGTCCTTGGTCGCCAACCGTTGACACATAGTTGTGCGGGTGTCGTGCAGGTGGGTGTTGAAGCCCGGCATCGCCACCATCAGCACCATGTGCCTGGACGTCATCTCTCAGGGGCTGCAGCCCCTTCTGCAGCAGCAGCACTCAGAGCAGGCAGGTGCCCTGACCATTCACGAGGCCACGCTCCTGGAGAGCGTTAAGAAGGCGGTGGAGATGCTCCTGGAGGTGGCATTCGAGAACTACTACGCTCTGAGCGATGACCAGTCAAGGGAGGGCGCTGAGACGCCTACAGCTCATGGCGCACCGGCCAGCGCCTGGCGGCCCACAATTCTCATGGTTAGTCGACTGACAGGGGGCCTGCCATTGTGCATTCAGCTGTCGTTTTCCAGTCCGGTGCAGGCACGTCGTATGATGCCCTTCACCGCCATACATTGATGCACGCGCACATTCATGAGCGAAGAAGGCCAAGGAGCGAGAACCCGGAGGGTCTTGGTTCGTTTCCCTGCATGCATTCGCCGTTTCCTAGTGTTGAGACACTACAAAGTAACGTGGCTCCTTTCTCGCCTAGTGTTTACTGACGAAAGTCCCGGAACCTTGCTCCGTGCGCAGGCGAGTTTCCGGCTCTTCAACATAATGAGGAAGGCGTTTCTGCCCACTGACCACGAGTGGCTTAACGCGCGCTTCCGCGTCGCCGCCAAGAAGCGCTGGCACTTCCTCGAGTGCAACTGCGGCTTCGACCAGATCCGTGACCTGCCGCACGCACCACCAGTACAGACGTGAGCTGGGCCGTGCAATGCGACAGCGATCTCAGAAACACATGCCAGGAGGAATGGACAGCCGACTCGTCAGGACTCCCATGCCCAAACCATATCTTAAGCTGACTGCCCCTTAATGCCCAACAGGCGCCCGATGGGCACGCCAGTGGGCACGCACAAGCTCGGCGTCGGCGCATACTCATACGACACGTACTACAAGATGGCGGAGAGGATGAGCATGGCGATCCGCAGCGACCTTGAGTACGACATGTTCCTGCAGGCAAGTGGTAGCTGACCACTGAATAATGCCAATGCTGCAGAGCACTTTGCATGCACGTGCTCGGTGACATGACCCTGCGGCACCGCGCCATGGGCTTCATAGCAAATGAAGCGTGCGCATGTGTACCCAAACCTTCTGGTAGCTCAGCAAAATTGCTCAGTGCACTGGTCCTGCGACTTTGGGTCGGGTAACCGCGTGAGCAGCTATCCAAACTAACATAGATACACCGTTGCCACACAGAAGCAGCCGGACCTGCTGCCGTCGGCCCTCAACCTGCCGCGCATCACGGCCGAGGAGTACATGGCCAACTTCGTAGAGATTCTGCGCAATATGCTCAGCAAGTGCCCGCCGCGCGCGCCGTCGGCCGCCGCCGTGGACCTGCTGGTGGCCACCGCCAACCTGCAGCGGTTCCTGCGGGTGAGCGTGAGAAACTTCTGTTAGCTTTGTTGGCTTTTCAGAGATCTATGCCATAAACGGGCAACCACTGACGTATGGTATGTAGGATACGCACCTCTACCAATCCCGCCACCACCCGGGCCACCTGGACGCCATGGAGCTGTGGCGGCCGCACGTCATCTCATGGATTGAGAGCAGCAAGCAGGCGCTGTGCGGCCAGTGCGCCGAGCTGGAGAAGGAGTCCAAGCTCACCGTGGCACAGCTTGCGCGCGTGGACGTGGCCAAGATGCCGGGCATGATCGAGGGCATTGAGGGCGCAGTGGCGCCGCTGGTAGGTGGGAGGAAGGGGGTAGCCTTCTTTAAGGCATTCCGTAAGAAGCAGAACTTTGAGGATCATGGCTTAGCACATAAGTGGAATGCGCCTTCAGGTGCACCTTGAGTCGTAATGAATGCCTAGCGTAAGACCGTCATGTCCACTGCCGCAGGTGCACGACATGCTGGACCGCACTTGGGGAGAGCTCATGCAGTACGAGCGCGTGGTGCGCAACTGGTCAGCCTTTGGACCCCACCTGGAGGCAGCGCTGTGCGATGTGCTGCGAACCGTCCAGGGCTCGCTCAACCGCATATGCGAAGGGGTCAGCGCCACCACTACAATGCAACAGCCTGGTGAGGCATTGTCGGCATTGGCTGCCGCCGCTTGCAATGGGTTCACAGCCAGGTCCCGCCTTCTTAGGGCTTGCGATGTGCCGATTACTCGCCTGCATTGCTCCGGACACCAAAGGCCCAACTTGGTACCCCGATGATCCTCCAGGCCCCAAACCCATGGGTCCCGCGGGCTCACCACATATGGCCGGCGGCGGACACCGGCGCATGACGTCGATGTCCAACGCCAGCAACTCGCCAGGAATGCATCACGCGCCGAGCGGGCCAGGCCCGCTGGTGGGGCAGTTGGGGCGCACAATGTCTACGCCCTACGGTGCTGGCAGTCCTGGCATGGCTGGCCGCTTCGCGACCGGGTACCAGGGCAGTGGCGCAGGCGCAGCGCACGGGGCGATGCCAGGAGGCCGTATCGCGGTGTTGCTGAAGGAGGCGGTGCTACTGAATTCCTTGAAGGTAAGGCTATGTCCTTACACCTGGTCGCTGCCCTTGCATTACAATATCCACCTATTACTAAACTACGTTCACTGTCCCCGGCATAAACCGCGCGGCCTCAAACACCGGCAGGTCCTGATGGTGATGGTCCCGTCCATGGAGGAGATAATCTCCAACTGGTGCGCCCACAGCACGGATCCCCCGGCCAGCCAGAAGCCGCCGGCCTCAAACGATTCGGAGTACAGTGATGACCTTGCCGCTCCTATCGGGGCACAGTTTGACCAGGTACATCTTGTTTGGGACAGCGCGTACGACAAGCATAAGGGCTGGGTGACGGTGCCGTTGCTTTGGTCTCCGTAAATGTCCGAAAGGGTGCGGTCGTCCCATGCTGATGGAGGGCAGTCACCGCCGTTAGCACGTGCGACCCCGTAAGCTGCCTGTGGAGGCGTCCTGTTTCAAGATTGCGCTCTTGTGCACAAGATCTAGGCCTTCAAGCCAGGGCAGGGCGTACGCGCCGGTTGTTGTAGCCCGACGGTCTGTCGGTATGTGTTCTTTCCTGAGGACCCTGTTGGGCTTCACCCGCGTACGAAAGGATTCTTACGGAACGCCTTTTGGTCCTTTGGTATTCTTGGTCATTTATGATTGCAGGCGGTCAAGGAGCTCCGCACAGGCTACGCGGATGGTGTCGCTTCGTGCGCCAGCCGTCTGGCCAACCATGTCCGGGCATCCTCAGCGACCAACATCAAAATGGTCTTGAACCAGCCAAAGCCGGTTGACGCCCATGGCGGTTACCCCGGGTCCGCTCACGCGCAACAAAAGGACGCGGGGGAGACCTTCATGCAGCCAATCCTGGCTGTCTGTGGCGAGGCGCTCCAGGTGCAATCGGTGTTCAGGGCTTGACTGGGCATAATGTACTCATCTCAAAGTTCCGCTCCCGTTTCCAGCTCGTCCCGAGTGAAGCTCGCTTCGCACTGCCAGCCTCTTAAATGAAATCTCTCGGTGTGCTTCCCTGTAGGCGCTGCAGGCTGCGCTGGATCCCCGCGTTTTCATGGCAACTGGCAGGGCGCTGTGGGACTGCGTGGGCAAGGACTTGTACGATTTCGTACACTCCCTGCAGGTAGAGGGTTACAGTGGCATCGTTCCCTTTCCCCAGAGGGCTTTCGGTGCCGTACCAGGACTCAGCCATTGGAACTTCTTTGTCTGCAGGAAAGCAACGACAACAAGGGCGCATGGCGCCTGCGGCAGCACGCAACTGTGGCTCTGAAAGAGCTCAACGATTTCTTCCGGAACCGGCTAGCGGCGTTCGTGGATCACCGCATCAGCGAGCGCGATCTGGACCTCCCGGTCCACGTGAGCAAGGCGGCCCGGCTGCTCGAGAAGAACACGGCCGTCGTCAACATCGCCCACAACCCCTTCTAAAGGCGGGCTTTCAGCAGTAGACGTAGCGCAGCATGTAGAGAGACCAGGAACACATAGTGCGGATATCGCGTTTGGCTTTGCTTGGTCCGCTTTCGACGCATTCAGACAGTAGCAGCAGCAGGGATTCCGCCGTACCGCTTCTTCAGAGCGCAAAATAGCAAGAATGGAGCTGCCACCGCGCACAAGATACCAGTGCCGCCCTGTTCGTAGTGTTTCTTACTGGGTATTCTTCATCCTGTGTTTCTTTCTGGGCATTCCAGAGTGTACAAGGCTGTGTCCACCGCGTATGGGGTACTGGTGCATGAACCGCAGAGTATCTGGCAGGAATACTTGGGTCTGGTGTTACCCTGCCAGGCTGGATGAGTCGATTGGGTGTCCCAGACCGGTATGGCGCTAATGTTTAGTGCTGCTCCAGTGTAAAATGTCCTGCAGGGAGCATCGGCATCTCTGCATGACCCATGGGTCGTTATGAGCTGGGTATGATTGCGCATGTGGACGAGACGAGCCGGAAGGAAGCTTTGCAGTTGCAGAGCTGCGCTGGCTCAGGTTGCCCTTGTTCCCTTGCCGCGAATCACGATGAAGTACACCAACCGACACTGCTGAAACGCTCGGCTATGGATTCAGCGCGGTCCATGAGGTGCGTTTGTAAAGGCCAAAAACAGGGAAGCCACCCACGAAGCCACCTCTCACACGTACACCCCGAAGTCCGGACGTTTCCAATAAGGCGTTAGAGAAACAGGGGATGGCGGGTGGAGGGGGAGAGTAGACGCGTCCCTGCGCATTGCCCAGATAAGTGCTCTGCCCCATGTCTGTACACTGGGCAGGGCCAAAAGCCTCTCCGAGCTATAAAAGTGCAGCAGGTTGAGAGCCTTATCCTACGTGCATGGAGAAACTCTGCTTGTTGATGCTTTGACAGCTCATGTGCTCACCAGCTGCTTCCCGGTCCTTTTTTCCCCTTGATATTGGACACGTGGTGCTGAAGCAGTTCTTTCGGAAGATGCTGGAGAAGCTGAAGCGGAGCGAGTTTTCGGCCGGCTATCTACCAGCGGACGGGACGACCGGACATGCCGGCGGGTGGTGCTGGCAGGGGAAGAGCCCACGGGAAGGGCTTGTCCGACTGGAAGAAAAACAGCGAGAAATCTGCGAAGAAAGCGCCTGTACGGTCATACCCGATGGCGCGACGTTTCCAGCAGGGCGGGCGGGTACAAAGCAAGGTAGGTGACGTTCCTCCCGGCCCCCCCCCAAATGAACGGCGTATCAGCTTAAACGGTTTGTCGCACAACATCTGTTGGACTGCTAGTTTTCGGCAGTGTTGTCGTCATAGCCACCGGTCTGACGCTCTGACCGGTTGCTGCCGTACAGGTTGGTTCTCTCACAGAGGTACCGCTAAGCCCACGACCCGTTCATGTTCTTTTCTACAGTCGCCGTTATTTGCGTATGTGTCATACGTCGCCAAGTTGTGCTTCAAACACATAAGTGTGGCTAACACTTATGTGTTTCACCCATTCCGCTATGACAGGTCGGGAGCCAATCGGCTTGTGTGTCCTGCAGCCCCTCTCAAGGAGCCTGTACATTGTATCAGTGCTCCGTTTGAGCGACCAGACACTGAGTGCGCCTGACTATGGCCATGGCTTTGTTGCACGACCTTACTGCTAGGTGTGCTGCTGAGCCTCCTGAGCATTGATGCGTGCGACAAACTTATTGCACACAACGAGGGGTTACAAACCTCTCTTCACCCTAAAGCGTCCGCAGAGAGGCCGAGCTCATGAATCGGCCAGCTCCGCACTCCTCACCGAACATGGCATACTGCTTGCATTCACCAGGCAACCACCCAAAACTGCCTTTGCAAATGCAAGAAAGCACGTTCGCTTGTCACTCAACAAAACATTGCGTTTTAGTCTTCTCACACGCCGTATGCACTGCACTGCTGTCCCAGCAGACCAGCGCCCCTCCCTTCTCCAAGCCTCCAAGCAGCCTAATGTACAGCTAGCCTAAGCGAAAAAGCGCTCGCCGATAGTTTACGGCCACAGGCCCTGCAGGAAGCAGGGGGTCGGGATCTCGATGCCCTTGTACGACACCGAGGTGGGGATCTTGCAGGGCGGGGCAACGGCCTGGCCCGGGACAACCGCCGCCTTCGAGAAGATGGTGGTGCCCCACGGGTCAGCCAGGTGCTCCTGGAGAGCCGCAATCGGGCCCTGCAGGGAGAAGGGAACAAATGGTGGGAGGCACGGCGCGTCAGCACGAAGTCTGGGGCTCCGGGCCCAGCACAAGAAACATACGGCAACCAATGGGGGGCGGGACGACCGTCACATGTCTTGCTCTGTACCAGCCCGCCCTAATGGAAACGTCAGGCCTTCGGGCGTGTATGGCTGTAGAGGCGGGCTCCCTCCTCCTCTGCAGGTTTTTCCTTATTTAAAACAATCACAGCCACCCACACGTAGCTTTCCGTGACTCACCTTGCCGGTGACCTGAGCGGCCATCACGAAGCCGATGAAGGCAAGCTGCAAGAATCGAAAGAAACACGCCGTCAATAACCGATACTTTGTGGCAGCGCCCGAATCAGGAGGTCAACCTCTACAATTGTGCTGCAAGCTTACCATGGCCAGGCGGCCGTTCTTGATCTCCTTCACCTTCAGCTCAGCCAGGTCGCCGGGAATGAAGGGGGCGAACACGCCACCGGGGTAGCCGACCTGTGGAAGGGCATGGAGGAAGGTTGGTCCAGGGGAGACCAGCGCATGGCCGTACACGCACAGGTGGGCTACCCCGTGAGCAATGCCGTGCTCACACGGGGCCCAAGCTGTTGAAGCGAAGAAACTTGCCATCACGTCCCCAGGAATGTTTCCACCTCAGGCTCTCATCCCCAATCGACGTAGAAAAAGAGCCCGCACCTCGTGGGGAGGGAGCTTGTACTGGGAGAAGATAGGGTCCTGGTCGACCGAGCCAGGCTTGCGCAGGTCCTGCCAGCGGCGGACCTCCACCCAGTGCATGAGGAAGAACTCGACCGCCAGCAGGCCCAGGGGGCCCAGGGGCGACTCAACCTGGCTACCGGCGGTGTACCAGAACACATCAGGGCGCACGATCTCCTGCGGCAGCAGCAGCGTTTGGGGCAAAGCCCCGTTAGTGCACAGCGCGGTTCGGCGGTACCAGGAAAGGAGGGCCGACTCAGCGCCCAGCTTGCAGGCCCCAAACACGGCGGCGGAACCCCGCCTACCGATGACCGCGCAGCCCTGAACCAGATGCATTTCTCCGAAAAGGTGGCACGGGCACCTAAGGGGTCCATACCCACGTGATCCACCCAGGACCGACGCAGCCGATTCACATTCACGCACCTGGACCAGGATACCGGCAACGGCAGCCATGGCCCAGCGGCTGTGCACCAGCTCCGACTCGCGGAACCTTCAGCCGGGAAAAGGGCAGGACATAGAAGGGCACAGGTCAAGCCAACAGCCCGTACAGTGCTGGTACTCGGAAGACCCCATGCCGCCATTGCAAGCCGACATCACATCCTGGCAGGCACTGACTAACATTGCCACATGCAGACCTTAACACACTCCTCATACTCACCACTTAAGGGTCTCGGCGTTGGCGCCCAGGCCCAGCGGGTCGAAGCTGCATAGGCATACGGCAAGGGGGTTGAGCACTGTGCAACGGTTTGTGCACCGGCACCAGGGGGGAGCGCCCGAGGAGCATAGGCTTACCCGAAGTCACCCGGCAGCTCGCCGTTCAGGTGAGCGGGCGGCGTGCTGCCTGCAGTCAATACGTGAGGAGAATAATGTCAAAACGCTGACGCGCAACGCAACGCGGAACGCAATGCGCCAGTGCACACAACGAGGCTGAGGCCGAGATGGGAAGACCCCGATAAGCCAAACAGTCGCTCCTTAACGCTGGTGCGTGAATGCCGGGCACAGAACAGTAGTCCATGCTGCTTGCGCTCCCAGTGCTTCGGTGTCGTCTCGGTCGCTCGCCGATGGCGAGGCACCCGAATCACGCAAGCTGTTGGCCAGCGAGCACTACGCTGCACCCAGTCAGCCGTTCGCGCTGCTCGTGTCTCACCCGGCAGCCACAGCGGGCGCGAGCTGGCCTTAGCGACCACGCTGCGGCGAGCAGCGCTGGGGCGCACGGCCACCGAGTTCTTGGCGAGCAGCATCATTTTGGCTGGATCGGCGACGGGACGACCTGATGTGTGGGATCCGCGGGCGCACCTCTCGAGTGCGCGACGCGCGAGTATACGCAGATGCGAAGGTACGGCATAGCGATCTCCTCAACTCGTACGCGAACTCGTTTACGTTCACTGTGCGGGCACCCAACGAGTACACAGCTATGCATTTCGATGCTATGCTGTCTGCCTGCGAGTGAGCCCGCCCTCGATGCTTGCAAGGGGGGTGGCCTGCCACGGGGTTCGCCCCTGGATTTGCTCGCTTCTTGACACAGGGGGCAGAGAATACTCATGAGTTCTGGTAATCGTCACCTCACTTGAGTGTCGCTGGCTTGGCATGCGCAGCAGACGCGCCGCAAATAGCATCATCCTGGTTCCTTGCTCGAGACCATACAGCTTGTTGCAGCTTGCCTGTGCACGAGGGGGCACCACTGGTCTCTGGCAAAAGCACGCCGCTTGCACCGTCGACACCAAGTTCGACGGAGGAGAACCTCTGAAGCACAGCCCTCCTTGCTGATTGTGTCACGCTTGTGTGTTGGGAGGCGAGATACGTTAATGTGGGACCTGTGGGACCTGCGCGTGGGTGGTGCTGGTGCCCGGGTTGGCGGATAGCGTGCGTACTCCAGCCCTCAGGACGGTGCGGCTTGCGTCCCAAAACACATATGTTTTTAGCCCCGGTCAGACGATTCTCGCCTGGCCTCGGTAGAGCAATGTGGAACCAGCATTGCAGATCATCGGGGCGCTGTCATGGGGCTCGCTGAGCGCCAAAATGCGCCGGTGACTAAGAAGTGGGCGCAGCCAGGCAGCCTTCTCCGCCGATAACCGCCTTCACCCGTCTTGCTACTGTTACAGATTACACGTGCGTCAAAGCCGGGGTGCCTAAGGAAATGCTCTGTACCCGTTCTGCTTTTTGAACTCACCCCACTGACCTGCACGTTGCCCTGAAGCCGCCTTCCGCAAGCGCTGGCATACGGCATTCACAGCACTGCTGCGCCTGGGTTGGACAATTGTTGGACAGAGGAAGGGCGAGAACCTGATGCCGTGGTTAGAACAAATACAACGAAGAGCTGCAGAGAAAGAGGGCGCCGCCTCTACAGTCATGCACATTCGAAGACGCGTCGTTTCAAGGAGGGCGGGCGTGTGCAAAGCAAGGCAGGTGACATTCCTCACGCCCCCCGAAGATCAACTTACCAGCTTACCCGGTTTGTTGGACTTTACCTGGCGGGCAGCTAGTTGTCAAGGTTGCTAGGCGGTGTTGTCGTCATGTCGTGCTAGTTTACTGTACAGCGTGCGTTTCACGTGCATGCCCGTGACTCGTTTGTCGCATGCACGTATTATGCTTATTGAGCACCCAGCAAGCACGACAACGACGCCGATAATAGTACACGCCAATGCAAGGCACTGACGAATATGGAGGCATGGCAACACGACGGTAAACCAAGCGAACGCATCATGCAAAGACATGTGACGGTAAAATCAACATGTGCACCAATCTGAGCCGTCAGTCACGCAGGTATCATTCTGCCAACATCAACAAGCCCGGGTCCCAACTTGGATGCCCTCAAACCCCGGTGCCAAGTATCGTTCAAGCATAGCGCCGGGTCCGGCATGATGAGGCTGTCTGGAACATCGTCGACCGCACCGCTCTCCAACCACATATCGTTAGGTAACTATACCGGTGGCGCAATGTGGCGCACACCGGGAGGGCCCGCCTGCACGGCTACCTCGCCCGCCATGCCCTGTACTCGGCGCCCTGCTGGAAACATCACACTCTCGGATGTACATTACCGTAGAAGCTGCCTTCCCTGTTTCGGTTTCCCTTTTCCCTTATGAGTCGGGTCGCCACCCACGGAGTTCGAAGTGTCGGGCTATACGGTGTCACCTCTTCTTTCCCGCTGCGCGTCCAAGCTTCTTTCCCGTTCCGTGCGGCCGTCTTCCATGCGCCGGGCCAAGGCCTCATCCGGGTGCCGGGTCGCCCTACCTCCGCAGGGGAGCAGGCCGATGCGGACACCCGGGGCACCCTAGACCTAGCGACAGCCCATTGAGGAGATTGAGGCGCTCCGGGCGCTCCTATCGTCTCCTATCCATGGCGCGGCAGGAGCATGTGCTTAGAGGGGCACCAGGCGCTAAGGTGCCCTGAGGGGCACCGGGCGCTAAGGTGGCAGCCTCCTGGAAGCTGCTCGGCTGGACAGCAGAATGGCGGCCCAGCTCGTCAAGGAGTTGGAGCCTTGCGATAGGTGCGCGCTCGCGCCTTGTCGTTGCAGGCATTTGTATGCAGCAGGACGACTAGATGCGCATGGAAGCGGGAAAAGTTGGACTGAGATGGTTGTGTGGTTTGCGAAACGTTTGGGGTGGGGTACATGGCAGCGTGACTCCGCCATACATGTTACGGATGGCGAAAACCACAATGACAAGGTGGTAACTGCGATGGGCCTGCTTGCACTATCAGTCAGATGTGAATTTCAGCTTGAGGTGCAGGTGGGTTGAGGTGGCAGGTGGGTGCCAAGGGAAGGTAGCTAACCGAGTTAACCAACCACCACGGCACTGCACGGCTCCAACCAAACATCAGCCCGGTTAAACAATCAACGCCGAACTCATCATTTGTAGCGCTAGCATCCCTGCACATATGAAAAGTCGGAACCATTGTGGCAGCTAGCGAAAGCCTCGTCGCCTCAGGAGCTCCGCGAGCGCTTAATATTTTGGGCTCAACAAAGCTTTCAAGGGCATCATTTTGTAGCAGCGTCAGCCATGATACGGTGGGACCGCCGCGACCACCCCCCGCTGGTCCCCCCCGCCCCTCTATTCTACCTTGACTCGGCCTGATAGCTCCTAGATTCCAGCTCAATTACCTTTGTGGAGCTTGGTTCGCCTTTTCGGGAGGTTCCCGGGCGCAGAGAGGGCCGATTCCCCGGAGAGCGCCCAAGAAGACCACCGAACACCGATCGCGTATGGAGCCACTGAGCACATACTTCAGAATCAACCCTAGGATGCTGCCGCCCGGGCTCACCCCTCGCGACTCCGAGTCTTCTCCTAGCTCCGTCTTCTCCTCTCCATCGTTTGCGGAGCACAAGACAGGATACAAGGCGTACTTACAACATACTAGCCCTCACCTGCACAGCGCTCAGGTAGATGAGGTATTCCGGACTGGATGTTGGGGCGGCTAGCAGGCAGGCTCTTGTGAAGGCTGGAGTGCAACTGGCGCAGGAGCACACCACGCCCAGGTGCTCATACGCCGTCCGCTGTTCATGTAGGTTGTCGACGACAACCCGCTTTTTGAGGGATTCAACGTCACCCCAAGCGGAGGGCGCCGGGACGCTGCTCTGAACACTAACGTCACATCACCGATACCACACGGTGCAGGTGAGCCCGCCATGAGCCTGCAGTGCTTTGGCTCACTTACGGCTCTCAACGGCGTGTGATGGTACGTGTCCTTGTCCTACAGGTGGCCAGAAGCTCCAGGAGCAGCTGCACAGCCTCCTTAGGTAGGTTAAGGCACGCTGTCAGAGGCAAGCTACCCGGCGTTGG
>LSYV01000051.1:630865-696712 GCA_001584585.1 Gonium pectorale
AAAAACGGTTCCTGCCCCAACCGGAAATGCGATGATGCACCAGATGGTGGTACCGTGCCATGGACATGCATGACATGGGTGCCTGGCTGCCGGCTGTTGCAGAAGAGGTTGTCGCACTGCGCATTGCGCCCATTGACATGCACCGACTACAATGCTACCTTCCAAGCCATGAATAACGCCTGTGCCCTCACCCGTCCTGCAGCATCCTACAGCAGGCGGCAGTCGTGCAGAATGCAGACCCCCTGCACAATGGCGCAGCAATTCCGCGCCTGGCAGACGAGCTGGAGGCGGTGGTCAAACGGCTCAAGGAGAAGGAGCGCGTGAGTGCTGGGTGTGTGTGTTACTGGTGGGCATAGGTAGGGGTATTGCCTTGTGCTTGCGCATATTAAGGAGAGCAGAATGTGTGTTGCTCCTTTTGCCCAGCACAGTGCCATGCCGAATGCGTCTCCCATGTGCTCCAAGTCATGCTGCTGTCACTTGCACCTCCTTCGCACTTAACCAGGAAACAGAGCTGCTAAAGCAAGAGGTGCAAGTGGAGCGCAACTTGCGCGCGGAGGTGCAGATCGCGTTGAAGTCCGCAGAGACGACAATTGGGAAACTGCGGGGCATACCGACGCCCCAGCGCAGCGCCGGCACATACGGCATCCAGGGTTCCTACATCGCCTGGCCGCATGCTGTGTGCCTGGGCGGGTCCGTCGCGTCGTCCAACCTGCTCAGCCGCGACTCCGCGGGTGCGCTGCGTGATTCCACGTGCAAGCAGCTGCTGCAGTCGCCCAGCGCCAGCTCCCCGGGTGTACGCAGCCCAATACCCGCCTTTGATGACGCTAGCAGCGCCTGCATGGCCTCTCCCAAGGAGCTGCCTCTGGATCAGCAGCTGGACCAGAAGGAGTTTGCGTTTCAGCAGCGCCTCGCAGGAGAGCTGCTCATCAACAGCCCGTACCCACAGCACCCGGCCTTGGCATTATCCGCCGCAGGCGAGGTCACACCAGACAATGGGCCGCCGCTGTACGGCTGGCTGCAGAAGCTCCTGGCCGGGACGCCAAGGCCCGGCCACGCAACGGCCGGCGCCACCAGAAATTCGGCAGCAGCCGAGCCGTCGCAGACACCGCAGCGGCTGTGCGGTGACACGCTGGCAACCGCGGTGCGAACGGTGCTAGACTCCACGCCTGCACCACCCGTTGTATACGGGTCGCCGCTGCTCCAGCGCATTCAGCGCCTGTTGGAGGAGCTGCGGACGCCTGCTGTGACCCCTGCGGTACGGGCGGCTGTGCCACAAGCGGCCGCAGCACATGGCCGGGGCGGGGCCCTGCCAGCAGCCGCCAGCACCATCGCCGCAGCGACAGCAGCGACGTCAACTGAAGATCAGGACATGCTGTGTGCGCGCGCCCGTGGCTCTACGGGGACGCACAGCTGGGACCAGTCGAGCCGCACTGAGTCGCCGTCAGACACACAGACGTCCAGCTCCGCCAACGAGGCGTCGAGCTGCGACACCCCGACGGCGTTGACGCGGGTATGGCTGTTGTGTGAGAGGCTTGCTCATGTTGTAAGCGGTGTTATTGGTGCTTGGAGATAGCCCGTTGCAGAGATCAACTGCCGCAGGTGTTTAGCAGTGTGGGCGTTGGTGTTCACTGGTCTTGGAGTGCAGTCGCGACCCTATGTATCAACATACGGCATGATGACATCGGATTACTGTGACAAACTGCGCAGGTCACCCAGCCCTTCCGTAGCAGCGTGTCGCCGTTCCATCCTCTTCGCCAGCGGTACGGGCACATCCAACGGGCGTCAGCAGGTGGTACTGCACAGAGCTGCAGTCCTGCAGGCATAAGATTGGCCGCGCCGCAAAACAAGGTAGGATTTGTCGTCCGCTGCCCCATAAAACCATGCCTAGGGTCCCTGGACGCATGACAGCATTGAATGCCGTCGATGTCGGCACCCGCCCCTCAATAATTAACCGGACTAGCCCAATCGGCCAGTGGCTGCAAGGAACCCTTGGTGCGTTGCTTACCACTACTGATAAGAATGTTTGCCCTCGTGTGGTGTGGTTGCACCCAACCCACGACAGGATAACAGTCCAGGGCCACGCCAGGCCGTGTATCAGCGGGAAGACGCACAGCTCGAGACGGCAGAGATCATCGCGAAGCTGGGGCTCGAGCGGGTCGCCGAGGCCGCTGATCACCTAGAACTTCTGGAGCACGTGGAGCGCTGGGCGCAGGAGCAGTACATGTGAGTTGAGGGCTGCAGCCTGTGTGCAGCCTCAGATGCATTTTGCGTGCGGGGGCATGGAATTGGCCCGGTCCCAGGCACCTCTGCAGGACTGTGCTTGCGACACGTGTGCGCAATTGGTGGTTCGTCGACTGGTAAAGCCGCACTGCCGTTCTGTGCGGGATGCAGAGCTGCCAAGCGCTCGATGCTCAACAACGTGGAGCCGTCGGTCAGTGGCGACGAGTCGCCGACGCTGGGCGGCCGCTTTGTTGGCGTGGATGGGGCGGCCTTCAGCCACGATGTGGTGGACACGGCCGTGCAGACTGAGCAGAGCGCCATGATGGCCCCGCCACGCAGCACCCGCAAAACGGCCGGCGTACATGACATCGGCACGGCGATCACCCCGCGTTCCTCCTCCGGGACGCCCGCTCTGATGCCCTCCGAGGTGTGTTGCGGCCGGGCATGGTCTCGCTGCTTCTTATATCACTGAACAGGCATGTACCTCGGGGCGGGGATGAGGCTGCCTGAAATGAGCTCGTTTGCGTGCAAGTTGGGGAGGGCACGGCTTCTGTATGCTGCCTGGCCTCTGTCGCCTTGTTTGATGACAGCTCATGCCCATGTCTTCCTGTGCTCCCCGTCCTCATCTCCGTTCCTAAGGAGCCTCAGATGCGCTGGGGCGCTCGGAGCTCCGTCCTGGACAGCGGCGTTCCCTCTGAAGACGATGACGTCAAGATCCTGCCCTCGCGCAGCGACCAGCTGAAGCACTCGCCGGCCGCGGCCCTGCTCAGGAGCCTGGAGGCAGAGGCATCAATCAAGCAGAGCCCCGCTGTCGGCTCCCATAACACCTGCCCTGACCAGCTGACAGCGCCGTGCAGCGCCACCACCCCCGCCCGGCGCGGCCTCTTCAGGGACGCAGCCTCAGCGCGGAAGTCACTTGCCGAAGTCGCTGATCGGCAGAGCGTTGCAGGAGCGTCCTGCGCCGCGCAGACTGAAGGGGCGTGCGCGTCCGGTGTGGACTCATTAAGCACAGCCCCGACCAGGGCCATACCAAATGCCCACGTCACCTCGGAGATCCAGCCATGGGCGCCGCCGAGCCCAGGGCGCGGCCTCGGCCACAGTAGCGCAGCGTGCTTGAACAGGCGGATCGTGCCATCATCCCCGGCACCAAAGGAGCTGGTGCCGTTCCTCCGGCAGCTCCGCCCTGACATGGACTGGAGCAGCAGTGAGCCTATCCCAGAGGTTGCGGCGGCCGCGGCGGCGGTGGAAGAAGCGGTGCCTGAGATAATGGCGCTCATGTCCCACGGTGAGGTTGGGTTACCCATAACAATCCCGGTTGTGTATGCCCTCGCCTGGCTTAACTCCAAGCTGACTTTGTATCGCAGACCCGGCGGCGGAGATCGCTCCGCGCATCATGATGACGCCCGGCATGGGAGCGGCCGGCCGGCGGCCACGACCGCACCCGTGCCTCGTGGGTGGCGGCAGCCGGCTGCATTTCGACGCAACCGCAGAGGTTCGAGGCGATGGCGGCAAGGAGCGTGAGTTCAGCAGCATTAGCAGCGTCAGCATTATCCAATCCGACCTGGAGGACGTTATGGTTTTTGAGGAGCCGGTGCGCACCGTCGGAGCACCCAACAAGCGCCAGACGCGCAACACCCCCCGCAAGATCGGGCGGCCGTTTTTTGGCTTCTTCGCAGCACTCAGCAGTTGCTCAAGAGCGCCAAAAGCCTTATGATTCTGTATCGTGCGTACTTGGTGTGCGGCCGCAGCGCTGCACATCTCCGCCATTTGACGTAATGACGTGCGGCTGGGATGCCTAAATACTCGCTGATGGCATGTACATACTCGATACTGTTCTCCTGTCCGCGGATTGCCGCCGAACGGGCGTGATGATTACAACGAGCTGGTTGTGATTGAGCTCCCATCCATCTCACATTCCTGAGGATGGGCTCGTGGCCTCGTGCCATTTGTTGGCGACAGCCCGCCGCATGCCCTCAGCAAGCGTAAGTGGTCATCGCACTAAGTGCTAACCCATGCGCCTCTTGGATGGCTGTGACTACGAGACTGCAGTGACGAACTTGGCGCCTGGAAGCGTATCGAAGATCCGCTGTCAGCGCTGTTGCCGTACGCACATGATGTTGGCATGTATGATGTTGTGGCGTTGCTGTAGTGCCGTAGAGCTGGACGGGATGTGTCGTAGGGCAGCATGCAGATACGCCTGTGTTACAGAGTTACTTGTGTAACGGTCCGAAGGCTGCCCTGCGGTGTCGCTCGGTACAGGTCTCATCGGGATGCGTATTTGATAAGCAGCGTCCTGTAGACAGAAAGACAGGACCTACGATGCCATCGCTGTGCACGGTTAACTGTACCAAGCATGAGGGGTGCAACTCAAACACGCTCAAACACCCGGACCAATTTTCAGGGTCCACACAGCTCCACCACATCCATCACGTGAAACGAATCTGCTGACTGCTCTAACGTGAAGTGCATGGCAGCGTAGTATAAAATAAGAACCCACACACGGCACGCGCCGAGCATTTGGTAAGGTCTTTGCGTAACAATTTAGTCATGCCGTAACGAGCTGTTGTACGCGTGGCTGAGCCCGCATCCAGTTGCTCCATGCGTTCAGCGTTCCTGGGAGCACGATGCGAGCCAGGTGTCAGCGCCGCCGGCACGCAAATAACAGAAGACCATTTACGCATCCGAGGTCCAGGACACCGTGAACTGTGTTGTGGCGTCCTAGTAAGCCAGCTCTTGCCTGTCGATGCCTGACCCACGCTGTGCTTCACTCGGCTACCGTGCGACATCGTCATCCGCCTCCCGATAACAGCTCCACCACCGTCGTTTCACTTACGGTATGTACCCCCCTCAAATGCGCCGCGTGCCCGCCTCATACAGTTCCCCGCGCAGATGGCTCAGACGCCGCCGCAAGCTTGCAATGGCGTACTTGTATGCCTGTCCACCCAATTCCAGCTGCCACAAAAAGGCGCGGTGGACCCTGCGGGACGGGCAACGGGGATTCTCGTGGGTAAAGATCATGAGGGTATTGGGTCCCTGCTGAAACTGGTCCTTGTGTCCGCATCTCCACATGATCACATCACTTCAGCGACGCGTTGAATGCCAACCCAGGCAGCTGTGCGGTACCCCCAGCGGAAACGCTCAGACCCGGTACCTGGCGCACTCCCGCATCATGCGAAGGATGTCCTCGTTTGGCACTGCTCGCAGGATTTCCACTAGTCGCGGCAAGTCGGCCTTCGGCACCCGGATCGAGAAGTCTGGGTAATGCAGGAGGTCCTCGTACGGCTGTGCGATGGAGAAGGATGCCAGGAGGGTACCGGTCAGCGAGACATGTTACCTTGAGATATGTTTTGCTTTCTTCTCCACGTTTCCAGGGGCACCCAGCAGTACGTATACACCATGCCCACTCGGAACGTTAACCCCTGAACCCCTGCACAAGACCTGAGCCCGCGGCACCATGCAGCACACACAGCCGATCCGCAGACCATCCGAGCTACCTGGCCCCCGCTCACGCACACCTATACCTAGCGAACCCTCCAGCCCTTCGACGCTGGTTTCCCGGTCACACAGTTCCTGGCTTTGGCGCCCGTGGCTCTCGGTTCAAACTACGTACCTGACGAACCCGATCCTGGATAATGACCGGGACGCAGGCGTGCATGATTGCATGCGTCAGGCGTATCCCCCAGCCATGGCCGTACGGCGCCAGACAGAACTTGGACTTTGTCATGAGATCCTCGTACTCAGCTCCGCTCACGGGCAGGTAGCCGCCCTTGAACACCACATCCGGGTAGCTAGCGTTGGCCAGGATGCCGGACAGCACCTGGCGCACCCCGCCGCTGTACTCCGGTTCGTGATGTCTGCGGGCAAGGAAAGAGAGGAGGGAGCCGGCGCGGGAAGGCATGTCGGGACGGCGGGAGCGCACACGGTGCGAGCGCGACCGCCGAGACATGTCCGTCGCCCACGGCCGGCAAGCCAGCGCTGTCCCAACTCCCACGTGTGGCTGCCACGATTAATCCTTCGGGTCCTTGACCGCGCCCACTTCACAACACGCGTATTGCCGCGAAGCCGTATCCCTTTGTCCACATCTCCTTGATCACTCATGGGTCCCACAATCCCCATGACGCCCACCGACCCATGAAGTCGCTCGCACGCACCGGACGTCGCCGCTGAAGAAAAAGAGCACCTTCTTCTTGGCTAGCATTGCCTCGGCGCCGCCTGGCTTCAGCAAAAACTCCTGGATCTCTGTCAGCACCGGGCCCTTGGCCTTGAAGTACGGCGCAAGTACGACGTCCCGCCCGCTCTTGAAGCAGCCGTACTCGTTGTTCTCCATGAGCGGCGCCATGCGGGTGATGTTGGGCGCCTCCAGTCCGAAGTGCACCAACTGGGGGTTGGAGGCCAGGAGCACGTGGGAGGCAGAGGGAGCGGTCAATCAGCGCTTGCACCCGTCGTGCTCGCCTGCCGGGTTGACTACAGTAGAGATGCTCGGGGTGAGAACACACAGGCCCGACGACAGCGATACGCTCCTCCTGAAGTCGAGGAGAGTGCTGGAACTGGGTAATGCGGATGCCTTGTTTAGCCTCTCGTCGAGTGAGTGCCCAAGCTACCTGGCCGACGGCACGTGGCCGGCCGGCGCGACCGCTGGCCGCCTCCTGGCGCCGGCTGTGCCGGCACGTTCAAACCCGTTGAACAGACAGGTACGCCTCGACGCTCACCCGAATTAGGTTCTTGGTCTGCGGCACGGGCCTGAGATAGCAGGCCCCGCGGTCCGCCGTGAGCACCACAAAATGATCCTTGCCTTGGTAGCGGTCAAAGAACGGAAACTTGGACCTTACCCAGTCCACGGCGCGGACGACGACGCCGGTCGGATCTCCTAGGTTTGCTGTGGGCAAAAAGGTAGGGAGGGAACGTCGTCTGGGGAGCAGCATGGCTTCCCGTATCGCCGAGAGCGCGAGGCCGCGCGAGTGCCGCAATAAGCTTTGAGTCCATTGTGGCGCAAACACTCACTCCGGTCCATATGGCCTAGGATGATCGCCACATGGGCGTCCAGTCTAGTAGCATATATGCCTCATGCTGCTGCGGAGCCGGAGTGCCATTTTGTGCTACCCCTCAGCCCCAGGCCATCGCAGACAGCGCCGGAGCAAGGCCGCGCCAGACCGCACATGTGGCGTAGTAAGCGAAGGTGGGGATGTAGAAGAGGTTGGCCTCGTACGGGTTCTCAGTACGGATACCGCTGGTGTCCCGCAGCAGCGCCTCCATGAAGTGGATGAACGCCCGGTAGATCACGTAGATGTCCGTCCTGCGCGAGATAATGCAGTACGCACAGGCACGCCCGCTCAGGAGGGTCGTTGACAGCCGCGTGAGAAGCATGGCAAGAAGCCGCCGCTTGGCCTGGCTAACACGCAGCCGCGTGCGTCGGATGCATATCAGGTAGCAAGATAAATCAAGATTGCACGGTGCCACTCCCCAATGCCGGCGGGGGGACTCACTCGCCATCGTCGAACTCCTGCGGCCCGGCGATGCTGAGCGGCAGGTCGTACACATAGATCTTGAGGCTCGGGTAGTAGGGATGGTACAAACTGTCTGCGGAAGGAGGCAGGCGGGCCGCCAGGGACAGGGACGCGGCGGTCTCATGCACCGAGGCTGTCCGTGCGAACCGTACTGGGCATAATTGATGACGGGATGCTGCGCGACGCACAGTCCCGCTTTGGGCATGGATTCCCGGCTGCGTCCTAGTGAGATGGGCCAACACACATCCCGGGACCGCTCCTGACCAACGCCCCAGCACGCGGTGGACTGGCGCAGCTCACCCTTGGCCGGTTCGTACGCCTTGCTGCGCGAGCATGCAACGCCCCAATAGGGCGGCTTGCACTTGCAGAAGCCGTTGACGCACGTGCCGCGGAAGCCGCAGTCGTTGGGACAGAGGGCGGAGTTCGTTGCCTGGCCGCAGTTGTCGCCGGTGAAGCCCGAGTGGCAGAAGCACTGCGGCAACGCACCTGGCCGCTCTCGGCAAATACCCCGGTCGTGGCATCTGGTAGGAAGGCAGCGGAAAGGCGAAACCACAGGAGCGAGGTCTATGAGGTACATACGCGGTGGATGCGTCGCCCATGCGCTATCCTGTGGGCTCCCGCTCAGTCCCGCGCACTACCTGACCGCATCAGCGCGAGGCAAGCCGCGCGCCCATTCTTGCGCGGTTCTTCATCCTGAAGCGCCCGTGCAACATATGCAGGTCGAAAGCAGATGATCCGCACGCGTGGCCGACATCGCTGCCGCACGCCCGACATGCGCCCCTGCGCGGCAACAAGGCGCGCTCCCTCCTCGGGCATGCGGACTGCACCCGCGTGCTCGGGGGACAATCACGGGCAGGACCCGCAGGGCCCCACCCACCCACGCACCCCAGCCCGCATGCCCCGGAACCGTGCCCACCTTGCGGGGCACTTAGAGAGTGGCACCGAGTACGAAATGTCCTCCGGCTTGGGCGGCGCCTGCATTACCTCGAGCTCGCGCCGGTTAACCTCGTATGAGCCCTTCTCGGGGCTCTCCAGCCGCTCCCGGTGCATTACGCCCCTCCGCCAGCGGACCCCTGGGTCGTCCATCCTCTCGGGCAGCTCAGACAGCTGCTGATCGGCCGGCTTGCCTGCGCGTGTCCCCGATGCCGCGGACTGGTCAAAAGCTAAAAGCCACGGTGTGAACACGAACGCCGGGCTGGGAAGGCGGCCAGCGACCAGAAGCACACCAACACAAAGCAGTGCCCCCTGGCCCGTTCCCTACAGAGGGAAAGGCTTAGTCCAGCTTTGAGCAACCCGGCTTACCTGTGTAGTCGAAGCAGTACAGCGCGCCCCATATGCCCATGATGTGCGCGCTGCAGCGGCCGTCGAGGGCCGCGGGGCACGTCGCGTCTCGCAGCTGCTCATAGCTGGCGGGATGTGGAGTCAGCAAAGCAAGGGGAGGCGGGTTTAGCCATGCATGCATGCATGCATGAGTGCAGGATTGGGTCGATGGACCCTGGTGGACCCTGGCGGACCACGAGGGATTCGGAACGCACCAGAGGCAGTTGCGCGGCGCCAAGCGGCCTACGAAGATGGGCACGCCGGGCACGGTGGTGGTGCGGCAAGCTGGCAGCCAGGGCTCCTCACAAGTGGTGCCTGCAGCGATCAGGGATGGTGCAGGTTGGGATGGGGCGGAAAACCACTTGGAAGCGGGAACATGGCGGGTGCAGGCGGCTGCCCGGGGCCGCTCGAGCCGTAGGGCCACAAATGCCGGCGCCGCAGCAGTGCCCTCTGGCCACCCGCGTGCTTCCTGCCCTTTCGCCCGGACGCACCGTTGAAGCCGAATGGGCACTCGCATTCCCCAAGCTCCCGGTTGCAGTTGCCGTACTGGCTGCAACCGGCAGCACAGTCCTTATTGGACTCCTGTGTGTCGTGCCAGTTTCAGACATTTGGGGGCCCAGGGAGGAGCTGGTCAAGGGTGTTGCAGTGTGTTCGTTGGCGGGAACCCCCCAACCTCCCCCGCCTCCCGGACCTGGAACTTGTTGAAGGCCTGGCCGGTCAGAGCCGACCGCAGCTCTGTATCCCCCTCTGTCCGCACGTTCACAAGGGTGCCAACGAAGAGCAGCACCAGGATTGCTAAGAGGCGCATGATGATAAGCTCACATATTGCGTTACAGGCCGCGCTGTTGGCCGGCAGCGGCTATTATGGGCATTCGGTCGGGGCCTATTGCCCCGCAAGGGGAAGAGGGGTAGGCACTACAGGCAGGAGCAAACACAGATGGCAGGGACTGAGCAGCCACCACGTGTTCGGTTAAGCTGATTACATGCGCTATGCACACATACCTGTATGCACAAAAGCCCTGGTGCAGGGACGCCTCCTTTCTCGTACGAACCCGCGAGGCAGAAGTTGGTGCGTAAAGTAGTGAGAACCAAGCACGGCAACAGAGCATTATGACAAGGCTGTTTGCAAATACCCGTAACCCGTAAATGCATTCGGCACAGATGGGGAACCGCCCTGGTCAGCATTCCGCCCATTGAATACGGGCTAGTCTGCAAGCTGCATTTTAGGTGGCACGCTGGTCAACTATGGGGTTGGGGCAGGAGGACGCGACGCCCATGCCATGACGAGCGGGGTTCCAGAGGTGCGCTGCAGCGTCTATTGTTGGAAAAGAAAAATTGTAGCTTTATTAAAGCTTACGCAACGGACTGGCTGCCCTGTGAAGGCCTTCGGCTTCGTGCCCGCGGGCGTCGTTGCTGACCTCCAGGACATTGGCAATTGGAAGGTAAGCCAGCTAAAGCATGAGGGCCAAACGGTGCGCCAGCGAGACCGCGGGCTCACTTTTGCTGTCCTGCTTCCCTCCCGCTCCTCGTGGGGCTTGCCTTGCGTTGCTTGTGTTCTGTGCTGCAGTCTCGCGCGACAGCCATCGATGTCCTTCACAAGTGCTTGAAGGATGTGGCGAAGCCCGCATTGCTCGTGCCCTCGCTTGGGGACTTTGTTAAGTTCCTGGTGGGGCTCATTGCGGACCCGAACTTCAAGATTGCGATATCCTCCATGTCAATACTCGGGGACCTGGCTGCGAAGGTCGGCAACGAGCTGGAGCCCCACCTTAAGTGAGGCGGGCGCGTGGGGAGGAGTGAGGGGCCACGAGTGAGGCAGCCTAAGGGGAACTGCCAGGGGCCAGGGGGCGCCGTCCTTGCACAATGGACTCGTCAAGCCGTATAAGGCAGGCGCCAGCACCCGCAAACGCCGTCTGCTGGGGATGTCTGCCCCACTTCCCGGGCCGCCCACAACGCCCGCCACGTCCCTCGCGCCTCCTGTGCCCAGGGTGGTGGTCCCCGCGCTCATGGACAAATTTACTGACAGCAAGATCCTGGTGCGGAGCGCGAACATGAAGGTGGTCCGGCGCCTCATGCTGGCGTGCACGCCGGCTGTGGTGCTTGAGCTGCTGGCGTCCGGGTGCTCACATCCCAGCTGGCGGGTCCGGGAGGAGGTGCTGAACACGCACATCATGGTGCGTCGGGAAGCCGTTTCGCGGCGATTGGATTCCTGGGAAGTCATAGTTACTACTACACCGTAAAGTAATGGCGACGGCAGTAAGCTGGAACGACCAAGAAGACCTTGCCGTCAGGTCCACTCGAACCCACATAGCACAAGTCCTCGGGCCAGCCTGTCCCAGCAGCAAGGCACTTGTCCCCTGCCTGCAGGCCATGCTGAGCTTCGCCGCTTCCTCCTACGACGCTAACGTCATGTACCAGCTGCTGTCCAGCTGCCTGTCGGACGGCAAGGACAGGGTCCGAATGGTGGCTCTGGAGGGCCTGGCCGTGCTCAACAGCCGCATAGGCGGTAGCGAGCTGGAGGCCCTGACATCGGGGCAGCGCGCCGGCTGCGAGGCGCTGCCGGAGGCGCTGCGCTCTCAGCTGGCAGCCCGGCTGGAAAACCCGGCGCTGCCGGGCATCAACGCCGACGGCATAGTGGAGCATGTCATGGAGGCGCCTTCGACGGACAATCCGGACATTCGGCTGGCGGACGCGGCCTTTGGGGGCGTGCCTGGTGGGTGGAGCCTGGACATGGATTCCAGCAGCTGCGACGGCGTTGCGGCCCTACGCAACACCAAGGAGTCCGCAGGTCGCCATAATAAGCCTGGGGCTTGGGGCTCTGAGACCCACTGGTATCGGGCGATCAGCGAAGCCTGGAGGCTAGCTGGAGCGTAGCAGTAAACTATTGCGGGAGTCAGAAGCCAAACATGTCTCAAGGCCCTGTGTTTGACCGATGGCTGTTGGTGTCGTCCTCCCGCAGGTGTAAAAATGTCATGGGGAGAGGTGAATACGCCTGCGCGGCCGCGGCCCCGCGCCGCCACCACCCCGGACGTGATGCACGGGCCCGCCATGATTCGCACGGCGCACGCCCCCATGGGGCTGGACTACAACAACCGACAGGGCTCGGACCCGCTGCCTGGCAGCCGGCGAGACGCCCTGCTGCACGTGGACGGCGGGCGAGCGGCCTCGGTGGTTGGGGTGCAGCACAGCGGGCTGCAGGCGGAGGACTCTGGCTCGTGGAGCCCAGCGCACCGGGCTGCCAGCATGCAGCCCTACATGCATCCGCCCAGCAGGTGGGGCGAGGGCGTGCTGGCATTGCGAATGTGGCCTGCGTTAAAGGCGGCTTGAGACTTGGTAGATTGCAGGACACTGTGTCTGATGGCTGATTGGTGCATGCCCCTGGTGTATTGGCGTTTGGGTTGCGCCGTGCGTCGGAGGGGCAACTCGCGTTGCGGGCCTGACTGGCAGCGTTGCGCTGGCCATGTCTCTTCCAGGGCCATGATAGCTTCACACGCGTGCGTACCGGACGCGTCGACACCCTCCTGCTGGCGGAGAGAAGTGTCATGCGAAGGGAAGTCCTGCCGCCGGCTCACGGCTTTGTCCCCCGACCCTTTCACCCTGACAGGCTGGGGTCTCACGAATCGGCCAGTGGCGGTGGGGCCCCCATCACTGCCGCTCCGGTGGTCAGCTCTACCGGGTGGAGCGCGGCGCAGCACCCGAATGCGAACAGCCTCCACGGCGCGCGCCTGGCTGAGCGGTCAGGCTCCCCCGCACGGGAGGTGCCGCAGCCCGGGCATGGGACCGTGTCGCCCCTGCCTATGGAGGTGCTTCACGACCGGAGCAGCTCGGGGGCGCATGGACACAGTGCCGGCCTGCAGCCGCTGAAGCACCACTGGGGAGGTGCGTGAAGCAGGCCAATGGATGCATGGTGAAAGCAGCCTACAGCGTATACGCTTATGTGGGAGCGGTCACCAGCATAGCGCGAAATCATGCGGCGACAGAGCGCAGGCTTCGGCCTCATTAGCCTCATTACACGGTTTGCCATCCTTGGTTGGGGCCGGAATCGCTTTCCTTACCACCTTCTTGGTTGTTCTTGTTTGCGGAACGCATGGGCTGAAACATAACATGATTCGCCCTCCCTTGATAACCGCAGCGTCCCGTTCGGTGGAGGGTCAGGGCGTTCTAGCAGCCGATGAAAGCCCCTTGTCGCCTACTCGTGGCTACCAGCCGCTAATAGGCAAACACAGCGGAACCACGGGTGAGGCGACGCTAGGTAAAATGCGGCTGCTCCTGGTAGTTGGTGTCCCAACATGTACGGGGTTGCACGCGACATGTACCGGACTGTTGCACAGCTGCGTGCGCTAACTGTTAACGGTGCGGTTGCTAACGCTCTTGCCCGCCCCTCGAATCCTGCAGTGGTAGGTGACGGCGGGAGCCGGGACAGCCTGGACCATCTGCGCCCCGCGAGCGTGCGCACGCAAGCGGCGCAAGAGCTGCGGGAGGGGAGGGGGCCGCCTATGCATGCCTACTCGCACCCGCCCAGCTCTCAACACCCGCAAGCCATGCCGCCCACCGCCGCAGCACCACGCATGCCGCCGGTCGGGCCGGCCCCCCACCGCTCCATGGGGACGGTGGGTGGCAGAGCGGCCGTCGACGACGCAGGTGGGGTCGGGAGCAATTAGCTTGTGTGTGTGTGTGTGTGTGTGTGTGTGATATGTATGCGGAACAGTGTGCTCAAAACAGGTCTAAAAGCAACAAAAACAAAAACAACTTAGCCGGCAGCGTGTGAGCCCGCCCAACTAAGTGACCTGAGTAACGCTGGGGTGCTGGGCTGGGCTGGATATGCTTGTGTGTTATATATGCGTTACGGTATGCTCAAAACAGTTCTATACAAAACAAAACAACCTAGCCGGCAGCCCATGAGCCCGACCCAGCTAAGTGACCCTCTAAGTACTTAACGCTGGGGCGCTGGGCACTGGGGCGCTGGGCTGGGCTGACCTTCAGACAGCGTGGCCGGCAGTGCCGACATACGCTTGTGTGTGCATATGAAAGGGGGTTGGGAGCGCATCACAGCTAGCAAGGACTGGCGTCCCGCAGCGCCGCCTGCAGTGTTGTTCAGGTTGCTCCGTCCACCTGGCTGTACGGAGTGCGCCCTGTGCATCTGACTGCCATTGAAGCAGCGGCGCCCGCGGGTCGAACTTGTACTCACTGTCATTAGGCGTCAAGCATGTATTCATGAGCCATTGGTCTGTCCCTTCCGCTCCGCAGCTCGGCAAGAGACTTTCAGCCCTAGCAAGGCGGAGATGCTTGCGCGGTTGAAGAACAGGCAGATCGAGAAGCGCGTGGCTACTGCGCAGCAGATGGTGCGATGGTTGTCGGGCGACAAGGGACACTATTGGTTCATAATCAATTGTGCGCTAGACATGCTGTTCGAAGATGACGGGCCGTGGTTCGCTGCGTTGGCAGCCGATGCAAGCGCACGCGTTTGTCGTTCCTCGTGCCAACGTGCCGTACGCGCGCTGCGTACCAACCTGCCCCTTTCGGGCCTGTACCCACCCGCAGGACGCCACCTTTGGCCACAGCGGTAGCGGCGACCTGGCGCTGGCGCAGAACGATATCGCAGTCCCCTCCCATAGCTTCAGCGTTGCGCAGCCGCCCCGCCGCTACCTCTTCACGCAGCTCTCGGACAGCCAGCGCGACCGCGGGGCGGAGCGGCCGGACCCCTCGCGCGGCTACAACAGCGTCCTCAACACTCCGACGCGCGCACAGGGCTCTGCAAGCCCCTTCGACGAGACGCCGCCGTCGGCCCAGCCCCAAAGCCACCGTCCGCCTCGCGCGGGGCTGGGGCCGCGGTTGGCCCGCGCCACGCCGCTGGCCGTGGAGGCTGGGGGCAGCCCCGGGACTAGCCCCAACACGACGGCGGCTGGCGGCGCGGCTGGCGTGCTGCAGACCCGGTCGCCCACCCTCAACTCGACAGGTGGGCAGGCGATGGGATGATTCTGCGGGCTGGCCGCTAGAGCGGTAGCGGCGGGGCGGGGCGGGGCAAGCACATTCCGCGGTTGGCCCGAAGCTAAGGTGTGTGCCCCTCGCTCTGGGCAGCTGCGTTGCTGCGCGACTGGCCTGCTGAAGCGCTGTGCCCCGCTAGTTCGGTACGCCCGCTCTAGAGGGCCGAAAGGCTCGATCCGTCCTCAGACAGAGCTTACGTCCTTGCATACCCGGCGGGTATCTGTTGGCCTGCAGGAATGCACCAGAGCCCACCCCCAAGCGAGGAGTCCCCCGCGCGAAACCCGTCGCCCGCGTTGACCCGCCTGCGCACGCGCTCGGCGGACCCGAACCCAAACAACCCCTACCCACCCACGCCTGGCGGTGGCGGCGGCGGGCCCGGCGGCATGCCACCGACGCCCACCGGAAACGGTCCGGGCGGGGCGTTTTGGGAGAAGGGCCGCGTCGGGGACGTCCTGCCCACAGACGAGCTGACGCCGATTCCGGACCCGGACAAGCACATAAAGTGAGAAGGGCTGAGGCCTGTGGGACAAGGGACATTGCGCATCCCCAGGCTTGCACTGATGCGGTTGCAGGGGTCGCTAGGTCCTGTAGGCGACACGCTGAGCACTGTTGACACGTGTTCGGTTGAACCATGATGATCCTAACGCGCTTGCGCGCGGTTACATACGTCTTGTCAAGTGCAGCTGCCGTGTATCTCTGTACTACGGCGGCGTCGCTGCCGCACACTGTATCCGCCTGCTCCGCAGCCCCCAGCTCTTCAGCGGTTTGCGAACCGCACTCTCCACCTGTTGGTGTTGTGCTAACAGCCTCTCACTTTGGTGGCGATGCTTGTTACCTGGCACGCCCTCGCCTAGTGCGTGTGGGCTTCGGTGTCTGCGACGCGACCCGTTTCCCTTCTTCGCCTCCCGCACTCCCCTCCCTCGCAGGGTGGTCATTGCCCGGCTGGTGGAGGCCAACCACGCGGACCGCAAGGAGCTGGACTGGCAGGGGCAGTTCGACGCGCTGATGGATGCGCGGCGGCTCGTCAAGCACCACCCCGAGGTGGTGCGCGCCTGCCTGCACGACTTTGTGCGCGCCGCCACGCCCGCCATCGACCAGCTGCGGAGCCAGACGTCCAAGTGCGCGCTGGCGCTGTTCCAGGTACGGTATCGGGGGTTTGCGGACGCACAGAGTAGGGGAAGTTGCTGTTGCAACCGCAACGCCGTTTTGCCTCGTGCGCGTGGAGCTATGACCAGGCATGTAGACGAAGGCGATGGGTCTCACGGTCCAAGTAGCCTGTCCGGTCCAGACTTGCGGCGTGTCAGCCCATCCTCGATGCACTTAATACTTACCGCATGGCAGCGACGAGGGACGAAAATTGTCGTCGCGAGCAATGGGCCCTCGTCTTCTACTTATCACGCCCCTTCACCAAGGCCTCCTCACTAAGAATACCCTCCCCCCATCCTCCATCCTCTCTGCAGGACTGCTTCAGCCTGCTGGGTCGCACCATGGACCGGGAGCTGGACGAGATGGTGCCCGTGCTGCTCAAGAAGGCCGGCGAGGTCTCAAACGCTGGCCGCGACAACTTCCTGTCCGCTGAGGCCGACCGCGTGCTGGGGGAAATGTACCGCTGCTGCGGGGAGGCGCGCTCCGTGCTGGCGCTGCTGGGCTGCGCGGGCCACAAGAACCCCTACGTGCGCGGCAAGGTGGCGTTCCACCTGGACAACCACCTCGAGGGATGCGCAGGCGGGGGCGGGCGCGCGGCCCTGGCGGGCAACAGCACGTGCATGGAGCGGCTGTTCAAGGCGGCGGCAGGGTTCTTGGACGAGGGGTCGCTCGACACGCGCACGCACGGCAAGCGCATCATCTGGCACGTCAAGGGCATGCTCAGCGGCCGGGCGGAGTTTGACCGATTGCTGGGGGGCGTCAACCCCGATGGGCTCCGGCGCAAGGTGGTGGATGTGGTGGAGGGGCTGAACGGTCCTCCGCCGCCGCCCTCGCGTGGCGTCGCCGGTGCGGCAAACGCCACCATCGGCAGCCGCCTGGCGTCGCGGCAGCTCGGGACCGGCGCGACGCCTGCCAGCCCCGTGCGGCCGCTGCTGGACCAGGCGGCCGGCAGCCTCACGCAGCCGCCCCCGCCGCCGGTGCGGCAGGGCAGCTACTCGGCACCGCAGGCGCCGCATTCCGGTGCGACGACTCCGGAGCGGCGGCGGCTGGGCCGGCAGCGCACCAGCGAGCTAGTGGGCATCCCTGAGGGCGGCGCTACCAGCCGACAGAACAGCAGCAACGGCCGGGGCTACCGCTTCAGCGCCGGCGCGGGCAGCGCCGGCGGCGGGGGCGGCGGGCCGGTCGGCACCGGGCGGTTGCGCAACGCCGCCAGCGCGGACGGGGGTGCGGGCAGCAACGGCTACACCCCCGTGGTGCAGGAGACCGTGGTGAAGGCGCTGCAGCTCTTGACGGCGAAAGACTTCAGGGAGCGCATGGAGGCCCTGCGCAGCGTGGAGGCGGTGGTGGCAGACCTCCCGGGCGCGCCGGACAGCCTGTTGGTGGCGCTCCTCGATGCGCTGGTGGCCCGCGTGGGGGACGCCAATGCCAAGGTCTCGATGGCAGCACTGGAGCTCACAGCCGGCCTATCGGCCGCGCTGCGGCAGCGCATGAGCCTAGGGCTCAACACGCTCGTGCCTGCGCTGGCCGGCGCGCTGAGCTCCACGAACGACAAGATCCGGTCCCTGGGGATAACGGCGACGGACTCTCTGCTGGGCGCGCTGGACCCCGCCATGCTGGTGCAACACTTCAGCCACTGCGTCGCCAACGGCACGCTGCAGCGCGGCAAGCCGCTGCTCGTGGAGAAGCTGGTGATGATTGTGGAGAGGCTGCACCCCAGCAAGCCTCAGCTGGTGGCGCGCTACGCTGTGCCCGCGGCGTTCGCGCTGCTGAACGACGGCCGCGGCGGCGAGGGCAAGGCGGCCGCCAATGCGCTGCTGACCGCGCTGGCGCGCCTCATGGGCCCGGCGCTGATGGACCAGGCGGGCTCGCTCAACGCTGTGGCGCAGCAGCGCGTGGCGGACGCCGTGGCGGCGGCGACGGGGCTGGTGGTAGCGCACGACGGGGCGGGCGACGCGCCGCCCGAACCCAATAATAGTCGAAGGGCCAACCGGTGGGGGGCACGGTAAGGCCCCCGCTGTGAGCCACTGCCGCGTCGCGCCTCCGGAGCTCGAGGATCACGCCTAGGGCGTGGCGTGACGTGACGTGGCGTGACGTGACGTGACGTGGCGGGGTTCGCTGTTTGTGCAGGAGGATCGCCGCGACTTTGTAGAGCCAGCATTGGTACATGGGTGCAGCCGCGATCCCAGACACAGTCAAGGGTGAGGGCGGCCGGTCCCGGGGCGCATTTAGGCGTGATGCAAGCGTCGCGCTGTCGGCAGGGCGGCCACGTGGCCGGTAGCGGCGGTACAGGGCGGCAATACGTGAGGATGGGGCGGGTGCATGCATGCCGTGAGGCCGCCGGGAGGCGGCTCCTAACAGCAGGCGCCGTGGTGCATGACGGCGCATGCTGCAACAACACGCCCCGGGGACTCTTGCGAATAGCACTGGTCATCGTGCACCTGTGTACATAGTATTAATTCAAATCCGTGTGAATTCAGACCGTAGAGTATCGTGGCTTGTGCCGTGCCACATGGGCTCGTGACACAGGCACGGCTCGCGACGGGGAGCCGCGGCTGGGCTCCCGTGACCTTGCGATACACAGGCAAACATTGAGGAGTGGGTCACGTCCTGCACGTGCGGCGTTGCATGCGGCGCTGCCGTTTACCGACGTACCAGAAGGTTGCAGTCATTGTTGTGCTGCTCGGGGGCAGACACGTGATGGTTCTGGTGGCACAGCCCGGCTGCCTGGGGCTGCGTGCCCTGCCACAGGAATGATGACGACACAATGTGACAACAATGTGACAACAATGTGACAACATCAAAACAGTTAACGTCACGTGGCGGAATCCTGCGATTGCCGTTGACCTGGCGCGCGGCCGCGAACGCGGCCAGTGCTTAGCGGGCGGGCGACTTGAGCGGGGCCCAACGCATGAGGTAACAGGACGCCCATGCCGAGGTGCAATGCAGTCATGGTCCAGTTGCCGATGATCGGGACAGTCAGCGAGCTATAGGGTGCCAGATGTAAAGAGGGTCATCGATGGCCGCTTACATTAACACTGGTGCTTGATGATCTCACATTTTGGCAGTACGGTGCTGTACTGGACCGCCCTCGGGTCTGCTCGTGACAGTACACCCTCCGCACACGCGGCCCGCCGCGTACTGCAATCAAGCAGGGCGTTACAGCCTACAATACCTGCATAATATCTGCATAATATCATTGCTACGGTATAATCATCGCCGCGTACCCACAGGATCAGAACAACTAGTCTGCGTCTAAGCGAGCAAGCGGACCTTGGGTCAAAACCTTTGCAACAGCCGCTCTCAACCGGCACAGCCAGACAATATCACCTGGTGCAGTACATGCGGCGGCATGCTCCGCTGCTTGCTAGCCTGTGATTGCTGCAGAATCTCTTGCCTCTATCGCCCTTTCTCTCCGTCAGCAATTGCTCGACAGCCTCACCCACGTCCAGCACGCCACAGCCGCCCCCTACCGGTAGACGCATCAGCACATCAGCGGCACGTGCGGCATGTGCAGCTGCGTGAAGAGCTGCGACGCCACCTCGGTCACCTCCGCCGCCACCTCGTACGGCAGGCCCTCGGTAAAGAAGGGCAGGAACTGGCACGCTTCGCAGGCGCCGTGCGCCTCCCCGAGCAGCACGCGAAGCAGCAGCTGGCAGCGGGCCAGGCTGTGGGCCGCAGCCACGGCGGCCGCGGCGGCCAGCTCCTCCAGCTGCGCCTCCGTCGCATCGCTCCGCTGCCGCCCCTGCGGCACTGCCGGTGTGGCGCCGGCCCGTGAGCCCGTGCCGGCGGCCCAATCCCACAGCGCGCGACACACCAAGGTCGCTACGGTTGGCTGACGCCCCGGCGCCCGGCTGCCAGGCATGGGCGCCCGCTGCGAACACAGCTCGAAGAGGCGGAGGCAAGGAGCCTGCAATGCCTCCGGGGCCGTATATGTGCGGCGCGGTGCTGGCGCCTCGCCGTCGGCTCCCTCTCCTCGCCTCCAATCGGCTTGCCGCTCCCGCTCCCGACGCTCCTTCCGGTCCGCCTCCCGCTCTCTTTCCCTTCGCGGGTCCTGCAGCCTGCTCTGTTCACCACCGCCCGCTTCCCTCCCGTCCTCTCGCGCCCGCTCCCTGGCCCCTGCCTCCCTGTCCCGCTCCTCGCCGTGCCCCCGCTCTCTCGCCCTTTCACATTCCCGCTGCGGCTCTGTCTCGCGCTCCCGCCTCCGCTGCCTGTCCTCGAACCGCTCGTGGGGGCGTTCGCGGGCGCCATCGGCGCCATCCCTCCCGCCGTGGCCCCGCCCTGCTTCCCGTGGCCGCAGCGTGGCATCGCACCGGAGCCGCTCCGGCGACGAGCGGCGCCCCCGGTGGGCCGGCTCCTCTCCCCGGCCACGGTCCAGGCCGCTGGCGTCTGAGCGCCTGCCGCCCCGGCCGTCCGCAGCCCAGTTGTGGCGCTCATTGCGGTGCTCGTTGTGGCTTGAGCCGCGATCCCGTCCTTCACTGCTGTCTCGCCGGCGATGACAATCTCCACCCCGCTCCCGCTCCCGCTCCTGATCCTGCTTGCGCTCCCACTCGTGCTCTCGCCCCCGGGTGCTGCCCCGACCACCGTCACTGCATCGTTGCGAATCCCGCTCCCGCTCCCGCTCGCCACGCCGCTGCCTGTCCTCCTCCTCCCGTCCTTTTGAGCTCCTCTCCCCCCCGCTGCAAGCGCCCTGCTGGCCCCTCCCAGCTGCGACCTCGCCCTGTGCTTCGGCGCCATGGCGGGGGCGCTTGGAAGCGGGCGACTGGCCGGGCTCCCGCGCGCCGCTGCCCGCCACAGCGTCGCCCCTCCTGTCCTGGCCTCCAGTCCGGCCGCTATCAACCGGCGGCTCCGCACCGCCACTCGCCTCCGCTAGCGCTCTTCCTGTCTCTGCCGCCCCTCCCCGCTGGCCCCCGCGCTGCTGCACGCGGCTCCGCTCGCGCGCGAGTGCCGCCCGGGCGGCCAAGGTGATTGCGTCTAGGGAGGGGCCAGCGGCGGTGGCCTTGCCGGGCCCCCGCGCGGCACCATTGTGGGCGGGTGCCGACGAGGCGGCCGCGGGGGTAGCCGCCGCCGCAGCCGTGGCGCGCGCGTGACGGAAGACGCCGGCGAGCAGCTCACAGACGCCGCTGGCGGCGTCACTCCAGGCAGCTGCGGTGTGCTGCAGCAGGCCCGGCTCTGGCGCGGGTTTCCCCAAGTAGCCGGTTTGGCAAGTCGTAAGGAGGCGCGAGGAGGGGGTTAATGCGGCGATGTTTGGGACGTGAACATTAAACCAGTTGCAACAGGGCAATTGTCTAGTGGGCAGGACCCGCATGCCCGAACCCCCGCCCCCCGCCCAGTCTGCTGCGCAGCGCGGCCTTGCCAAGTTCGGTTTTCCTGAGAAGCTCCCCAACGCGTCTGACACGCTACATGAGAACATGACAAACCCCAGCGAGCTTGCATACGCTGGGGAAGACGGCGGCAAGCACAGGCCACCATGCACCGGCGCTCCCCTCCCGCGCCCCCACGGAGTCGCTTTCACGCACCTGCCGACACAAGCCGCTCCGCTGCCGCCACGCCCGCGAGCGACGCGCACACGGCCCGGCCCCACCAGACCAGCTCGCCCTCACCCTCCTCCTCCTCTTCCCCCGCCGCCGCCGCCGCCGCAGCCTCAGCCGGCGTAGCCCCCGAGCCGTCGCCGCCTCCTTCGCGGCCCACTGCGCCGCCGCGGGTGTGGCCGGGGCCGGGGGCGCACGCAGCGCGTCGCGCCGCGCTGGCGAGCAGCGTGTACGCGTCCAGGCATGCGGAGTGCTGCGGCGCCAAGCCAACGCCGGTGCTGCTGCCGGTACCGGCGGCCGCCCCGATGCCATCCGTATCCATTGGCTCAGCACCGGCAGGCAAAGGAAGGTGCCGCCCGGCGATGGTGGCGGCGGTGGCGGTGGCAGCGGGCTGCGCCTCCGCCGCCAGCTGATCGAGCCCGCGGGTGAGCTCCGCGTAGGCCTCCGCCGCCGGCACCCGGCCGCGGAGCAGACCCTCGCCCGCACCGCCGACCAGCCGCACCAGCCGCGCCTCCAACTCATTGCTGCTCTCCCCTCCGTTGCTCTCATCCCCCCCGCCATCGGAAGCACCGTCTCCGGAAGCAGTGGCCGCCCTGGCGGCGCCGGCACCGGCGCCGGCGCGCTCCCCGCTGCCGCGCCGCCGCTGCCGCGCCGGCGGCACCGCCGACAGCAGCTCGTCCGCCGACGCGCCTGGGGCTCCCTCCTCGCCGGCGCCGGCGCCGGTGCCGCCCACACCTCCCTCCCCGCCGCCGCCGCCGCCGCCGCCGCCGCGCTCGCTGATGCTGGCTCCCCGCTGCAGGTGGCGTGCCCACTCCACGGGCGCGCCGACGCACCGCTCGCACGCGCAGTCGAAGCCGTACCTGTCCCGCAGCAGCGCCCGGCGGCGGCCCCGCGGCAGCGCCGGGTCCACATACGCGGCGCTGACCTGGCCGCCCGCCGGCAGGTCGGCCGTGAGGCGCACCATCAGCTGCCCGCCCGGGCGGAAATGCAGGGCCGCCGTGGGGCGGCACGAGTGGTTGACGCGGCAGCCGTACCTGCCGTACGTGTCGGCGTCGTTCGCGGCATCAGGCGGCGGCGGTCGGGTGTTGGGCATGTGCCGTGAGGACGGGTGGGGTTTGAGGCACTGTGGCTTGTGGCGAGGTGCGTGTGAGGGACTGCGCCGTCGTGGTGTGGACTTGACCGTCAGTGCGCTTATAGAACTATAGCACTGTTCTGAGCATACCGTTATGCGCACATAACACACGGGAGCGGGCATCGACCCCAACCGCCAAAACCACACCCAGGACCTCATGGCGTGGCGTGGCAGTGCCAGTACCAATACCACAAGCGCACACAACAGATAGGTGGCGCAGCGGGACGCACCTGTAGAGCGCGAGCGGGGCGCTGTGCGGCGCAGGGACAGCCACCGTCGGCGCGGGCGCCGATGCCGCCGGCGTCGCGCGACCCGAGCCGATGAGCCCCGCCGCGAAGGGCGGGTGTAGCGCCACCTCGAGCGCGTTGGACAGCACCGCCGCCACCGACTGGGCCGCGGCCGCCACCTCGCTCGCCTCCGAGCCCGTCACGCCGCCCGCGCCCCACCCGGCGGCGAAAGTGATGCTCGCTGGCAGCGTTCCGGCGGTGCGGCGCGGGGCTGCATCCGCGGGAACGCTGGCCGCGGGCGGAGGGGCGGCGGCGCCGCCGGTGGGCGGGTGGCGGAGGGCCCGCAGTGCGGCGAGGCCCAGCCACCCAGTGGCTCGCTCGTCGCTCTCGTCGTCTTCGTCCTCCGAGGACGAGGAAGAGCCGGAGGAGGACGACGGTTGCGCGCCGCCGGCTACCTCGCGCGCCGCGCGCCGCTCCCGCCGCGCCGCCTCGCGCTGCTGCCGCCGCCGCTGCCGCCGCTCGTCCGAGCGGACGCGCGCCCGCCAGACGGAGTGGCCCTAGGGAGCCAGGGTGCACGCTGTCAGAAATGGAACCCACAAACGTGCGGCCGTTCCAGGGCCGTTCCTACAAAAACATACCCCTGGTGCGACCAGCCTTCCGCATACACCGGCACTGTCCCCAGTGCACTATCCGTCCCTCGCGACCGGTGTTAAACGCCAACTCACCGCCCTGGCGGCAGACGCCAGTAGCGCCGCAAGCACCCCCAGACCCCCGCCGACCCGCGCCTCTGCCGCCAGGGCCTCCAGCTCCGCCCGCGCCGCCGCCGCGCCCTCCGCGCCGCGCCTGCCCTCCTCAATCCCCTGCTCCGTCTGCTGCAGCAGCTGCTCAAGCTGCCACTCAGCCAAAGCACGGTCCAGGGCCGACCCGTGGGTCAGCAAGCCGGCGTGGCACGCATGCGGCAACGCCAGCGGCGGAACCGGCGCCGCCCCTGCGGGCCCCGGGGCCGAAGCCGGCCGCGGAGGCGGCGGCAGCGGGGCCGCTGCGTGGTCGTCAGAGTGCGCCGGCGACGGTGGCTGCACCGGTGGAGCTGCTGCCGGGGGTGGCGGGGCGCCAACGGCGGTTGGCAGCGGCGGCGGCGGTCCAGGCTGCGCCGCCAGATGCCTCACAGCCAGAATTGCCTCCCGGTGGAGCTCAGGGGGAGCCGCCAGCCTGCAGGCGTGGGGCGGGGCGGGGAAGTTGGAGGCGGGACGATAGCGCGGTTGCGTGGCCTAGCCGTGTTACATTTATCGTGCCGCACGGCCGGAGTACCGGATGGATGGGCGGCGGGCGTCGGCGGTACGGCGGCGAGTGCTGCGGGTGGCCGCAGGGCGGTCAGCAAACCGTCCATCAACGCTGAGCGCAGCGAGCCCCGCCCACATTATTGCACCTGAGGGCTCGCCCGTGGGAGTACACCCAGCACTCGCCGCTCTCCCGGTGCGTCCGCATGTCCGCAGCAGCGCATTTGTAGCTGCAAAAGTAGGCCAGGCGGCAGCTGCGAGGCGGTTGGACAGCGGGCGGGCAGGCGGGCGGGCGAGGGGGTGGCGGCGCCGGCGGGTCACGACCTGCCGCCGAGACACGCCGGTGTGCTTCGGTGCCGGGCGCATCGCCGTACAAGTGGTACAACGCGGAGACCGATTGCAAACAACCCATTGTCAGGAGCCGAGGGACAGTTTTGCACTGAGTGCAAGCACGCGCACAGTCCCCATTCGCTGGCGAATGGGGCATGCGGTTATGGTCGGCCGTCCGCGGTACATCTGAGGATCAGGGCAAGCCGGCCTCAGGCGACTGGGAGGCATACTCAACGACGCTGCATAACGCAGATCTTCTAAATCATATAGAACACACATGCAGTAGCGCAGCGTACAATCACCAGCGAGTGCGCAGGCTGTTCCGCGTTCGGACTTCAGAGTTAAGGGGGAGAGATCGGCGCTGGAGGTCAATGCCAGACTGGGAGGCTAGCCCTACCGGCGGCAGCGCTGTAGCCCCTTTGTGGCCGCGCTGATGGGGGTGAAACAAGCCCGGCACGTCTCCGCCTCCGCGTTGGGCAGCAGCGCCGTGGCGTAGGGTCGCTCCTGTGCGGTACGGCGAGAAAATGGAACCGCAGCTTGCGTGGGTAATGGCTGAGTACATTGCGGTATGTGTTGGAGTGTGTAAGGGGGAGTGGCGAGGCGCGGACCCGCAGCACTCCGCACCTGCAACACCACAGTGCCGATGGCCAACGGCTTGGCGGCGACGACGCCGAGGCCTTGGACCCCAAGATCCCTGCATCATAAGCGCGGTATTACCGGTATTACCGGTCCAAGCGACAGCGCCCCCCCCCCCCTGTGAAGGAAGGCCTCCCGCGCAAATCGGTCGCAACGGCGTACCTGACGGCTACGCCGCCCAGAACGCAGTCCTTCTTAACCATGGTGTTCCTTCTTCAATGCGCTACACCAATTGAGTCATAATTGCCCAGAACTTATCACAGGCCGTAAGCAGGCCGTTGCCCACGGGCCCGTTTACTCATTCGCATTGGTTGAGTAGGACACGAGTTATATGATATAATTCATAGGCGTTTATGCAATTGCCTAGCGCAGCGACAGCGCGCATAGGGAGACGCTGGTACAGCGTCGCGAAGTCCCGTGTTCCCGTCGTCCGCGCCATGGCAAGCACCGCTACTGATGACCAGACCATGGATTCTGAGGTGCGTCTAAACTTGCATTGCGCACTGTGCCGGGTGTGGACGCTATGTGTTCAGACGTGTCGCCACGCGGGCATGCAGGTGCTGCTGGTGTATAAGGGCACCGTCGCGTGTGTGACACTCAACAGGTGATGCCCCACAGGATGTGAAAGGTGCTCTCATACCCGGATGTCGGTATCCCAAGGGTCAGGGTTTGCACACGCCCGCTCATCCACGCAGCGCTGCTCGCCAGGCATTGTCAGGGCATCCGCCAAGCGGTCATGGGCCCTCTTGATGCCCCTCAATCAGCCCCTATCTTTGGCCGCTCCCTTTTTCGCACGCAACCCAGCTCCCCGCGCCTCGACGTTCCTCCCACCCCTATTTGGAACGCGGGTCGGTAAGCGGTATCCGCAAAGGCAGTGAGGTCTGAGAATGTGAGTCGTCCCACCCCACCCCAACTGTCGCGGCAACAACACACTGCAACTCCTCCGAGACTCCTCTCCTGTTCTGCTTCCTGTATCCCTTGCCCCGCCCGCCACCGCTGCAGGCCTAAGGCGCTGAACTCCCTCAGCCTGGGCATGGTGGGTGACTGCCTGGCGGGCCACCGGAGCACGCCTCAGTCGGCCCCCGGTGACCGGGGCCCCCGGGCATCAAGCCGCCCTGCGGCGATGCGATGTGCGCGTGACCCTCTGCCCCTCTGCCCCTTTGCCTATTTGCCCCTTTGCCCCTTTGCCCCTTTGCCCCTCTGCCCCTCTGCCCCTCTGCGCCGTTGTGCTTCCGGGCCTCTCCTCTTGTCCTGCCCGGCGCCGCTCCCCCCCCTGCGGCCCTACCGCCCGCCACGGGGGCGCCGCTGGCACGCCGCTCGGGCCAGCGCCCCTTTGGCGGCCCTCCGCTCCTCCACCACGCCGCAACCAAGCCCACTCCGTGGGGGCCGCACCTGCAGGTCAGGAGGCTGCTGGAGCTCAACACGCAGTTCGCCGCCCAGCATCGCCAGCAGCCGGGGAGCGCCTCCGTGTCGTGTGTGGTGGTCCGCGGTGCGGGGGGCAAGGTGGGTGCGGGGGAGGGGCGCGTAGAGCGGACGCGGGGCGGGCGGGCGGGCGGGCGGTACTCAACCGCCCAAGGCGTGATCGGGACTTGGAGGTCGTTGGCGCCGAGGGTTGTCCGGGTGCCGGGTGCTTCGTGTGTGGGCGGTGCAGGCTTGTGGGGCACTAGGGACGGCGCGAGAGTGGGGTTTCGCCCGGGCCTGGGAATGAGAGCTCCCCATCATGCGTGGGTAGGTGGGCGGGGAAGCGCTTAGGGCCACGTGGCAGGGGAGTACAACATGGCAGGCAGCAAGAGGAGCGCCGCCTGGCAGACGAGTGTGCGCCCGTGTTGGCGGGGGAGCGGGATATCACGAAACGCGTCACGCGGGAGGGGAGCGAAGCGCAAGGAAGTCGGGCGTGCGTGTGTCCGAGCGCACCGAGTGTGGCTAATCGCCGCTCCGCCTCGACATCGCCATGGCCGTATCCTCTTGGCTGTTGCCGGCGGCATACGCCCGCTCATGGCCCGCTCGTGCGGCCCTTTCCTCTCTCCACCCGGCAGGCCTTCTGCGCTGGCGGGGACGTCAAGGAGCTAGTGCTGCGCTCGCGTGCCGGCGACCCCGAGTACGGCGTTGACTTCTTCCGTACCGAGTACGCCAACAACGCCGCCATCGCCGAGCTGCCCGTGCCGTACATCGCTGTGCTCGACGGCATCGTGATGGGTGGCGGCGTCGGCGTGTCGTACCACGGCCACTTCCGGATAGCGACCGAGAGGTGTGACTTGCCGCGCTCCCCGGTCCCCGACCTCCCCATGGCGCCCCTCCTGCAACCCTAACTCGCATCCGCTCCCCCGCCCCCGTCCTGCGGCTCGGCGCCGAACCTTGCACCCCGTCCGCTCCAAATTTTCATTGTACGCATCCCCCCCCCGTCCTGTTCCTTCTCGATGGCTCCCGCGTCGCGCCGCACCGGGTGTACTCCTCCCACAGCGTGAGCATATGCTGCTGGACCGCCAGTGATTGTTCACAAGTGAACAATCGCTGAAGCCCTTCCACCCCAAGCCAAGCCTCTCTCCTCGGTACTGCGGCGCAGGACCGTCCTGGCCATGCCCGAGACGGGCATCGGGCTGTTCCCCGACGTGGGCGCGGCCTTTTTCCTGCCGCGCCTGCCGGGCCACCTCGGCCGGTACATGGGGCTGACGGGGGAGCGGATCGCAGGCGAGTGCCGCGAACGGGGCGCGCCCCTGCTCCGGGTGCTGCGCGCTACGCGTGTGCGCGCGTCGAGCGCAAACGGCGTGTGCTTATACAGTGCGCGAGGGTAGCATGTGAGCAGGCGGGCGTGGTATGGCGGCCAACGTTTGGCGCGTGTGGCGGCTCCAGGGCCACTACGTTCGCCGCCCCTCCCTGTCTTCCTGTCGGGTCAGCTTGCGCGTTCGTCTGGCACAATGAACACGGTCAACACGTCCCTGCCGCGGCCGGTCTCTCCGCAGGCGCCGAGGTCAAGGACGCGGGCTTTGCGACGCACTTCATCCCCTCGGCCGCCCTGCCCGACCTGGAGCAGCGGCTCGCGGAGCTGGGGCCCGCCGCCTCCGACCTGGCCGTTGTGGACCGGTTGCTGCGCTCCATGGAGGCGGCGCCGCAGCCACAGGCCCACGCGCACGCTGGCGGCGGCGCCAACGCTCTGTTGGACTGGAAGCTGCCCCTCATTAACGCCCACTTCGGGCGGGGGGGCATGGCCGAGGTGGTGGCGTCGCTGGAGGCGGCAGTGGCGGCGGCGGACCGTGAGGGGGCGGGAGGCGCCGGAGGCGCCGGCGGTGAGGCGCTGGCTTTCGTGCGGAGCACGTTGGCGGCCCTCAAGAAGTGAGGAGCGGGCGCGGCGGCGGCCTAGGGGCCTGGGGGAGCGGGCAGGGCGGCACACACACTGGGGTGGAGCTAGGAGGAGGTGGATATGCGCTGTGTGCGGAACCGACATGTCCTGGTCTACAGGACCGTTGGTGCGGGCGCGCTTGACGCGCTGCATTCTCAGCTGCTGCGGCTGCGTTGCGCCGCCATTGCCCCGCAGGACCGCACGCGCACCGACTTCAGCCCCTCGTTGCCCTCTCCGCCCTGCCCTGCCCGTCCCTGCCCTGACCCGCGCCAGCCCTTCCCCACACCGCACCTCCTTACACCGCACCGCACCGCAGGGGCTCTCCGCTCTCCCAGGCCGTGACTTGGGAGATGCTGCGCCGCAGCACCGCCGGCCACCTGAACCTGCGGCAGTGCCTGGAGCTCGAGTACGTGCTGGCCGCCCGTTGCACCCGCGGCCAGGCGGACTTCATCGAGGGCGTGCGGGCGCTGCTGATAGACAAGGACAACAGGCCGCGGTGGCGGTACGGCAGCGTGGCTGAGGTTCCGGAGCGGGTGGTGCGGGAGATGTTCGAGCCGCTGCCGGGGTCGCAGCCGCTGTTTGGCGCGGCCGGTGCGGCGGCAGCGCCGGCGTCACGGATGTAATGTGGTGTTTGGACATGTTTGCCCGGGCCTGGGTTGGGGCGTTGCAAGTGGACTTGTGGCGGCGGGGCGGCCGCCACATGGCTCGGCGGGCGCAGCACCAGAGCGGGCCTTGAGGAATTGGCACTGGAGGGAGTGCCGCTGGACGGGCGATGCCGCTGCGCACTGTTGGTTTTGAATACCAACGGGCCGGACGGCAGGCGGCAGGGCAACGCTGCGAGCAGCGCTGACGTCTGGCGTCAAGAACAGTGCCCTGTGGAATCGGAACGGTGGAGAGAGCGGAGGTTCTCGTCCGGGGTTCAGTACAGCGCCTATATGGCGCTTGTAAATCGATTTATGCCATATGGCTAGCTGTGGAATGGGTGTTCTGCTTACCGGAGAGCACTTACGAACGAGCTGCTCACCTACTCATAAGTCATAACACACTGGGATTATTGGGCAGAGTCCAGCAGCCTTCCTCGGCCATCGCGAGTCCACTTGTATGGTGGCGAGTTGCCACATCGACCGGATGTCGGGAGCTGTCGGCGAGCATGTCACCAGCATCCTGATGCTGAGCCAGTCTGCAATGGCACGGAGTGGCCATGGTTTCCAGACACAATGTTCCAGAAACGGAACCCCACGGCCGCAGTCCCGGGCGACTGACCCGTGGGGCGCGAACCGCTTCCCGCTATTGTGGCTATGGTGGCTAGTGGAGCAGTCCCAATGATATGTGCATGGGCCTTCCATGCACGCATTTTGCCCTGTGTTGCCGTGACCGTTTCCAGTGCCAGTCCCGCTAGGCCGTCGTCACTTATGCATTGGAGCAGCACTTGCGAAGCGTTATGTTCTAAGGCACTATGCAGTTGATACTGGCCGTCATGGACGTACGAAAAACAAGAGTCCCGAGGGTGGTTATGCTGGAGCGGCTCAGTGCGTTTCCGGCAAGCTGTAGACGGCTGTAGTTCGTGCTCTGAGAAGCCATGACGTGCCTGCTAGTGTGAAGGGCTTAGCTGACGAGGGACGAAATGCAGACAGCGCGTGGGAGCTTTCACAATCTGGCAGCCCTTGTAGAAGGGGGATTGGGCCAAGAGGCTCAGCCGAGCCCGCTGTCAGCTCTGGGCCGGCTGGGCGCACCGGCAAGCCGCTTAAGCCTGGAGAACAGCCGGACCAGGTACGCAAGCCGGCGACCATGCGAGTGTGTTTCGTCATAATTGATCCTCGCAATTGGCCTGCCTCGTCGGCTGGCTGTCGCAGGCTTATCATTGTTTCCAACCACCTGCCACTGAGAGTCAAGCGCGTCGCGACCGGATGGGAGTTCGAATGGGACGAGGATGCCCTCGTCGGCCAGGCAAAGGTGTGGCATTGTTCGGGCGGGCCGCCAGTGGCGCTCGGGCGTGTCGTCACTTTCGCCCACTTGCCGCAGGAGGGGGTGCCTGCCGACCTCGAGGTGATGTATGTCGGCTCCCTGCCGGTGGAAGTCGCTACAGATGAGCAGGACGTAAGTGTCTCAGGGCTCGGTTGGCTGCTGACATGGTTTCGCCCATGACAGCACAGCGGTGAACAAGGCCCCGCCCTTCGGCCTCGTGCGCAGGCGGTCGCAGCTGAGCTCAGGCGGCTGTACAACTGTTGCCCCGTGTTCATGGACAAAGAGGTCCGGGACAAGTTCTACAAGGGTGAGTACGCGTCGTGGTGGCGGGAGGGCACACTGGAACGCTGGGACGCGAGCCTGGGGGCCGGGTGGGGAGGCACACAGCTCCTTAGCCCCTTGCATGAGCTGCCTGCATGTTGCAAATCAGTGTTACTCCCTTCTCTCCCCTTCCGGGTGTCCGTCCCGTTGCCCCCCCTCTCCCCCCTGCAGGGTGTTGTAAGCAGCAGATGTGGCCGCTGTTCCACTACGTGCTGCCAATGTCGCCGGAGAGCTCGGGGAGGTTCGATCAGGAGATGTGGCAGGCGTACGTGAAAGCGAACAAGGTGCGCCTCGTGCGCTGGGGAGGGAAACGGCGCAGAGGCAGGGCGCCGGGCGCGATCTGCAGGGGCGCATGTTGGTGGCCGAACCGGTAGCTGTTGGCGACCTCACAGCATGGGTGTGCCTGCGTGACGGCCCGAACTCCACACTGCAGAGGCAGAGGGGCATCCCCAACCAGCCCCACCAGCGCGCCAACGCCGTGATGGCAATCGGGCAACAGGCGCAGATGCAAAACAGCCTCTCAGCAATTCCGCGGCGCGGTGCTCGGTGGGGCGCAGCGGAAGCGGAGCGCAGCGCAGCAGCGCTGTGAACCGTAACGCCAGGCGCAAAGCCGCCTCATGACCGTCTCCGCCGCCCCGCCTGTCGTCTTGTGCCGCCCCCCCCACCCCCACCCAGGTGTTCTGCGAGAAGGTGGTGGAGGAGTCTGCCACGGACACGGACTATGTGTGGATCCACGACTACCACCTACTGGTCCTGCCCAGCCTGCTGCGGAAGCGCTTCAACCGGATACGCTGCGGCCTCTTCCTGCACTCGCCCTTCCCGTCGTCGGAGATCTTCCGCACCTTCCCCAAGCGGGAGGAGCTGCTGCGGTCGCTCCTCAATGCGGACCTCATCGGTAGGCGGGGCCGGCAGGCCGCGCGGGGGTGTGTGCGGTCCGGGGCAACAGCCGGGCGCGGGGGACGGGGAAGTCGATCCACTGGCCAATGCGACATGCAATCTAGCATGATAATCAGTCCGCTAGTATCACTTGTGCTGTCTTCACGGGGACGGAGGGTACAACGCGCCCCGCACGGAGGGCTGTGTTGCCGGTGCATGATGTAGCGTGGTGGAAGCTAACGTCATGTTTTGGGAGCTGCGGCACTTTCTTTGCATGTTCGTCTTGGCGCCAGCGCATGGCCGCGGAATGCTCGTAGGGAGTTGTTATACCGCGGAGTGTGCCGTGGCGGCTCAGCTGCAAACCCCCCAACCCCCGATCCTTTGCTGGCGAATCCTTGCTCCACCGACGCGGGATATCGGCGCCGCACACCTGGCGGCGTCCTACCTTTCGTTGTGCCGACACGCCTCGGGGAACTTGCTTTGGGGCCGCCGGATGGGAGAAAGCAAGCTTCTGGAAGCGCCGTACAGCCCGTGTCCAAGCACGTGTCCTCTCTCGTCCCCGCACGCCCCCCCTCCCGCCTCCCAGGCTTCCACACCTTCGACTACGCCCGCCACTTCCTGTCGTGCTGCTCGCGCATGCTCGGCCTGGAGCACGAAACGTCCCGCGGGTCCATCACCATCGACTACTACGGCCGGACGGTGGGCATCAAGATCATGCCCACCGGTGAGCGCACCTACGGGGGCACAGACGGGTCCGGGACCATGCGCCGTGCGGGCCCCAGCCTCCCGCTGGCTGCGTCCTGGCTTCGCCATGTGGCGACTCGTCTTGACCCCACCCCACCCGCGCCACTATTCATTTGGGTGTGGCTTTCCATAGCGTCACCGGCGCCTTGCCCCGGAGCCCTCAGCGCCTGGCCCATGTCGTGCGTCTCATTCACCACCCCGGGATGCGTGTTGCATCCCCACCAAGAGCGGACCAGGCCCCCAGCGCTCAAGCCCACACCGTTGCCATTTGGACCCATGTTCTCCGTTCCACGCCCGCCCACACCACCCGCGCATGTGCCTAAGGTCCCCTCACCGCAGGTTCGATGTTTCCTCATCCCTTGACTTCGCCTTCACCCCAGGGACTGAGTAACTCCCGTTCCCCTTGGGGACGGGACAAAAGCTTCTGGCACCCAGCTCGCTGTTATTCAATCCCTTTCCCCTTCACCCCCCAGGCGTGAACCCGCGGCGCTACCTGGACGGCTTCTCGTGGGACGAGTTCAAGTGGCGGCGCGGCGAGCTGGTGGCACAGTACGCGGGGCTGACGGTGCTGGTGGGCTGCGACGACCTGGACGTGTTCAAGGGGGTGGAGCTAAAACTGCTGGCGCTGGAGCGGCTGCTGGAGCAGCACCCGGAGTGGCGGGGGCAGCTGGTGCTGGTGCAGGTGGGCGCGCGGGAAGGCGCGGGGGGAAGGAGGTGGGGGTTGGGCTGAGGAGGGGGCGTTCGACCCGGGGCCGTGGACGTGTTGGGCCGCGGGCCGGGAGGGGGTAGCGCGAGGAGGGCGGGTGAGAGGGGGCGCCTCACCACACGATGCTGCGCCTCGATGCGGGTGGCTGCACAGCCGTTGCGACACGGGTCATTGGCGACACGGGTCATTGAAGGAAGGCGGTCGGCACGCCATCGTACGCTGACAACCTGGCGCGGCCTGCCACCTGGGCGGTGGTGGCCAGGGCGCCGCGGCGGCAGCCCGGACTGCCCACATTGTGCCATTCGCATCCACCCGCAAACCAGCCGGGCCCCTTCTCTGCGCCCGCCCCGGTCCCTGGTCCCTTGCCCGCACGCGCAGATCACCAACCCGCCCCGCTCCAGCGGCCGCGACATCACCGAGCTGCACCGCTGCGTCAACAACCTGGTGGAGTCTATCAACCGCAAGTTCGGCAAGGGCGCGTACCAGCCGGTGCAGTACCTGGAGCGCCACGTGCCGCTGCACGAGCGCATGGCCTTCTACTCCATCGCCGACTGCGCGGTGGTGACGGCCACTCGCGACGGCATGAACCTGGTGCCCTACGAGTACGTGGTGTGCCGGCAGGGGCCCGACGGCTGGGACGGCGGCGGCAACGGCGGCGGCGGGAGCGGCAAGCGGGAGAGCATGCTGGTGGTGTCGGGTGAGAGGGAGTGGGGTAGAGTGGGGTGCGGTGATGGTGATGGTGGTGGTGGGGTGGTGGTGGCGGGGTTACAGGCGGTCCAATGCGCTCCAGAGGGGTCGGCGGGGACTGGGAGGGAGCCAGGCAGGACTGATGCATAGCGCGTCTACGTGCCTGGAAGCTGTGCGATTACGGGTAACCCAAGGTAACCGTCGATGCAGGGCAGCGGAACCTGGCTTGGGAGGGGTAGTGGGCACAAGGGCAGGGCAGCCAGGATACGGGGGAGCAGAGCCTCAAGGGCAAGCAGCCGCGCGGAACAAACACCGACAGTCGCTGTGAGTGTGCCCTGAGGCTGGGCCGTCGGGGAATCGACGGCCAGCCGTCACGTCACCGGGTGAGCCACTGCCCTAAGCCCCAAGCCCAAGCCCCAAGCCGCCCGGACCCTGCACGGTGTTAGCTGGCACGGGGTGGAGGTGGGGCTCTCGAACTGCGCAGGGCATCCTGGCCGCAGCGTCCATACATGCTGGCCCCGTGCGAAGGGGCGCACTGGGCCTCCATCTTGTCGGGGGATGGGCGCACACCTCCGGTCAGGACACCACGCCCACATGTCATAGCGCGGGACCCGACGCCCGCATGCCCCCGGCCCCACATCCCGCATCCTGTACACAGATGTCTGTTGGCTGCCCCCCCTTTTTTGCCCAGCCCCGTCCTCTCCTCTTGCCCCCAAACCCAACCCGGGTCCCAGCCCATGCGCCGGCGAGCGCTTCGTGTCGCCGCGTGTGCGTGCGTGCGTACCGCCACGCGCTGTCCTCTGCTGCTGCGGCTCATCAGCAGCCCTCTGCGGCTCAGCAGCAGCAGCATCGTGGGCTGGGGCTCTGCTGCTGAAGCAACAAGCGCCGTGCTACCCTGTGCCCGGATACCCCCTCCAGAGTTTGTGGGCTGCTCCCCCTCGCTGAGCGGCGCCATCCGCGTGAATCCCTGGTCGGTGGAGTCGACCGCGGACGGCATCTACGCAGCCATCAAGCTGCCCCCGGAACACCGCCAGCTGCGGCACGAGAAGCACTGGCGCTACGTCAGCCAGCACACGGTGGCCTACTGGGCCACCAGCTACGTCACCGACCTACAGGCGAGCAGGACGAGCGGGGGGGGGGGCATGGGATGGGATGGGATGGGCGCGGGGGCATGTTGGGGCATTGTGTGCAGGGCGCGTGTGCAAAGGGTGAAAGTGAAAATGTGTTGCGGAAGTCCGGACACTACGGAAGCGCCGCACGCGGGTACGCTGCTGCCGACTAGCCAACGACTCGCCAACAGGGCCCAGTGTACGAAGGCGGCCTTGCTCACAACAGCGTACTTCGTCCCCTTACCCCTCGTGCCGGGAGAGCATTGCTGGCTTCCGGCCCGACCTCGTCAACCCGTGTCTTTCATACTCACCATGGACCCCGCCTGCCCATCCGCAGCGCGTAACCAAGAACCACGTGGCCATGAAGTGCTATGGCCTGGGCCTCGGGCTGGACACGTTCCGCATGGTGGCGCTGGACGCAAACTTCCGTCGCCTGGAGGAGCGGGTCGTGGCGTCCACCTACGCCAGGTGGGCCCATGGGCGGGCAGGGGCTGCCGTATGTCGAGTTGGGGGGCCGAAGGACGTGGCCATAAGCAGCGGACGCGCGTGACGAGGCTTTCCGCATCCCCGACGCTAGGTCGTGTCGGCCTGCCACTGCGCGCCTGGGTCCTCCGGCCCGCCCCTCCCTAATTCGTCGATCCCCGAAACGCATTCTTCTCAGCTCGCCCACTGACTTGCTGGCCCCTTGCTCTGCCCCCCACTCCCTCAGCTCCCGCTTCCGTGCGTTCTTCCTCGACTATGACGGCACGCTGACCGGCGGGTCCACCAACTCGCTCACGCTGGCGCCCTCGGAGCCGCTGCTGGCGGTGCTGCGCGCGCTGGCGGCCGACCCGCGCAACCGGGCCTTCCTGTTCAGCAGCAGCCCCAAAGCCGACCTGGCCAACTGGTTCGCGCCCATCGTGAGTACGCCGTTGTGCGGCAGCGGCGCCCCGGCGGTCCTGCCTGCCGTGGTAGCGGGCAGTCGCTTGCGGGCAGGGCCCCAGGCTCCTCTCTGTGCTGCCCCCCCCCTTACCTTGGGGCATTGTGTGCCTTTCTTCCCCCCCGGGGATCCGCCAAGTTGGTCGCTGCGGTTGCCAGCAATGGTCGTCCCTCTCTCGTTCGGAAGTCTCAATCGTGCGTCGTGCGTGGGTACAGCGGCAGCCGTGCATTCCACACGCACAAGACGTGCCGCGCATGAACGCCGCCCTTCTCGTCTCCGCCTCTCCTCACTCGCCTTCCCCGCCCTTCCCCCCATTCATCTATCTCAGCCCAATCTGGGCCTGGTGGCGGAGAACGGCTTCTTCTACCGGCCCATCGGCAGCACGGCCTGGGAGACGCTGGTGCCGCACGCGGACTTTAGCTGGAAGAAGATGGCGGCGCCCATCCTGCAGCAGTACGTGGAGAGCACCGACGGCTCCAGCGTGGAGGCCAAGGAGAGCGCGCTGGTGTGGCACTACCGGGACGCAGACCCCGACTTCGGGGCGTGGCAGGTGCGGGCAGGGGCGGGCGCGAGGGCGACGGCGCGGGTTGCCGGTGCCTAGCCACTTGACCGTCTTCTCGCCAAATCGCTTCCACACAACCGCACCGCTGCTTGTTGGCATAGGCACGGGCCCACCGCCGGGTTGCTTGCTATTGCGGTCATATCACTACCGTATTCTCAACCTGATCAGTCCCCGTGACCCTCCACCGGCCCACGCTTTCCCAACCCACACAGGCCAAGGAGCTGCTGGACCACCTGGAGGGCGTGCTGTCCAATAAGCCGGTGGAGCTGGTCGGGGGGCAGGGCTATGTGGAGATCAAGCCGCAGGGCGTCTCCAAGGGCCGCGCGCTGGAGCGGCTGCTGGCCGCCGCTTGCGCGTCCATGTCGGGCGCCGACCCGGCGCCACGGCCGCCGCTGCCCTCGTCGCACCACGCACCGTCGCATCCGTCCCCCTCGTCCAGCCCCGCGCACGGGGCCCTGGTGCAGGGCGTGGGCTCGGCCAGCGGGCTGGGCGGGCCGGACTTCATGCTGTGCATCGGCGACGACCGCAGCGACGAGGACATGTACACGTCCATCGAGACCATGAAGTCCTCGCCCACCATGACGGCCGAGGTGCGAGGGCGACGGGGTCGGGGGGGGGGCTGCGGGGAGGGTGCCGGCCGCATGCGGCCACCAGCACTTCGGCGCGCAGCTAACACGTGGCAGTGGTTTCGCGCTGCGGCGACGTGTGCAGGACGACCTGCATTCCGCACTCTGGCGGTGGCTGCGCGTCTCTCCGGCAATGTTGCTGATGCCCCTGATGGCGCGGCACACGCCGCTTGCAAGATGCCCGAATGCCGCCCGGCAACCTCCCCCCCCCACCCACACACACACCCTGCCGCCCACTTGCCCGTGAGCAGGTGTTTGCGTGCACGGTGGGCCAGAAGCCCAGCCGCGCACCCTTCTACCTCAACGATCCCTCGGAGGTGCTGCAGCTCCTGGCGCGGCTCGTAGGCGTGCCGCTGCCGCAGCTGCCGTCATAAGCCGCGCCGGGAGATGTGGGGTGCCTGGGGGAACAGCTGCGGGCGCTGCTGCGTGCTTGGGTAGGGATCCCAAAGCAGGCGGTACTCGTTGTCTGGTATGGCCGTATGGGGCTTGGGCGCTGACCGTGTCCGCAGCGGCGGGGTTCAGGGGGGCCGGCAGGATGGATCCTGAAGGTGGCCCCACAACTTAGTATGTGCTCCGCATGCGCTGCATGTGGAGCTACAGCACATGGGGTTCAATGGCCCAGTGCGTGTAGGTGAGGTGAGGAGATGATACAGGCGACGGCTTTGCAACTGCTGCTGCACACAGGCGAGCAGGCAGTGGGGCCGCATGCATTGAAAGGATGTGTGGATACGCCTGGCGCGGGCCCGGGCTGCGCGCAGAGTCAGCGGCCTGCCCACCATGGGCGAGTTGCTCTGTAGGGGCGAGGCAGCAAAGGGTCACATACATATATCACACGTTGCGCCTCTTGGCAATGCCGGCACCTACCCAGCCGGGCATTGCGTGTTTTTGTTGCGTGGTGGTGGTGTCTGTGGCGGGCGTGTGCTCCGTTGTCCACGGTACTCTCTCCCCTCCTGCGGGAGTAGCACGTGCTTATCCGTATCTGTGGATGTTCGTAACGTGGAACCAACTGATCGGGGTCGGCGATAACTAGCTTCCTGCCTGGACTTGTGTACGGCGCAGGGAGGTATCGACGGTGGATTATGACATTGCTCTCTATGCGCTTGCCAGCATCCGTGTGATGTACGGGCACTCTTAGCAGGTCGGTCTCATACGTTACATGGCGTCCTTGGATGGGCCTGGCGGCCAGCAAAAGGCCTCATTGCGCCCTTGTAAGCATGTGAGGTGTGAGGAAGCGAGGGGTACGGAACGATAAGGTCAAACTGCAACATCGCGCCCAGCCTCGCGCTGTCTCTTGGGCCGACTCCGCTCACACGCATACAGATTCGGTACCCCCAATCATGCAAGCGCTTCAGCGTCTCCATGGTACACGTTTGACATATGATACAGAAGTCCTTGCCAAGCGCAAGCTGCTCGCTATTGTACACGTCCGACGCAAAACCACATGAGCTGCACGGCTCAACACGGAATAAGACGAAACGTCGGCGACCGGCCCCGTAACCGGCTCACCTCTGTTTGCGCAGTGGTGAAGGCAACGTCCGAACGTCTTGCATGCAACCGTGGACCGCAACAGTTCCTCCATGCCCCCCATTCCCCCTGTCCGGGCAGCTCAGTACCACCCGGGGCCGGCATACCTCGGACAACCCCGGCTGCAGTACTACACCGCGCACCCCCCAGCACCGCAGCGCGCCCACCCAGCCCGGTCCAGCCTAGTCCACGATGCGGCCCTTGGGCTCCCGGAGCAGCGCGAGGTGCGCCATGTCCGCGACGCTGAGCCTCATCTGCCGGCCGTGCAGCACCGAGGGGTTGTTGATAATGAGCTCAACGATCTCGTCCTTTGGCGCCTTGAGGTCGTGGCAGATGATCCGCAGCCCGTACTCCAACGCCTCCGCCTGCTTCCGCGTGTCCGTGATGAGGCTGGGCTGGATGACGCACATTTGACGTGCCTTCTCGTACGGCACCTGCGCACGGCGTACGGCAACGGTATGGTTGTGCAATACGCGTGCTAGCGGCGTCAGCAGGGGTGCGCAAGCGGGGGCGGCGGCATGCGAGTGGGAGCGAGCAGCCTGGGCAGCGGCCGTGCCTTCGCTAGGAGCTGCCCATAAACCGCGACGGCGGTGCCCACGACGCGACCGGGGCCGTGACGCTGCCGCAGCTGCACCCCCGCAGTGCACGCCAAGGCCTCAGAGGAGAGAGTCTCGCAGAGGAGACGTGAAGCGCAGCTCACCGGCCAGCGTCCCATGCTCCCCATGTAGACGCACGGAGTCCGCCGGCCTACCATGGAGTCCACGCACGGAGTCCATCCATCCGGCCTACCATGCTGTGCCCCCTCCCAACCCACGTTCCTTGCGGCCCCAGCGATGCCAAGGGCACCGACCCGCCCAGGTGCAGGGCGACCGGCATGCGCAGGACACGCACACGACGCCGCGGACCCACCGTCGCCCCATGGCCGGAACGGCACCCAGAGCTGCCCACCATAAAAGCTAAGGACGGCACAACCGAACTTACGTCGACGATCTGAGCCACCTGCTCCACGCGGCTCTTCACCTCGGCCGCATCCAACGACAGCAGGGCCTTCTGGCGGAAGGCCATGTTCTTAATGGTGGCCACAGACTCCCCAAGCACCTTTGCCATCTGCTCCAGCACGTGCTGCTCTGCGGGTCAGTGGTTCGCCACACACGCACAGCGTGGGCTCGCGACGGGCCATAGCATCCAGCCGGGCTCTTGCCTTGCTCCTTCGCATACCGCGTACTGCATTTGTGTGGCCACCACTGAGCACACCTTCCATACCCCTCCCCCCACATATACGGTGTCCCCGCATCGACAAACACAGCCGGGGACAGGGAGCCGGCAAACCTACGCCTGTGGCCGCAGCAGGCTCTAGCACTCACGTTCCTCGCTCTCCATAGCGGACGCGGTGATGATGTCCGACAGCTGTCGGACGTCGACGCCGATTCCTCTATCGGAAGCCGCCTTCGCGCAAACCCCTGCGCGGAAGGAAGGGCTCTTCAACCCGCGCGATCGGGGGCCCCGCGAGCCGCGACGCCGTGACACTTACATGACGACGCCGTGAACTTTATCGACGTCAATGGAACATACGCCTACGACCGCGCACAAAAAAGTGTTGCGTGTCAGTGCTGTCCGAAAGCATCTCGAAGCGCTCCGCTGCTCACCGTCCCCGTGCGCAGCATTGATCGGCCTATGCAGCGCTGGCTTGCGCTGCACTTTGGAAAGCGGAGTGAGGTCTGCATTTCTTCTTTGTCTTTAAGCTAGATAGCGGAGTAGGATGTTGCGTGCCCGTGCCTCCCCGTTACGTCGAGCACAATTGTGCTAATTACTTACAACGTCCTGGGCGGCTCCAGAGCTGGTTTCGGAGAACTTATCGCGAAGTGATGGCAGAAGGGACATTCGCGGAAGTGGCCGTGATTCCTTCCCAATCATGCAGCTCACCCAGCGCACTCGCCTCACTGGTGGTGTTGGGCACAGGCGAGTCGCGGGGGGTGTGGCGTGCTGCCGCGACGATTAGGACCTTGCCGGACGTGCGTGCAGCTCGATCCGCCGCGCGACGTGAAAGCTCGTTTTACAGCCCAGTTCGCTAGTTGTCTTATTCACCTCCTCATACCCTTAATTCATAACCTTGCAACCCTGGGTGCCCTTGTATCATCAACCAGGGGTCGTCCGGGCCCCGCTGCGCGCCCGGCTGCTTCGCGTGCCTCCACGACAATGGCCGCTGTTGCGGTGAGTGCTGATCGGGAATCGGCCAAGTTGGGTCTCCCGATCATCGGGTTGACCTTCGCCACCTTGCAGGGCGTCACCGTCAAGCAGGTGCCGACCAAGCCCTATGATGGGCAGAAGACCGGCACTTCCGGCTTGCGCAAGAAGACCAAGGAGTTCATGCAGGAGAACTACCTGGCGAACTGGGTGCAGTCGCTGTTCAACGCTCTGGGCGACGAGGTGAAGGGCCAGTCCCTGGGCCTGGGTGGTGATGGCCGCTACTTTGGAAAGGAAGCCGCGCAGATTATTATCAAGCTGGCTGCCGGTAATGGCTTCAAGAAGGTCGTGGTCGGTCAGGACGCGCTCATGGCCACGCCCGCGGCGTCGGCCATGATTCGGCGCCGCAAGCTCTACGGTGCGTGGTTCTGGGTGCTTCGGAACAGATTCCGGAACGGCCTGGCGCGGCTGGGCGGCCCAACGGTCCCCCATGGGTGGGGGGTGGAACCTGGGGGTTAGGGCGGGAATACGCCACACCTTGGCCGAGAGGAGCAGCTTTCTCACGTAAGGTGAGGTGGTTGGTATCATCCTTGGATTGGGCGACCGGTATGCCGTGTAACGGTAACCCTGAACCCTGGCGGGTGGTCCGCACCACCCAGAGGGAGGAGGTAGAGGGCGCTCCGAACGATGTTCCGAGCGATGCCCAGCGCGTAACATCCTCGAGCAGCTCGGCATCGGCGCTCTTCCGGCCCCGCAATTATGAGGGGACTGCGTCCTCGGCATCTTTGGCTCGCTTCCTGCCGCAGTGCAATTGCTGATGTATCACTCCGCAGCCTCCCAGCTGGCCTCCGGGGCCACCCGCGGACGGATGCATGAAGCCCACGGACGGGCCGGGACCGGGCCCTTCCTCGTTTGGTTCGGGCGTTAACTGCAGAAAGTTCTTCGCCGCAGGCTGCGCCCTACTTTACGGATGCCATGCCGCTGGGCTGCCGCTAGCCAGCCTCCACCGGCTTCGGGCGCATCCCAGACTGGCGTCAGAGCCTGAAACGCGATTCCTCCCTGCCCCCGCGGGGTCGCGCCCCGCAGAGTGGGCAGCGGCCCCTCCCCCTCGCAATGCCACCTCTGCCGCCCGCAACTAACGCCATCCGGTCGACCTGAAAGCCCCAAAGCACCTCCACGGGGCTCCGCTTGCCCCTCCCATGCCCCAACGCGTCCCTCTCCACTCCTCCGCCCTTCCGCCCGGAGTGCGAAGGGATCCCCCGGGGGCGGGGCGCGCTGGGAATCTCACTTCGACGCGTCCGGCTTCTGTACTGAGAACGCTGTCCGTTGACCCCTCCGCCCCAGGTGGCCTGATCATGTCTGCCTCGCACAACCCGGGCGGCCCCGACAACGACTTCGGCATCAAGTTCAACTACAGCGGCGGTGAGCCCGCCCCTGAGCGCATCACCGACAAGATCTATGGGGAGACCACCAAGGTGGCGGCGCTCAACATGGCCGACTTCCCGGATGTGGACCTCAGCAAGGTGGGGAGCTGGGGGACGTACGGGGAAAGTAAGGAGAGTCCACGACGAGGTATAGGGGTCGGCAACGCGCAGGTGCGGAGCAGCGTTGGAGGGATGAGGGTGGCCGTGAGGGGCTGCCCACAGGCTGTTTTGTCGCTGCGGCTGTCGGGACGGCTCCGACCCTAGAAGGCGTCTTCGCAAAGCAAGGTGGGCACTGCCTACCCACACGCACGGTGACCAGGTACAGCCAACTGCCCTCTGCTGTCCACGATTTTCCGGCGTCCCCACCACCGTCTGAGCGAAGGTTGAAGGGCCCATATAACGCGGTGTGTGTGCGTGTGTGGGTTCCCGTTTACCCGGTCTCACGTAGGTTGGCGTGACCAAGTTTGGCGAGTTTGAGGTGGAGGTAGTGGACCCGGTGGAGGACTACCTGGCCACCCTGAAGGAGGTGTTCGACTTCCCCCTGCTGAAGTCCTTCCTGGCGCGCAAGGACTTCAGCCTGGTCTTCGATGCCATGCACGCGGTCACCGGGCCGTACGCCAAGCGCATCCTGGTGGAGGTGTGAGGATGGGGTGGGGACTGGGCGCCACCCCGCGACTGCCCTGCAGCCAATCATTCATCGGGCATAGCCCTCATGCCTCAAAGCCCCTTTGGGGCAACCTTGTCAGTGTCGTCTTTGCTGCTCTTGAATGGGTGTGTGGCTTGGGAGGCCCAGTGCCAACGGAGCCCTCGCGCTCTAAAAGCTTTGCCTCCTCTCTGCCAACCCCAGGAGCTGGGCGCCGCTCCCAGCTGCGTCAAGGACGGCGTGCCCTCGCCCGACTTCAACGGCGGGCACCCCGACCCCAACCTCACCTACGCCGAGGAGCTGGTGCGTCGATGCAGGGATGGGGAACGGACAAGAGCGGGCGTTTGGAGGGAAAAGGGGGCCCAGAGGATAAAAATGTGCTCTCGGTAAAGACGCGGGATGCACATGTCATCCCGATCCGACGAAAGCCTCCTAGCGGTCGCCTACCACAGGAAAGGGCGCAGGGGGGAGCGCAGCGTGCGCACGGACGCGCGTAGGCACGGGAGCAGGGGGGCCTGCATGGAGGAGCGCAAACACATGGGTTCCGTGCGGGCGCATCCCAACCTACTTGTGGCGGGCACTCGGGGTGGACCCAGAGCACGTTCTTGACGGAGGATGCGAACGGTCAGCTCAATGCGGGTCGTACAGCCGCCGGCACATCCCCTGTAGACACTTGTAGGTGCCTGCACGTGGTGAGGGGAGGTGGGGAGGTGAACTGACGGGGTGGGTCCTGCGACCCTAGTGCTCTACTCGACGGACCGGCATTGCGGCAGGGCGCCGTGGAGCGCCAGCATGGGGCCGCCAGGGTCCGGCCGAGTGCCGGCTGATGGCTCATGAACTGGATCGCATGGGCGGGATGGGCCGGCCAGTTGTCCGTGCACGCCTCGTTCCTTGCAGCAGCATGTATGGTGACAGGCTGTGTTTGGAAGGGTCGTGGTGTGGCGGTGCGTTCGCCTGCATTGAGGCCTTCGTGCTCACGCGTACGTCCGATGTTCTAGTGTCCTACTCGCGTCCCGAGGCTGCCATGCGCCGTCCCCGGAGCGCCACTCAAGCCCTCAGGAGCGGCTGGGATTGTGGCGGGTCTGGACATCACGACTGCGCCCTGGGCCTCTCAAATGGAGGGCTGCTTAGATTTGACGCCCGCCCGCTTTCCCGCCCGTCCCGATTCAAATCGCTATAGGTCAAGATCATGTGGGCCGACCAGGCGCCCGCGTTCGGCGCCGCCTCGGACGGTGACGGCGACCGCAACATGATCCTGGGCCATAAGTTCTTCGTCAACCCCTCGGACTCGGTGGCAATCATCGCCGCCAACGCGCAGGCTACCATCCCTTATTTCAAGGGCGGGCTGAAGGCAAGGAGGGTGCCTCCTTGGGTTTGGGGCGTGCGGGACAGGGCAGGAGCAGGGGACGTGTGGGGAAGGGGACGCGGTGGGCACAGAGGCTGCCGATGGGACGCTGGGGCTGGGGCAGATCAGGAACCATTGCCAGGGAAGCAGGGGGGGATATGGTAGGGGTATGTACGTGTGGGGGGTTGGGGGTGGGGTGGCGCCGTATAGGAGGTTATAGAACCAGCGGGTGTTGCGTGAGGCCCTACATCCTTGACGCCTCAACCTCCCAGGCCCGTTCACCTCGCCCTCCGTCCTTGCATCTGCCCCTACAGGGCGTTGCCCGTTCCATGCCCACCAGCGGTGCGCTGGATCGGGTGGCTGCGGAGCTGGGCCTTCAGTTCTTTGAGACGCCCACCGGCTGGAAGTTCTTCGGCAACCTGATGGACGCTGGTGCGTGGTCGGGTTGGGGCATCTGGGGGTCGGCATGTAAGGGAGTGCAATGTGTAGCGTGGGGGGGGATGGGCGTAGGCTGCGCGGAGGGTGCGGAGGGGTGCAAGATGCCCGAAGATATGCTAGCAGGCTGGCACACACAGAGGTTTAGTCACGGTTGTAACTCCGCAGTGTTGCAGCGAGCGGGGCTGATCTTACCTGGCCAGGAAGATTGATGTTGATACCGTACAGTCATCGTACAGAGGACCTAGCGCTGCCTGCACTAGTCAGTTGCCCAATGTTATGATCAGGTCTGGAATGCGTGGACTGGTGTCGCCAGTAGGGATGTGGTCGCGTTAAGGAGCCCGGGAGACACTTCCTAATCATTGCTTCCGGGTGCAACCGAGAACATGCAGCGCTAAAGGGATTTGCCTATTGCTGCGGCGCCGTGATGCGCCGCACCGTACCCTAAGCACCGACGACCACTGGCCGACGGCGATGGCTCCGCGCGCCTGCCTTGCCTGCCCTGCTCGGCGCCCCTCGTCCTCAGGTTCTATGGTTTCACGCGCCCATTGCCTTTCACCTCTGACGGCTCCCTATCCTTTTGGGCCTTTCTGCAGGCAAGTGCTCCGTGTGCGGCGAGGAGTCTTTCGGCACCGGCGGCGACCACATCCGCGAGAAGGACGGCATCTTCGCGGTGCTGTCCTGGCTCTCCATCCTTGCCTACAAGAACAAGGACGTGCCCGAGGGCGGCAAGCTGGTGACGGTGGCGGACGTGGCCACCGAGCACTGGAAGAAGTACGGCCGCAACTTTTTCAGGTGCGTTGGGTGGCGCTGGGCGGGCCGGGGCTGCGGTCAGCAGGGCGGAGTTGTTGACGCAGGATGCCGCAGCAGGCGGCACGCGCCCCTGCCCTGAGCCCATCAGTGGCATCCCTTCACGGCTCCTGGAGGTGCTCCATGCCACTACCACCTTGTGCTGCGCGCCCCTCTTACACTCCCTTCTGGGCCCCCTGCCCTCTCCCCGTGTTCCCTGCAGCCGCTACGACTACGAGGAGTGCGCCTCGGCCGACGCCGACAAGATGGTTGCGCACGTCCGCAGCGTTATCGCGGCCGCCAAGCCGGGCGACAAGTTCGGCGACTTCACGCTGCAGCTGGCCGACGACTTCGAGTACACCGACCCCATTGACGGCTCCAAGGCCTCCAAGCAGGGCCTGCGCTTCATCTTCACGGGTGAGCCGCGCACGGGAGCCTTGTTGGGTGGCGCTCGGCAGGGTGCGGGGGGCTTGTGGCGGAGACCCAGGCGAGCACTCGCATAAGCAAGCTTTGGAGCTGAGCTGCCTCTGCTAGGGTGGGAGCAACCCAAACAACGCCCCCGTTTGGACAGGACAGCGGCCCGATCGCCTGGCTGCAGTCCATGTCCGCTTCACTGCCTACCTCCAGCGCGCGCACTGACGTTACATAAAGGTCTCCCGTCTCTACTAGTCACTGCTGCGGCCGCGCCCACCCTTTGTGCATCACCCCGCAGATGGCTCACGCATCATCTTCCGCCTATCGGGCACCGGCTCGTCGGGCGCCACCGTCCGCTTGTACATCGAGCAGTACACGGCCGACCCCGCCAAGCTGATGCTGGACGCGCAGGAGGCCCTGGCGCCAATCATCAAGGTACGGTTTCACCGAACTCGTAGTCGAAGAACGAGGCAAAAGGGTTACCGTGATCGCCGCCGTGATTTGTGGGCGTGGTGGCATGTTGCGATGTTCGCAAGCCAGTGTGCCTGGGGTCACGATGCCACCCAGCAGGCCTCGAGGGGTCCAACCTTTGGGACCGCTCTCTGACCCCGCCCGTGCACATTCCTGCAGGTGGCTTTGGAGCTCTCCAAGCTGGCTGAGTTCACCGGCCGCAACAGCCCTACTGTCATTACCTAATTGGTCCGTAAGTGCCGTTAGGTTGCTGCCTCATGGCGGGGGCGGCTCTAGCTCCGGCCAGAGCGACGACTTCACACAGCTGCAGCGGGGCACTGAGGGGCGCCGTTTTGAGGGAGGGTCATCCTCGCGTGGCAGCGACGCATGTGGAAGGGGGCAAGATGCGGAAAGTGATGCGAGTGTGGGCCTGTGGTTCACCCCTTCGTGCGATTGGTGAAGCGGCCGTGGAAACTGGGTTGCATGGTGTCCAGCCCAGGGCGCACTGCAGCAGTGCACTGGGCGACGTGGCAAGAGATGTCGGTTGGGTTACGCGTTGTGAGTGTTGTGATTCTTTATTGTGTTCACTGGCTGCGCTCCAGTGGTGTTTCGGTTGTGCTGCTCAGCACTGGGTATCGGATTTTGCACCGGTCGCACTCTGATCCGCTGGGGACGACAGGTTCCGACCGACCGCACGTCGCAGGCGTGGGCTGCCGACGGAAGATGCCATGGAGGAAGACTGCCTACTAAAGATTGTGACGATGTGCGGGCCGAAAACCATGGATGGCAAACATGCGTTCAGAAGATAGGATGTTTGTAAGCAGTATACTGTCGCCGGAGACATCCCACCGCAGCAAAGCCCGTGGTCTCTTCCTCAGAGATGAGCTCCTTACATCGCTTGGCAAGTCTTGACTGATTCATATTGGAAGGGCACCCGATCACCGTCCGGTGGACGCACAGTGCGGTCCAGAGCGACGCATCCCGTTAGAGCCTGCCCGAGCAAGCAAGTCCGAGCCCGTGCAAGCAAGCGCTTCACACAACCCACCGGCGTAGCAAAAGTATGTAATCATACTGCTTGCTTGCTCTCAAAGGATCCCCTCCCCCTAAGGGTCAGTGACCAGGGAGGATGATATCTCGGGTCGCTAGTGACCCGCTGGTCAATCGAACCTTGACATGGACCTCATGGACACACTGAAGACTAGCAATTTAGCCCCTTTTCATTGTGTTGCATTCAGCAACGGAGAAGGTCGTCGCAGCGACCCTAAACTTTACGAACCCTGACGAAAGGTGCTGCCCTCCCAATGTCTAGGAAGGAGCTCAAGACTTCTATGGGAGCCATACCACTTCGGTGCTCCTGTTGCTTTCATGCCGTCGACTGCCTCGACGAGGTGGCCGCAGTATCGATATACGTTCTCATCGAATCGACAAAAGATCGCATGCTGCTGGTTATGAGACCGATGGTTATCATACTTCTTTGGGAGGCGTGGAAGTGCACAGCGAGCAGAGCGCCTGCCTGCGGGCGTTTCTGATTTATAGTAGTTCAATTACTGGTGTTGATCGGTAATGATGTTTAGAACTGCCAGGGATGCGGTGTATCGACAGCAACCGACCGCCGACGCAACCGAACCGCCTCTTTTGTCGCTGCAGTTTTCAATCAAATGATCGCCTGCACTAACTACTGCTTAGTACTGCCTAGGCTTAGTATTGCCGACCGACGCAACGGTTTCGCAGGTCCTTAAGGCAGTACATGCTTCAGAAGTACACTCTGGCTGTGCTTAATTGTAGAGGCCAGAAATTCAGTTCGCAAAACCTTTTTCCTTTACAGCACACCCTACGCACTTTGAGACTGGCCCGTAGACATAGAAATGTTGCGCCCTCCTCTGCCGCCTCCGGTCGTGATGCACGCTCCACCAGCCCTTGTTGGAGACCAGGAGCTTTTCTCGGAAGTTCTCAAGGTGATTCTGGGGCCATGCCTTAACTGCTTGTCGCAGTACTGCCCGGTCGCCGTGTGGCGTCTGGCCCCGCAATGCCCCTGCGACCGACTATACCGGCCTCACGGAGCAATTTGGCTTCTCTCCTATTGCTCCGAGGGCTCGATTTGTCGGCCAAGGGTTGCGTCAGTAATCTCTCCATCAGACAGGGCGCTTGCAGACTAGACAGCTTCCCAGTCAGATCAATGTCAACCTGCATTGAATGGCTTTGGTTTTGCTGCCATGCACGATCCCGCTGCCCCTTGTTCCTAGCCGTTTCACAATCTGAAACCTGCCCCCTTTCCAGCTCCAAAACAAGATATTCTACCTTGACCTGAAGCAAAATGGGCGGGGGAAGTACATCAAGATTGCCGAGAAGGGTAAGAGAGGCAGCTGCGTGGTTGCGTGCCCGGGTCGTGTCCCCTTTGCTTTTGGCGGGAAATGGCGGGAACTGTTTCCAGTGGCCTGTCGGTTTCCTGGGTGGCTTACTAAGAGGACATGTGGAGGTTGAGGCAAGTGTTCACGTGCACCAGCGGTTGTTGGGCAGCCTGGCGTCATACTGGGCCCTGCATCGCTGCCAGTCGACGTTGCGTGTACTATTTCGTTTACGCATCCCTTTGGATGCGTCTGGTGATGATCTCTTGTCTTCATTCGCCCCTCTGCGCCCTGCTGCCTAATACAGGCAAGTACCGCCCGAAGAGCAGCGTTGTGGTCCCGCTATCCGGGCTACACAGCTTCATTCAACTCTTCGACTTCTACCTGAACAACGACGGGTAGGCGCATGGGCCTTTGCGTCAGCGGCCATGCTGCCATTCCTAACCTATGCAATGCGCAGCGGCTGCAATCACCCGCGCGTGCTCGCGCACGGCCTGGCGAAGCAAGCAGTGCTCGCAAGCCACGGGCGCAGACCGGCCGATCACACGCAACCAAGGGTGTTCATTGTTCTCTCCCTGGCACATGCCTGGCGCAGGCCCGGGCCCAACTCGCGGGACGTGGTGGTGGAGTCGAAAGTGTTCAACTTCAGCTGCGGCGAGAACGACCGCGGGCGGTACCTACGCATCTTTGAGAGCGGGGGCGGCTACCCGGCAGGTGCGTTGCGACCCCGCTGGGCTGCCCTTGGCTCTTGGCTCCACATGGGGCTGCCGCACGCGCAGCCTCACTTCCTGCATAAAGCTGGGACAGCCCATCCAGGGCTTGGGATGCCATGATTGCCTGGGAATGACGGATGGGCGGGCGCCCGAGCATCATTTTGCCACCCATCTCGCTTCTGAGCTACGCATGGGACCCATACGCCCCATCTGTCCGGGCGTGCGCAGGTGGCTCGAGCCTCATGGTCCCTGCCGGCTGGGCCAACGCCAACATCCGGGCCTTCCGCGAGAGCTTTGAGAAGATTGGCAACTGGCTCAATCAGACGGGGATGCCGGTGAGCGGCCTCTCTCATAGAGGCGCACTTACAGCGGCGCAGCACCATTGGCCCCGACACAAGGCCACTTGCCCACGATGCGTGCCCTGCACCCCTGTCCTCTTCTTTATTGCCCTGTCGACATACCACCGTTTTTTTATCGACCCTGCGCTTCTCGTAACCAAACCCCTTTTAGAGCATCGAGATGTCTAGCGGCCTTGCGCTCACGTCCAAGCCCGATAGCGTCACGCTGGACGTCAGCAAGGAGGGCGGGCCTGTGCTGTCGGTCGGCTCGAAGCACTTCTTCTTTGACGCGCGGATGAACGACCGCGGCCGGTACCTCAAGATCAAGGAGGTCAGCGGCAACATGAAGACCCTACTTGTAGTGCCGGCGCACGCAGTGGCGCGGTTCCAAGAGGCCATTTCGATAGCCATGATGGCGCAGCCGCGGCCTGACATGGAGGGCGGCGCGCCTGGGCCCCAGATGCAGTGAGCAGGGAGGCCGTGTCTGGTAGCGGCTGGGCGGCCGCGGGAGTTACACTCGGGTAGGCGGGGCGGGGCAGGGCCCGGCCGTCTCCAGCATAGGCTGCTAGGGCCGGATTTGCGGCGGCTCTTTACAATTGGGTGCGTCGCCCGTGAATGCGTGATGAGTGGTGTGAGGGCGGGCAAGGCACGGACGCACTGCTCTCCACACGATACGGGTGAAAGCAGGGTCCAGCAACACTCGAAGAGCGTGCCTTTTATTCACGAGGGTGTGTAGGGGGCGGGGCTCTGGCCGCGTGCGCATGGGTCACCGAGCACCCCTCCGCTTACATGCCTTGCCATGATGGGGATGCGCTTCACGCGTTTAGCCGGGCAGGCCAGATGTGTGGACCCGAATGGGTTCGAACAGGATTTGTTGCCGTGACGTTGCGACGACATGAGCTCTAACCAGTCATTTTTAAGTTGGGGGACGCCACTGTGAGGGTCATGAAAGGGTGGCTACCGGACTCCCAAAAGACAGTACAAAGGACTTCCTACGCAAAAGCAAGGAATGGCTGTGCGCGAGAGCCGTGTGTCTGTGATGTCTGTTGTGCAGCGTGTGTACTGTGTGAATATGTGTGTGTGGAACGTTGCGTGCACGACACCGTGTGGCTCGTCGTCTGGGCCTCGTGCCCACGGTGCACGGGTGGTCGAGTACCGAGTAACGATGCTGGCCGGCCCTCTGGTAGAGGGTCCGCCTACCAAATAAAGCAAACGGCCCGCTCGGAAGCTTGATTGTGCCCTTCGCCGTACTGCTGCCAACTGGGGAGCATCCTTGACCAGAGCGGGCGGTCTGGGAAATACGGTAGCCGCGAATGTTTGGCGGCGCCCTTAGCATGTGGCCGTGTGTGCGCCCTTAGAATGGGTGTCGTATGGCCAGCGCTACAGTGTACGTGGCAGGGGCGGCAGTACTAAGCCCGCATTTTGAGCGCGGCGCTCACTCGCGTTAATTCTGCGGAGTCCGGTGGCTGACCGGACCTCACGGCCTCGACCGTGTGCCCAAGAACCCGGTGCACCTGGTTGCTAGCTGCACCTTGCACCCTGCGCGGCCGCCGGCCGTCTTGCCCGCTCTTTGGGTTTCAATTTCAGGTGCCCTATTCAAGCAGCTGCGAACTCGTATGGAATGGTGGGGTGGGCGGATGGGACTTATGCGGTTAGCTCGGTACACATTGCTCTTCTCTTAACCTGGAGTTGCGTTTGCGCGAAGACTGGGGCGCGTAGCTGGCCGCGGTCTGGCTTTTGTGTTTTTCATGCGAGCCCGCGGCGCAGCTGATTGGCCCTGGAGGAACTCAGCGTACAGGCCGCAGGGCAAGCGAATGGTTCCATTCAGCAGATATGCCGGTGCTGCATGGCTCAAGAGTGGCGTAGGTGTGGCATGGGTACGGTATTATGGTGCCGAAAACAGTGGAAAGAAGTGACACAGCAGTGCGACGTGCACAACGCACGGCGGCCTTGTCGTGCATAACCTGATCGCAGCGACCCGCAAGTTGTTTTGCCTGGTCCAGTCTGGTCCTGACCTGATGCTGGTCTGTAAGGCTTGGGCCCCGCACTTCTCAGGCCATGTTCTCGTTGCCATCGCTTGGCTTCACCAGTGGCCACCGCACCCCTCCATGATTCGTCAACTGAGACAGGGCCGAACCAGGAGTCCAGGACCGACCGGGCAACCATGCACAGCACCCGTACTGCCGCTAAAACTGCTGGCGGGAAGTCACCGAACCTCTTTGCAATCCCCGGGTCGCACAAAGTCGCATCCGTCGCACATAGATTCCCCACTGCCGGCATGTGGGGCTCTGGGGCTCAGAGTCACCTATGTGGGCCGCTGATGCACTCGCTCGCCCACAACTCGCCTTGCTGGCCAGCATTGTCATGGCAAAGGTTGTCGCCAATCAAACACAGATGCAGTTGCAACCTGTCGACAAGTGTGCGCTGCAACGTGTTCTGGACTGGCCTGGACAGCCTGGCAACCTGCCGTGGCCTTGACTGGCCGGACTGGCAGTCCACGCAGGTCAGTCCAGGCCTGCGCGGACTGCCCTGAGGTCCTGGTCGCCACGTGGCAACGCTGAAAAATGAGAAGCCTGCACAGAAAGAGGGAGCCCGCATCTTCGGCCATACATGCCCGAAGGCGCGACGTTTCCAATAGGGCGGGCGGGTACAGAGCAAGATATGTGTGACGTTCGTCCCGCTAAACTCCGGGCGCGGCCCTGGGGTCCTGGTGGCCGCTGTTGAACACGCCTGTCTGGCAGGCCTGCCGGACTAGTCGCGTGCATGGAGGTTTCATGCATCTGCCGCAGGCGTTGGAGCGCGGCAGCACGTTGAGTTGCTGTCCAAGGTCTGAAGGACGGGGGTTCAGAGCCCAACATCTGCTTGTGCTCATCCCGGCAAATCGCTGAGATATGAAAGGCTGCAATGAGGGAGCCCACCGCACTTGGCATACCGGCGGGACTGGGGGCAGAAAGAAGCCCACGCAGCCATCGCGTGTGTATGTGCAACACACGGGTGGGTGAGTTTGACCCTGCCGTGCTCTCGCCCCTCCTTAGTCTTAATCTTTCCCATAGGGTCGCCTGACCGATCCGTGGGTCGCTCACCTGGCTGTGATGCAATGCCTGCGGCGATACCGGGTCGCTTCACGTTTGCATAAGTAGTCCCAACGCCGTTTACATTTGGCCCTCTAAAATAGATACTCGACCGCTTGATTGCTTCGTGAAGGCTTATCGACCCCAACTCGGAAGTGGGCCCCGTGTCCATGTCCCTGTGTATGCTTAGCCCTGCTTGGAATGCACTGTTACCTCCAGGTGTGTCCCATGTCCCCCCGCGTGAACCTTAGGCACAACTTTAGTCGTAGGCGTACGCACCGGGAGTCTCGTCTCTCGTGCAAAGGGTTTCACCCTACGCCCTTACATCACGCGCACGTCTGCAAGTCTACCACAGCAGGTTACAGGTTACACGTCCGTCAAAGCCGGGGGGCCATGGACGAATTGCGGATATTGGGATGGGGGAGCGGGTTATGGTCCTCTTCTCTACCGCAGCGCGGGCCTCTACAGCAGTGCGGGCCAGGAGAGCAGGCCCATTTCAAGGCCGTCACCCTCAAATGCTAGGAAGATGCTACTGCGTAGGCTCCCTGCAAGGGGAGCAACCCACCAATCTTCCGTCCCACTGATACATCTGCACCATCCCGCAAATCACAAATAACAGACAGCACAAAAGGCGCATGGCGGCGCCCTCAACCAGGATTGACGTGTGCCTGTTGGCTGTCGTCAAACCTTGTGGTACATACATCGGAACCGACGCACGCACAGCAGAACTACACGTGTAGCATACACGAGAAGATTCAAGAAAAGAGAAATCTACAAAGAGAGAGGGAGCCCACCTCTACGACCATACACACCCGAAGGCGCGATGTTTCCGGTAGGGTGGGCGGGAACAGAGCAAGACATGTGACGTTCGTCCCGGCCCCCAAAAAAGACCTGCTTACCAGCGGCGGCAACTGATTGCCGGACGCATCGGGTGGCATGCCCCGGCTTATCTTTCACGCAAGAACATCGCATGCTGTCGGGTGTTGCCGCTCATCCCTAGCGGAAATGAGGGGCACCATACGTCCAGGGCAGTGGTTCCCGCCCCTAGTGCCTATAGAACCTCAATCAATCAGTCAGATGAATAATCCGGCAGCCATGGCCGCGCAGATACGGTATGGCCCATGCCTTACTCGTATGAGCACGCCGCACGAACCGCCTTCACGCATGCCGCGTTCATAACGAAGCACTTCCTCCTCGCTCATATCAGGAACCAAAAGTTCACGCTCGCCCGCATCTGCAGCTACGCCTGCACAAACCAAGTGCGCCAGGACTGAAGTTGCGCCCGCAGGCCACAAATGGCCGAGTGGCCGCAACGTGGCGCAGGCGCCCAAAACAATGTAAGATAGAAAGATCAGGACGGCGAAAGGCACGCGTGATGCCATCGCCCTGGTAAGGTAAAAGGTAAAAGGCATAGTGTAGAGGAAGATCACACATACTCTGCTCGGAGTATGCTGAGCGAGGAAGTCACTCAACAGCAACGGCGTTTTCGTAGCGCCGCTCACACCCACTACGGCGTGGGGGCGTCACAGTCAGCCACTGACAAACCAATGTGCACGTGCGCACGCGTGCACCAGGCGGAATGTAAGAATATACAGCATGCGCTTATGTACGAATGAATGGGACATGCCGCACCGCTCCCGCATCATCCCTGCACTCTTCCTGCAACGATGAGGGGATACATCCTCCGCTTAATACGTTGCTGTGTTCTGTCGTTGCCCCTACAACGGCTTGGGCACTGCAAGCAGGGAGGGAAAGGGAGGGGCAGACCGATGAGTTCCCAGGACTACAGCACCACCAAATGCGAATCGCACGGCCACCGACACTTAAAGGAACAGGCGTCAAGGGATGATGCGGTGACGGGCCAAGTGAACCAGGCGTCCATGCCGCAACAAACGGGACAGGGGCGCCTTGAACGGATGCATGCCACATGGGCGAACCCGCACACTGCTCATGGAGAAACCGTGCCGGCACACCACGTTCCAGGTAGGCAGCTGCGGACGTCACACAGACGACTCGCAGACAGACGAATCGCAGGCGGACTTACCGTTCTTAAAGAAGTTTGCGTTGCTGCCGGAGAAGGTGGATCCCAGCACGTTGCCCGGCTGGCGATAGCGGCACACGACCACCTTACACACGCCGGTGCCAATGCCCGGGAACTGCATCGGGCCCAGGGCCATGCCGCAGCCCACCGAGGCTGTCGCGTCCCAAATGAGCTGCGGGTGGGGAGGGGGGTGAAGGCAGAGGGCGTAAGGACGTGCAGGGCAATTGCTCAGCGCATCTGGAGTTGCGTGCAACAGCTTGCGCAAGCGCGTTTCAAGGGTACCCAGGTGCGTCCCGGCTTGTCAGTGAACAAGCGCTGAATTCCATCGCGTGTAACGAACCTGCGTGAAATGGCCCACGGTGTTGGTGGCGCCGAGGAAGTTGTCCTGCGCATGGGCACACCAGGGCGCGGAGCGTTGCATTCAGTCGTGCAGTGCGCGGCGTTAACAAGGGGCCGAGCACCAGCAAGCGTGGGGCCGCAAGGGGGGACCAGCTCCAGGGCTTGGCCGGGATACCCCCACCGGCGGACTCACCGTCCAGGGGCTTGACGTGAACTTGTAGAACTCAAGCTCAGAGTACCAGGAATGGATCGCAGGCTCGCAGGTACTGGGTACGCCTGGGTACCCGCCGGCCATGAAGAGGTTCTCCCCGAAGCGGCTGTCCGACGTCAACTTGCTCTGGTCGGCGTGCTCGAGTCCGCATCCCTTGGCAGCGAGCGTCTTGGCCCATGCCTCCGCCTCCCATGCCAGCGTCAGGTCCCACTGAAGAGCGCGGGTACCGTGAGCGGCGCGGTAGTGGTTGGTTGCGTCGAAGGTCGCCTGCGCGTCCGCGCAACCCCCGCTCAGCGCCACGCCACTGCCTGCCATTGGCTGGGGCGGAAGGGGCGACGCAGCAGGACCCGAGCTAGGGCTGGGGGACGGGGTGGAAGACGGGCTGGGGGAGGGGCTGGGGGACGGGCTGGGGGACGGGGTGGAGGACGGGCTGGGGCTGGGGCTGGGGCTGGGGCTGGGGCTGGGGCTGGGGCTGGGGCTGGGGCTGGGGCTGGGGCTGGGGCTGGGGCTGGGGCTGGGGCTGGGGCTGGGGCTGGGGCTGGGGCACTTCTTCCCGTTGCCGGGCTTGCAGGGCGGAGCGGGGCTCGGGCTCTGGCAGCGGTTCCTGTGTTGGCAACGCCAAGGGGGTCACCGGGCGCATTGGTCACAACCGGGAGGGAAGGGGGACCAAGGAGCGGTACCGGTGGAGCATGCGTCGAATTTGCAATAACGATATTTGAGGGGGCATGTACCTAGGCGGCTGCTGGGCGATGACAGTGCCGCGCTTGAGCAAATACGATGGCACGTGGTAGCCTCGTACGCTGGTGGGCAGTACGAAGACGGGCCAAGCCACTATCCATTTAGAGAGTAGGAACCGCCGCACGGCTTCCTCACCCAGCTTTGCCGGGCTTGTTCACGCAAGGCTTGACGGAGGGACTCGGGCTCGGGCTGGCGCTGGGAGATGGCGACTGGCAGCGATTCTGGCCAAGGACACCCTGAGGAAAAGTTGCAGTTGCAGTTTACAGCAGCTATCAGTATATATATGGTGTGTGGAGGCCATATAGTGTTTAAGGGTGCTTTGCACTTTCCAGAACGCCTAACGCGGCCCTCACACCTCAGCAAGAACCGTCAGGCATTTCGCTCAAATACATTTCCCAATGGCCGTTTCTGACCTTTCCTGTCCCAGGATTGCACGGCTTTGTCTTGGGCGATGGACTTGGACTCGGACTTGGGCTCGGGTTCTTGCCCTTGTCCTTAGCGGCTAGGAGTTGGCGCCCGGTGTTCTCGCCTGCCATGGCGTGGATCGCGCATTGCGAGTGCACTCGGGGTTATGCAATGTCTGTCTCTATCATGCGAGGCGCCACGCCAGTGGCTTAGCGCAGCCCCGTTAAGATATGAACGCTTCGCATGTGCATATGTAAGCCGTCGGAGTTACCAGACGACACAAGCGCCCAGAGCTCACCAGGCGCCCAGCGGAAAGCATCCACAGTGCAGAGGACGACAACCAGGAAGGTGAGGGTCCGGGAGAGCGCCATGTTGCGCATGTGTTGACCAGCCCGGCCCAGTACTCAAGTCCACGCCAATATATACTTATATATTTCTTATGTTTATGCAGTCGCGTAGTCACTATCGATGGTTGATGCGGCGTTACAATTTGTCTTCTGGGTGTCACAAATTAGCACACTATGCGACGAAGAGTAGATATGAATATCATTGAATTTTATAAGAGCTCACTCTTGCATGGCGTACAGCTGCGCAGCAGGGGCGTTACGACTCTCACACGAAGGCCACCCGGAAGCGCATCCGCAGTACGTCGTCACTCCAATCCTTGTTCCCGTCAAGCTGCTTCGTAACTTGCAATTGACTTTTGCAAGCGGCCAAGTGCCCCGCGTCGAGGCAGTTCGGGGGTGCGACAAGTAACGCTGGCTCACGTTCCGCCGGCCGTCCCCCTCGCACATCCTTACGAAGCTAGGCTGATTAATAGCGCTTCAGAACAAGTTTGAGATGTTACACTAATGGAAAACTGAGCATCGCCACCTTTAGTAACGTGCCGTCGCCCTGATTGGCGCGCCTGGGTCAGCATACCCGTGAGGCTGGCTATGGAGTTGTAGTGGGTACAGGAACAAGGGGACATGTGCGCCAGCCAATCGGTGCAGGTTGCTTGGGGGCCGAGACTGAAGGTTGCCCGTGGCGCGGGCTCAAGTGCTCCCGCACGCAGAGTGACGAGCTACAAGTGCCACGGCTATGAGATCATCTGTCGTCGCGTGTTACGCCATGCACCGCCATAACGTGGCAACCCGGTGAAGTTCGTGGTGCACCAATGATGGGGGGCCGTGTGTTCTATGTGCGTGGCAGTGTGCTCAAATATATACTCCTGAGCATAGCGAGCAAAAGCAACCTAGTCGGCAGCCTATGGGCCCTCAGCCCGAGCCCGACCCAAGAAGTAACACCGTGAGAACTTAACGCTGGGGTGCTGAGCCGGGCTGGATACCTGGGCTGATCTGGGCTGACATCCAGACAGCGAGACCGGCAGTGCAGGTGTCACAGCCGCGCGCGAACGCACGTGATGCCGTGTGCAAACATCGGCAACCCCGGCGGACGGGGAGAGCCGCAGAGCAAACGGCGTTCCAAGGGACCTGTCATAATGTTCCAAGGGACCTGTCATAATGCAAGTTAAGAGTAATCCTGTGGAGCAGACGCCGGTGGGGACTGACCAGAGCCACAAAACAAGCATATAGACTGCAGTCTGTGTGGGTAAGACGTGGCGAGGTCTGCGAGGATAAGATGCCCTACCGTTGGCAACGAGGGTTACAAGCAGTCTATTGATGTATCCTGGCTCATCAGCGCAAGAGTTACCGCGTACCGGTGTGCTGCACACAGTTTAGTGAAGATTCGTGATGTACGGCAATCAACTATGCATCGGGAGACAGGGACTTTCGAAACCCATTCAAAGGCATGCACTGTGAGTCCTCGGCACCACAATGGCCGGAAGGGCGTGTGAGCGACACGTACGGCGAATGACATGTAGGCAGGTCATCGTGCTGTCAGCGGTTGCCCTTGGAGCACTGGCAGAGGCGGCTGTGGAGCTTCAGAAGGTTTTCGATTTGCAGCATGAGGAAGGAGCGAGGCGGGGTGGTTACCTGCGGGCGCCGCGCACAGTTGCAGGGTGCCCGCTGAGCTTGGTGGTTGGGTTTGGGGTCTGCGCCCTTTCTCGCCTCTCCTGCCCTTTCCACAGAAAACCTCAGCAGTACCACGCACATCATTGTCACCCCCAACCCTGCCCGGGCCCTGCCCGGCCCAATCCTCCTCTGATGCGCTCCCCCATTTTCATCTGTCTTGAAAACAGAAAGCTGCAAAGAAAGAGGGGCCAGCGCACCCTTCAGGTGCCTCTTAACTGCCGGCGCTCAAGTGCCGCTCAAGCCACGCATGCAGAGCTCTGTATTGCTGCCGGCGCTGCTGCAAGCGCTATGTGCAAGCGCACCCCGTCTCCAGTACAGCTGTTGACGCCAGCACTAGTAGCAAACTCAATGCACATGAGCGACCTGTGGCACAGTTGCACCATGGACCTGGTACAGAGCCCTTGCAATACTGGTTATGTGGCCAAATACCGACGCGGTTACACTGCACTCCCCTTTCAGCAGTTGGGCCAGCTGCCCATTTTACACCTCGTGATACGCAGGGGACGGCCGGGCATGTGAGTATCCCCCATCTGCCTTGCCGCGTAAGCAAATGGCATGCGGCCCTAAGCATGCTGTAAATGTTGGAAATGACCATGCACTGTTTAGTGGACAACGTTGGCTACAGCGCCCGCCGGGCCTTCCATCTTTCACCGCGTGTACAGGATGACTACCCGGGTGGGCGCGTCCGCTCGTCTCCTTCGCCCGCCAGCACCTATGGATGTGCATGTCCGTTGAAAAAGAGAACCAGAAACGGGGAAGGCAGCCGTTGAGGTAGCTGCCCTGTTTTTGCTTTCTGATTTGTCCGCAACCCATGTGCGCCTCCCTTCGGAATTCGTCCATGGCCCCCCGGCTTTGACGGACGTGTAACCTGTAACCTGTAACCTGTAACCTGTAACCTGTAACCTTGCCGCCGTACCTACCCGTACCCGCCAGATTGGGAAGGCAGCCGCGGTCCTACAGCGTGCAGGCCAGGGCCTAGAGGTGTGTGGGCGGGTGGGAGATTTGGGGGCTGAGTAGCGGTGCAGCCCGGAAGGAGGATGCTCACTGTGGCCTAAAAGGGAGCCTTCGGAGCCCGGGCGACTCGACGGCCCTTGGCAAACGAACCTCAAGTACAGATAATCTTTAGCAGTCAACACGGCTTTCTTTAGCGACATACTCCTCCTTGCGACCACGCTGCTTGTCGTTGGAGCACGGGCTCGCCCTCCTTGGATCTAGTTAGTGACACCTCCAAGACATATGCTCTAAACATCAGCAGTTGTTGCTGTCAAAAGGGCACCTCCTCGGCTCCCTTAAGTTCAATGACGATGAACTTCACACGACCATGACCTCCAGCCAGACCCCCGACTGGGCAGCCCAATGCCGAACCGTGTTGTTGTCACGCTCACAGATCAGCTGCGTGGCCCGTGAGGTGCGGGGGTATCGTGAGCGAGCATGCAGCGGGAACAGATGGAATCCAGGGTATGTCGGGAGAAGCAAACAGCGCTCCCACTTTGCCCCGTCCAATGGTTACACGCTTCCCGTTTGTGGCAGATGAGAGCCCAGCTGAGAAAGACTGAACACCCACCAAACCCTCATCCGCCAGCTGTGGTCGTGCTCCGGCGGGACATACCCGGCCTACCGTGAATGCATCGTCGCACGGAAGCAGCAGGCCGCGGCGGCGACGGCGGCCGCTCTGCGGGAGGCAAGCAGCTTCGGCGGCCGCGACGGCGGGCTTCAGTCTCTGCCCGCAACAGTCAAGTACTCCTTTGAAGGTGCGCACGCTCGCCTGCAAGAGGACATGCCGCGTCCGTCGTCTCCCCAGCTGCACGGCTCCCTCCAAAGGCCCTGTCACCGGCAGCGGGTTGAAATCTGGGCCAACGAGTGTGCTGGGACTCGCCTGCTGTGCGCGCACACGCCTGGCAGTTCTGTTCTCAATCGTTGCCCAAGAGTTGCCTGCGGCTCAATATGCCGCCCGCCAGGGACGCCACCATAACCGCACGTTTAATTGGACTACCGCGCGGCGTGCCTTCCCGCCTCCAACCCGCCGCTGACTCCCGGACCGCCCCACCCCGTCCCGCCGGTGCTGGGGCCGCATGCGTGCCCCCGCACCCCCAGGCGTCAAGCACGTCCTGGCGGAGGCCTCGGCGGCGGTGACGTCGCTGTCATTTGCCTCGCTCCGCAACGACCTGCTCGCCTATGGCTGCGCGGACGGCGAGCTGTGGCTGGTCGGCCTGCCCGCTAGCGCCCACACGCAGCCGACATGCGCCAAGGTGCGGGACTGGGGGTGATCGCCGCGGTCCTCACAGCCTGCGACCCGCCCTGACGAGGGACATAGCGCCGGGGTGGAGAGGCCGTTCGTCCGAGCATCCGGCCACACGGCGTCCGCGCTGCTCAACAGCTCACGCGGGTGCGCGCGCGACGGACCTGCAGCGGCCGGTTCGCCTGGCTTGTCCAGGACAGTGGGGGACCGTGCAGTCCACGCCGCGGGTTCGGCAGCAGCCAATCCACGCCATCATTGCTTCAATCGTTCTATTATTCCGACGCGCAGCACACTGCGTTCCGCGTGCAGGCGGCGGCGCGAGTGTGCCTCGCACCGCCGCAGGAGCACCGGTGCCGGCGCCAATCGCGCTTCCTCCAGTTCCTCTCTTCTCCTGTTCTCCACCCCCCGTTCCCTCCCTCCAAACCGCAGGCGCGCCGGATGCACGTCCAGGCAGTGGTCTCATTGGACTGGGCGTACGACAACAGCCAACTGCTGTCGGTTGGCCACGACGGCTCGCTGTGCGTCTGGGAGGTCGCGCCCACCGAGGGGGCCCTGACCTGCATCCGGAGCATCTCGGTGCATACCACCGCCTTCCTGTGTGGCAGGTACGTACGGCGCAGGCGCGGTGCTGGACGGAGCGCCTGAGGGGGAGGCTTAAAAGACGCCGTACGGGTAGGCGCGTGAGGGCGCAGCGGGTGCAGGGTGAGAGGCGGGTAGGCGTGGTGTGGTTGCTGCTTCATTGTGGTGGACAGCGAAGACGAGAAACGGGTCCTACTGGATGTCGCTGGACAGCAATATGGGTTGCCATGATATCATGCACCGCTCTGGGCTGCAACCGGAAGGGCCATGATATCATGCACCGCTCAGGGCTGCCATAGCTCGGCGGAGCTCGGTGGCCGCGCTGCGGCTGGCTGTCAAGCCGGGCGCTTGGTGCGGGGCTCAGATGGGAGGGCGCGCGCTGGGGCGCGCCCTGAGCTGCGCGACTTCGCGTCAGGCCCGAAAGACTGCACAGTGTGCGACAGTTTGCGTGAAACGTTCCCCCTAGAGCGCCAGAGGGCTGAAAGGACGCGCCCGTGGCGCTCGCTGCCCCCTGGTTGGCGTCCACCGCAGGTTCCACCGTGTCAACCCGAGTTTGGCGATGATTGGCACCTCGTCGGGCACACTGGAGGTCTACAACTGCAGCACAGGTAGGCTGCCGGTTCAGGCGCAGGCGCTGGCCCCTTTGAGTCTTGCCATGTCCCAAATGCGGCGCTTGGTGTACGGTAGGCCTTTCCCCTGGTCCCTAAAGGTTCCCTCGTGGGTCCTGTCCCAATCCCCAGGCATGGTCCACAGCCGGTACCAGGTGTCCGCGTCCGGGACTGGGCTCCAGGTCACGGGTGAGCGCCGGCCACTCTCTTGCGCTGCGCGTCAATCCTTTTCAAAACCATATGGCCATGCTGCTTGCCCACATGAGATTCTCATATTTTAACCCTTGGCCCTGCGCTACCATTGCCCCTGCCCGTATGCGGCTTGAGTGCGCCCCGGTCGCTGCGCGGCCTTCCACGTGCAGATCCGGCCGACGCCAGCCGCCATGTACCCAAATGCCGACGCACCCAGCCCCTCGCCTGCCCTGCCCTGGCCCCTCCCAATATCTCCTCGCGACGCTCTCTGCGCGCTGGGCGCATGCACCCGCTTTCGTCGGAAGCATGCCTTGGCCCTCTCAGGACGCCCTCCCTCCCCCTCCCGCCCGCCAGCCCTCGACAGCAGCAACCACCACGTCTTCCTCGGTGACTCGTCGGGCACCCTGCACATGTACGCCTGCGAGATGCACGAGCGCCAGCTGTCGCGGCTGCGACCCGCAGGTCGGCTGCGCCTTGCGGCGCCCGGCGGCGGCGCAGCGTCGGCGCCCGTCACGGCGCTGCAGTACGTGCCGTTCTGCCGGGCGACCGACACGCCGGTTCTCATGGCAGCGCTGCAGGACGGCTCGCTCTGCATCGTGCGCGCCAACGAGGTGCGGCCCGCACCCCCCAAACCCCCAAAACCCCCCGAGGGATACATTTCAGTTTGGCGGCTGCGGTTTGTTCCTCGGGGTGGAACAGATACGGCCGATGCCAAAGACGCTGGGTGCGGTGCGCGCCGAACGCCGGGCGGCGGCCAATCCCAGCAAACAATGCGTAGCGGACGGTGTGCCGCTAACATCCGGAGTTTTGGCGTTCACTCAGACGACAATTAGCGCTCGTAAACGAGTAGACATCTGAAGTGGTGAAGGGAATGAATGGCATTGGTTTGGGTTTGGTCAGTCCCATGACATGGTCGGCCTGCAACTGGCTCAGTGGCACGCGGCAGTGAGGTTCCCTTCGGGGCCCGATGCCAGTTCCACGCATTCAGAAAAAGAATGCGTGGAACTCGTGCAAAAGCAGGCACAGCCGCCCGGCCGAAATACTTGCTCTTTGCTGCTTCCCCACGGCACCGCACCACCGTACCGCGCCGCAGGCACGCCATACTGCCGAGCTGCACCTGCGCCGCTCTGTGCCACCGCCAGGCGCGGGTCCAGGGTCCGTTGGGCCGCCGACCCTCGGCTCCAGGACCTCCGGCGGCCGTCCGGCGGCGGAAGCTGCCACAGCGCCGCCGCTACCGCCGGCGGCAGCGGCGGCGCAGGCCTCCGTACTGCTCCGCCTGCAGCCGTCCATCTGCCCGCTTTCGGTCATCAACGACGTTCCTCTCATAACCTACGGTTCGGACGACACGTCTGTGTACATTGTGGACGTGACGGCCCGGAGCTTCAGTACCGGCGGGCCCCGTGGCGGCGCCGGCAGCGCAGCCGCCGGGGCAGCCTCAGGTGCGGCGGCTGCCGCAGCTGCGGACCGGCCCATGACCGTGACGGTCCTCAAGGTGAGCCATTCACTTCAAGGGAAGGTCACTGTGTACGTCTGACCGGGGGAAGGGCCGACCGCATCGCGTCGTTTCTGTTACAAATCAAGTCCTGTCATCGGCTAGCGGGAAGAAAACTGCCGCATTCCAGACGATTCCCTAACGCGTCAATATGATTCTGGCCCTGTGGGCTGTGTGGTACGGGTAGTGGCGCGGCCGGGCCGCCGATTTCCATGGCCCGGGTTGCGCCACTGGCACCGTGCCAGCAGCTGGTAGCGTGTCGTGCGCTGCATGCCGGCGTATGAAGGCCTGTCATCGCTGCGACGGCCCCCTCCCTGCAGGCCCATCGAGCAGCAGTGACGGTGGTCGCGTGGAGCTACGATGAGGTGCTCCTTGCCAGCGCTGACGCAGATGGGACACTCGTCATATGGCAGCGGTGTCGGCTCTTTTAAGCAGCGCCCCAGGAGGCTTCGGCAGCTCGCTGCCTGCGCGTATGAACAGTATCGCCGTATCGTAACACCGTATCGCATGGTGTCGCATGAATGTGCCCGACCGGGTCTGCGGCCTGAGCTGGTCTGGGCGCACCTGTAGGGTCGGGGAACGGAATCACGGGACGCTCCGCCCACACCGCTTACAAAAGCAGGCGGCACTGGACGCTTTTTGCATTGCCGTTGAGGTTGTTGGACGCGGCCCGGACCGGGCAGGGAGCTTGAGAATTTGCATGTGCGGTTTGCTGTTAAGCCGAGGAGCTCGAAGAGAAGAGACCAGCGACAGTGTGGCCCTTCTTGTGGCCGTGTCTGCCCAATGCCGTCTTGCGTCGGTATGAGGAGTGTATGGTATTCGTACGGCACTCGTGCGCTTTTACAAATTGCTTTCCGTCCTACCTTCAACCCTGCACAACTTGCGCACACTTCACAACGCGGCCAGCCAGGGCATCCGGGCCGACAAACAGCATCCTCATCGATGGCGTATCGCAGGACTGGCTGCATACCACACGGCAACCACTGTACCAACAGGTCACATGGAACCGTACTGCGTTTTTTCGTTTGTTTCTGTCAGGGTGGATCCCACACGTATCCGCTTCGCCCGTACACGCATCAACCTGCCTTGTCAAGTACGGCAACCAGCATGAACTAATACTACAAAAGAATAACCGTGTGACCAAGCACGCACAAACACATAACCGTTGCAGGAACGTCACACCATGCGCCGTTTAGTTCGTCACGGCGCAGCCCGACCATTGCAGCATCACATGTCTAGGTGATCCAAATCAATAGGACAAACTAAGCCACAGAATCAATGGCCATCCGTAGCAACCGTGGAGCTAAGTGTACTATGGTCCCGGCGAATCAATAGGGGACCCTACCGTACCTCCCTGGAGGGAGCGCTATGTGGAACACTGCAGCACCAGGATGCAGGGGGCCTATGGGCCATGTGCAACATAAATACAGGACCGATTGCATGTAGTACGGCGTGTAGAGCAGCTCCTTTCATCGCTCCATCTGCAGCGATGCTTGTGCCTATGGGACTCTGCTCGCGCCAGGGCGGCGCTGCTGAAACTTAGCCCCTTTATTGCACTTGGACAATGCCCCCTCCAATTGCTGGAGGTCATTTGCGAACTTGAGGCAGCACTGCGGGCCAAAACCGGGGGGGACATACAAGCCAAGGTCAGACTTGGGTGCGCCTGTTCCTTGGCCATTCGCCAGCATTGCGCCGTCGCGATTAATCCCTCCGGGGGGGGCAGCTATGCTTGGGGCTGCTCAGCATGACGAATTTTGAGCGCCTCTTACCATTAGCGAGGAATGCTGGGTCGCTGCCGACGTTTCCAAAAGGCTTGTACCGGCACACCACGACCTTGCAACTGCCCATCAGACTCTTCCCCGAAGGGAGCGTGGTCGGCTTGTCGGCAATCGCCACACCGCAGCCGACCGCCGTGGTGGCGCGCCATACCTGCGGGCAGCACATGGGGCAAGGCCATGAGGCAACGCTGCGTTTTCTACTATTCCGGCGCGGCTGACTTGGGACTTGCTTGCCTGACGCAGTATAAGATCTCGAGCGGACACCCCGGGATGGGACGGACCCATGTGTGTGTGTGTGTGTGTGTGTGTGTGTGTGTGTGTGTGTGTGTGTGTGTGTGTGTGTGTGTGTGTGTGTGTGTGTGTGTGTGTGTGTGTGTGTCG
>LSYV01000051.1:697111-710881 GCA_001584585.1 Gonium pectorale
CGTGTGTGTGTGTGTGTGTGTGTGTGTGTGTGTGTGTGTGTGTGTGTGTGTGTGTGTGTGTGTGTGTGTGTGTGTGTGTGTGTGTGTGTGTGTGTCGCATGCGTGACGGAATGCTTAAAGCAGGTCAAAACGAGGCAGCATGCAAAGGCATCGGTACACGTGTGTTTGTAACGTGTGTGTGTGTGCGCGCGCGTGCGTGCGCGCAATCCGACTTTGCCGCGACGACGCACCCCGTACAGCGCGGTCAAGCACCCGTCTCACCAGTTGCGTAAAGTGCCCGACACCCTTGGACCAGTTGTCTGTCATCGGAGTCTGCGTGAAGCTGTAGTAGCCCACCTCCTCATACCAGTTGTCAATGGAGCTAGTGCAGCTGTAGTCCGTCACCTTTGGGTACGTTGCTATCTGCAACAGAGCACGGACAGGGTCCCCAACCTCATTACGGCCCTCACCACGTACGGCACACAACACCCCGGTTGGTTGGCCAATACTCGTACGCACATACCAACATACGGGCAAACCGTCTGCGAGCGCGTATGCGAATGCGAAAGACAAAACGCACGGATCACCTTCAACTTGCCTTCATCAGGTTCTCGCCAAACTCTTGGCTGCCTGAATGAACCAGGTTGCACGTTTTGGCTAGCAGCTCCGCATAGTCCTGTGAAGACGCGGCCAGGCTAACACTCCACTGCAGGGACGGGGAGCTGTGGCGCGCGCGGTACGCATTGGTAGCATCTAGTGCAGCTTGCGCATCTGGGCACTTGCCGCCTGCAGGACATCACGTTGAGCGGAAGGGACACAAGCAGAACCCAATAACCAAGAGGCATGAAGGACAGCTAGCCTACGTCCCACTCCACGCGCAGCGCATTGGGCTGGCTGCCGGCCTGCGCCAACGGGCCCCCCTGGTGGCCCAATCCTTGTGCCTGTCCCGAACCTCATAGCGTCTGGGCGCGTCCGGTTCCCCATAGAATTCTGCAGAACGACTCACCACCCAGTAGCGCATTGTTGCCGCCACCGCCAGCAAGCGGAGATGCCGTTCCAGGCGCCGTCGTTGGGTTTGGGCTCGTCTCCGCAGCCACCGCGACCGACGGCGGCGGCGGAGGGGGCGGCGGCGATGAGGGCTTGGCCTTGGGTGGCCGCGGCGGAGGCCGAGGTGGCTTTGGCGGGGAAGGAGGGCGCGGCGGCTTTGGCGGACTTGGCGGCGACTTTTTTGGAGGTGGAGGTTGCTGCTTTGCCAATGCTTGCTCCGTTATGGCCGAGCCGTCGTCCGGTGGGGTTGGCTCCGACGGCGGTTCCGATGGCCTTGGCGGAGGAAAGGGTGGTCGTGGCGGCTTGGCGCTCCTCAGTTTACGGGGCGGTCGTGGGGGCCGGCGCGGCCGTGGGGGTTGAGGGGGTGGCGGGGAACCGTTTTCCTGTAGCCACCGCTCGGGAAGAAATGCGGCAGGTTCCATGCCAGCCGTGCGGGTCAGCTGGCCAGGTATCTCGCTGCCTCGGAGCAGGCGACGCCCACCGTCTTTGCTGGCATCTGAATGAGATGTGGTTTAGCAAGCGGGCGAGACAGTCAGCGCCGGTCGTAACCCATGCGAGCCATCAGGCTCGAGTAGGCAGCACGCCGTGCTCCGTACCTGTGCAGCTCGTTAACGCGAATGTGATCAAAAGAGTCCGAACTAAGGCTATTGCCACGACGCGCCCCATGCTTGCAAGACGAGCTCCGAGCCCAAAAATGCTACATCAGCTGACAGCGATCGAGATTATAAAGGGAGCACTTATACTTTCGTCAAGATCCAGCGGCGGCGACCTATTGTAGTGCGGGCAGACGAATTGATTGGACGTACTACTGCCACAAGAATTAATGCATTAGTATGTAACAACTTGCGTTGATGTATACAGGGGCAGCTCCTGCAGCTCCTTGCAACATCTGTTGCAGGGCTGTAGCCGCCGGTCCGTACACCGGTCCTTGTGCGGCGTCTACCCAGGCAAAGGACCTCTAGTAGTAATGTGTCAATTAGACCTGCATATGGCGCGATCCAGAGCACAGCACGCGCCTGCAAGTTCTCGAAAACTTCGCACCTGCATCATGCTGCGCACGTTTCGTTGCGGCACAATGGCAAACCAGAACCGTCAGCTAGGTTGCCACGTTTCCTGGCGCGGTCTCTGGACACCCCCTGACTGTATGCTTGCTTAGTGACTGTTGAGCTGGCAGTTCGGGCCCAAAGCCATCCACCTACTACAAATGAAGCGATATAGAATGTGGCGGCTTGCACTCGCATCCGTCAGCGTCCGTCTTCTGTCAGGGAACACAGTCACGGTATGGAGCTTGCAGACAGCATGAGATAGCCCATTATGTGCATGCGTGTTCATGTCTATCGAGGTGTGACGTTTACTGACAGCGCTGAGGCGCTTGAGGACAGGGAGAAAGAAAGTCCGGGAGACCGTCGAGAATAGGCATAGAGCCGTTAGCAAGCGCCGTCATGTACTCCGTTAGCAAGCGCCGTCAACTCCTTGAGTGCGCCGTGCCCGCGTAGCATGCGGGCCCGGCACTTCGCGTGCAAGTAGAGCTCTCACGCAGTGGGCACAAATGCCCTCCCGTTTACGGGACACTTAGGTGGCACGACAGGCTCGGGAACCCGTTGTTGACATATGCATTCCATCCACGCTCTCCATGTGCGAAGCGAACTCATCAGACGTCATCCAAAGATAAGGAAGCGCGTATCCGCAAATGATTAATCCGGCAGAGTCCATGAAGGGTTGTAGGAAAACTGCACCATATGCGCCCCACGACAGCTTGCGGCTGTCTTCCGTCACGTTCATTGGACGTTACTAAACACGGCTGCCGGAAGGCCCTACGATGAAACACACGACACGGCACAACCTTGTGTATACTGGATTAGCACCCGTCGGGTATAGTCCATGGACTCGCCAGACCACGAGGAGTCCGGTGATCGGCCTTGGTCATGTCAGCGATGCTCTCCACACGCCAAATCAAGCTGTCGGCTTCCTGCAGAGCCCAAACCCGTGCCAAGCTTATCCCCCAGCATAGCCCAACATGTACGACTCTAAACGGTGAAAGCCGCCAGCGCGCCCTTCAGCTGAGCGGCCTGCGCCTCTGATGCGTGCGGCAGCATCGCATTCACGAGAAGCCTGCAAGACAGGGCGCGCACAACAGCCAGCGCCTCGGCCTGTCCGCTGGCCACCGCCATTTCGTGAATTCCGCTCAGGGTCTTGAGGTGGCGCGCCACGCGCTCGTGCAGGCGAGCAAACTCCCCGCTCCACTCTGCCTCGGGCGGCCGCCCGTCTCCACCGCTCCGTCCCTGCGCCGCTGCGCCCGCGGACTCCCTCCCCGCCTCTCCGCTCGGGTCCATGGCCCCGGCGGCCGCCGCCAAGCCGAGTTGCGAGGCGCGGGTCACCAGCGCCGCAAGCGCCTCGCCCAGCCACACGGGCGGCACCGCGGCCACGGGTCCAAGTGCCGCGGCCTCCGCCGCGCGCGTCTGCGCCAGGGGCAGCAGCGTGGCCTCCATCGAAGTGGCTGCCTCGGCGTCGCCAAGGCCCAGCGACCGCACGTGCTCAGCGCAGCCGACGTTGAAGGCCCGGGCCGCGTCCACAACGTCCTTTGCCGTGGGCAGGCGCAGCAGCGCATCGCGGAGCGCCGCGGCCAGCCGAGCGGTCGCCTCCAGCATGCGCCGCTCGGCCGCCGCGTCCAGGCCCTGCTGCAGACTGGTGCCAAAGAGGCTCCAGGCGTTGCGCAGCGTCGCCCACAGCAGCACGTAGGGGCTGGGCGCGTTTGGCCCCAGCAACCCCTCGGCGGTTAAGTCCGCTGCGCCTGTGGCCTGCTGCTCCTGACCAGCCGGAGCAGTGGGTAACGCCTCCGCAGCCTCGGCCTTCTCGGGCACGGAACCGCCCGCGCTGACGGCCGCCAAGTCTGTCACGGCAGCAGCCTTGTGCTCCTGGCCAGCGGCAGCCCCAGAGACGGCTGCGGCCTTGGGCGCCGTCGGCGCCGCGAGGCTGGCCGGCGGCGCAATGGCCAGCAATGCCCGTGCGACGATGCTTCGCCCCTTGCTAAGTGTCAGGATCCGAAGCAGCACGCTGTCGCCCAGCTCGTCCAATGCGGCTCCATGCGCAGCGCCGTTGTCCAGCTCCATCGGCGCCGCGCCCGCTCCGCCCGTGGGCGACGCCGGAAGGCGGAACGCACCGTTGATGCCTGCAAGCAGAAGCTCCCTGCGCTGCCGCAACAGCGCGGGCGCCGGCGGCGCCGAGGAGGAGGGCCCGTAAGGAGCGACTGCCGGCACGCCGGCGGCTGATGCCGCAGCGGCGGCGCCCACGGCAGCCACCGCAGCCGCAGCTCCATGCAGAGGCCGTGCCGCGGCAAGCGCGGCGGTGCGCTGCTGCGCGTGTGCCATGGCACTCATGTGGGTTGCGAGCCGATCGATGTCGTCGACGTCCAACAGCAGGTTCATGCAATCCTCGATCATAATGCGAGCTGCCAGCAGCGGCTCTTGCTCCAGCGGCCGGGCGTTGCGCCCCGACTCGTCGCCGCCCTGGCGGGAGAGAAGAGGTGGCCAGAGACGCACGGGTAGCAGGTCTGGGTGAGCATTGCGGTCTAGCGGCACGTTCAAGCAGGAAGGAACGAGGAATGCACTGTCGCTTGGGCCGCCCCAAGCTCGGCATGCGTAATGATGAAACGTTGGCATTAGGTATGGCTGGAGCGACCAGAAACGCCAGGGCCAAGCCAGCGCGAGTGCATTTCGTTCAGTTGTTGAGAGGAGTGCTCACGCCAGCAGCACGGCGGCGATGGCAAATGTTGCTAGCCATGCACCACGCTGGCGCACGGAGCCCATCGGCACAAGCGGTACCTTGTGAGAGTCTCCCTCCTCGCCGGCTGCGGCACCGCCAGCCTTCGGGCCACTGTCGGACAAGTCCATCAGCACCTGCAAGCACAGGGCCCCGTGCAGATACGCTATAAACGGTGTGGATGCCCAGGCCACCAAGGGGCGGGTCCTGCGGTGCTGAGGGTGTGTGCTTCCTGGAAGATAAGCCACCAGGGCTTCGCAAGAGGACATCATCACACAACAAATACGCCATTGCAGTTAGAAGGCAAAAATCAGATCACTGCGCCTCAGTCTGCATGGGCGAACGCACCTTGGGCGTGCGGATGTTCGACAGCACGATCTTGCCGAGGCCCTGCAGCCCCTCCACGAACTTGACTCGCGCGCTGGGATCCAGGCGCATCAGGTGCATCGTGTCGTCGCTCAGCTCCCGAAGCGACTCCGGCACGAAAGGCGCCGCCATGGGAAAGGCCCCCGGGGAGAGCTGCTGCCGCGACGGCTGCGAGACGTGCTTGTGCACGAACGCCTGGTAGTAGTAGTCCTCAACGTACGGCACACCGTTGGCCACCGTGTACAGCATACTGCGTACGACGTACTCGACGTCCTCAGGCCGCATCCAGCGGCCGCCAAGCCGGCCACCAGGCCCGCTTCCGGGTCCGCCCGCACGACCTGCCGCGGCCGCAGCCGCGGCCAGGACCACAGGAGCCCCGCGGGAGAAGCTCTGCCCAAACTCCGCATCCATGGGCCCAGCATGCGGTCGCGGCTGCTGCGGGCGCGCCCCAGGTGCTCCCTGGCCCAGGGGGCCTGCAGGTCGCTGTGCGGTGATGGCAGGGGGCGGCTGCATCGGGCGCGGGGGACCCATCAACTGGGGTCGCTGCGGAGACATAGCCTGCAGTGTGCCCTGCCCGGGGCCGAAGCCGTGCACGACGGGGCGCGGCATCTGGGGATACATAGGCCCCGGGACGCCCATCGGATTCATAGGAGGGCGCATCTGGTAGCCGTCTGCAAAACCGAGCGCAACGCGAAGGAGGAAAGAAGAGGCTCAGCGACTGTCCTGGTAAAGCCCGAACGTTCCATTTTCCCGCCATGCAATAGGAAGCAACCGGCTTAAGGCCAACGAAGCGTATTTGTCAGCATCTACGCATTCAATCTGAACGTTTCAGCGCAACTCAGTCACCGCAATCCGCGCGCCAAAAGCAGACTGCCACGGCCTGCCTGAACTTACCCTGCGCAAATGCAGGCGGCGCGCCCCTCGGCCCCATTGGCCCGAAGAGCATGGGCCGCGCTCCTGGGTGGCCTCCAGGGCCATAAGTCCCAGGCATCATGCCTCCCGGCATCGGCGGTCCCATCATGTGATGGTGCATATTAGGCATCACGGGGCCGCCCATTATGCCATTGTTGAACATGGGGTGGGGCTGCGGGCCCCCGGGAATGTGGGCTCCAGGCGGCGGCGGGTACATGCCTGCTGCTGGAGAGCCGGGCGGAGGTGGCGGCGGCATGAGGTGTGACGGCATGTGTCCGACAGGGCCGACGGGACCGTGCGGGCCTCCCGGCGGGCCGTGCAGGTGGGATCCCGGCCCAGGCAGCATGCTGCCCGGCGGCCCGTGCGGCGGCGGAGGATGCATCATCTGCGGTGGATGGAAGCCCATCCCTGCCTGCAGCTGCGGGCCCATGCCCGGGGGCGGGGGTGTCCTCACGGGCTGCAGCTGCTGCGCGCCGGGCGGCTGGCCATGCAGTAGCGATGGCGGCGGGGCCATCACCGCTGCAGCAGCGGCAGATGCCAGCGGCGGCTCCTGAGTGCCGCTTGCCGCTGCCGCCTTGCTCAGCATCCGCGCCTCGAGCTCCTCCAAGGTCATTGCCTTAGGATGCAGGGCCGGCTTCTGCAGAGCCTGCAGCAATGCGGCGCCGGCCTGGGCAGGAACCTGAGGCGCGGCGTGCGGCTGATGCATCTGCTCCGCCGCCAGCAAGCCCCCGCCACTGGGGTCCTCGGCCTGGCGGCTGGACTGTGAGCCATAGCAGTCGAAGATGTTGTAAGGGGCACTCGCAGCTCCCCCAGACGACGCGAAGAGCGCCTGGGGCTGGGAGCTCGCTGCCGGCTCCGCATACAACTCAGCCGGCAAGTCCGCTTGATCATAGTCAGCGTCATGGAGCTGTGGAGAGACGTAAGGGTAGGCCACGAGTAGCTCATTGCAGGGGGTGAACCCAGTGCTTATCTTGCGCCGCACACATGATATCAATAAGCACCCTCAGCTGGGAGGCCCTACTATGGAGTAAGCGTGCAGGAGGAAGTTAGCGCCCTTACTGACCCGTCAGGGGCCCCAAACCGCAGGCCCTTCACGCACATACGCCCCACCGCGTCACCCTCACCTGGCTTCGTGCCACCGAAAGGGGATCGGTCAGTAGGGCATCCATTGCGGCATCCTCGTCGGGCTCCTCCCGTTTGGTGGGGGTCCGATCGGGGGCCTTGCCGCCCAAACCCAGCTGGGTGCGGAACACCGCAGCGACAGACAGGTCACCCCCCTCCTCCAGGGCGTCATCATGAAGGGCATATTCATGGCTGCCTAAACCCTCCTCGGCCGGCGGTGCCTCAAGGCCGTCCTGGCGCAGAAAACAGGCTTGAAGTCAGCTGCGCCCATCCCCCGACCGAACAAGGTTCAAAGTCTGACCTCAAGGGCTCCTTCTAAGCCCGAATCAGCTGCAGATAGATCGCCGAAGAAGGTATACTGCGCAGCGTCGAACGCCGGGCCCTGCAGAACGGAGAGAGAGCGCTTCAGCGCGAGAGCCCCCAATCTCTGTCCAGCAAGCCGCGTCTTGCTACCTCTGTCTCGATCTCCACAGCCACGAAGCGGTCTGGGAGCCCAACCAGAGTCCCGTCTGCGCGAGCAACCCGGCGACTGTGAGGCGGCCAAACAGACGCTACGATCGCCAGGTCAGGAAGTAACTCACTGCTCCGCAACGCCATGCTATTAGAGCATCTCTCGTAAGCGCTGCTCTTTCAAAGTGCTTCAGACCGCGAGCCTCACTTCAAGCTATAAATTGTACTGATGAGACGCATCGCGTCGCTACTATGCCAAGTAGACCCGTGTGCATGCTGGTCGCGCACCCCTGCACGCGCCGTACGTCCTCACGTATATGGTGCTCCTAATTGGTGCATCAAGCTAGTCGATCACAAATTTGATCGTTTAGTTAGTGAAGGTGCTAGGTCGCGTGCTCAAACACACGGACAGCTCAACCATCAGCTGCCGCACACCTTGCCTTCCGTGATGTCGTCGGGCGCGCCGGCGGCGTTGGCGGATCACCGTTACGTGGAGTATGTGTCAGTAGCCGTCGACGCGGCCAAGGCCGCCGGGGAGGTCATACGGCAGGCGTTTAAGCAGCCTAAGAAGGTGCAGGAGAAGCTTAACCACGCCGACCTGGTGACAGCAACGGACAAGGCGGCGGAGGTGGGAGCGCGCGCGGAGGCGCGGGCGCCGAACCGTCGTGAGGGCGGCCTGGAGCTGTGTTTTGAGGCGGTCGTCGTGCTTCAGCCGGGGCATACGGTGCTGTGCCCGAGGCTTGGAACACCAGGCTCTTGCCCCGCAGTCGGTTTAGGGGTTCCTCACCTAGTGGCGCTACGGCCCAGCCACAGTGCCCCAGTACCACTGCCACAATGCCACTGCCCCTGCTGGCCCTGCTCGACCCGCAGGACCTCATCTTCAGCCGCATCCGCCGCTCCTTCCCGGACCACCGCTTCATCGGAGAGGAGTCCTCCGCAGAAGCTGGGCAGGGGGAGCTGACGGACGCGCCGACCTGGATGGTTGACCCGCTGGACGGTGCGATGGGCTGCGGCTGGCCGCGGGAGCGGCCTGCGGGAGCCATCCGAGGGCCACCTGCTGCCCTAGGATTTTCGGGGCCCTATTGGGATGTGGCCCTGGGCTGGGGAGCCCCGCTGCTTTCCGTCCACCCGGCCCTGCTGGCTGCTGAAGGTGGTCGTTGGTCCGGCACATCTGCGGATAGATGGAAGCAAGCGTGGCACTGCGACTCGTGCGGTCCCCAAGGCTACCTGGTCAATGTGGCGCATGTGGCCCATGCCATACCATGCCATGTTGCCCGTGCCCTGACCGGCACATGTCGCCCGTCTGACCTGCCCCCTCTGCGCACAGGCACGACCAATTTCGTCCACGGCTTTCCGTTTGTGTGCACCAGGTAGGGCCGCGGGCGGGGCTCGCGGGCTCACGCGCAGGCGGGCGGGCACTCCAGAGCGGGCGGACGCTCCAGTCCGTAATCTAGCAGTCTGCGCCTCGGCTGTGACACGCGGCCGGCATGGCGCTGCCAACCAGGACCGCGCATAATCACAGCGCCAGCCCCGTCAAAGTGGCAATGGCACGGAGCCAGGGGCCGGCGCGCTGGGGCCGTCGCCCGGCCTGGCCTGCCCTGGCTTACGAGACCCTGCCCCCCCTCCACTGTCTGCCGGATGAGCCACCGTTGCTGCTCAGCGGCCTCTTGCTACTGCTGCTGCCCATGGAATGCCGCAACACGTATACCGCACTCGGCAGTCATCTGGGCGGTCTACCCCATCGGATGTCGGCGTGGACTTAACGTCATCTGACTCTGATTGGGTTGTAGCCCCTCGTGCTCGCACGACGTGCTCGTCCCCACCAGGACTGTGCCGCAATCCATTGGCGCCTGATGGTCCCGTCGCCGCGTATACCCGCGCTCATGCCCTCCACCGCTCATTCCCTTAATCTCTTGTGCCTCTCCCCCCAATACGCGTTCCGACCCGTTTCCATCCTTTGCTACCTGACCTCGTCTGCAGCATCGGCCTCACAATCAGCAAGGTGGTGGTGGTGGGGGTGGTGTACAACCCCGTGTTGGAGGAGCTTTTTGTGGCGGCGGCCGGCGGAGGCGCCTTCTGCAACGGGGAACGCATCGCAACGTCACGGCAGACGGACCTGGCCGGAGCGCTGCTCGGGACAGAGGTGCGACCCGTTGCCGCTCGGCACATGCTCCCGCGCCAGCGACCGGTGCATGGCCAACGGACCTTACGCCATCCTCTAGCCTTCGCGCCCCTGCTTTGATGTCGGCTTGCCATTGCCGAGGGAGAGCTGCAACATGACCAGACCCTGTGCGCCCGGTATCCCAGGCCCCGCCGCCTCCAGGTGGCCCGCCCGGCTGCTGCGGCCCTGAAGCCCCGTTCCTTCCTCTCGTCCTTCTTCCTCCCGTCCCTCCCCCGCAATTAACCCCGCCGGCGCCCGGGCCGGCTCTGGTGCACGCAGGTTGGCACTGCGCGCGACGCCGAGACACTGGATGCCATGTTCGGCCGCATGCGGGCGCTCACCAGCCGTATGCGCTCCATACGCTGCACCGGCTCCTGTGCCCTCAACCTGTGCAGCGTGGCGCTGGGCCGCACGGACGCCTTCTACGAGATCAACTTTGGCGGCTGCTGGGACGCCGCGGCCGGCGGGCTGTTGGTGGCGGAGGCGGGCGGCGCGGTGCTGGACCCGGCAGGCGGACCGTGGGACGTGATGGCGCGGCGCGTGCTGGCGGCCGGGACGCCTCAGCTGGCGGGCGCGGTGGCGGCGGTGCTGGCGGAGTGCCGGCTGAGCAGCAGGGAGGTGGGGCCGCCGGGGCCCGGGGCGGCGGGGTCGCTGGGGCCGGCGGGCGGGGAGGGAGGGGCTGCGGAGGGCGGGGAGGGCGGGAAAACTGAGGGAGGGGCTGATGCGGCGGGCGAGGGGAAATAGCGGGAAGGTGCGGTGGGGAGGATGAGGTAGAGGGGTGGGTGCGAGAGGGTCGGGGCCGGTGGAGGAGGGTCGCCGCATGAGAGATGAGACGGACAGGGAAACACGTGTGAGCATGTAAAAGAGTGGTCTGCGAACAGGACGCGCCGTCCTGCTTGGCTCGCGCCTGGTTTCAGCATAGTCTTAGGTGCTTGATTTTTATCTGTGAAGAGGTTACAGTCTTGATGGTGAGCGTTCTAGGGTGGCGAACGTTCGGTTTGAGAGTACAGGGCCAGGTGTGATGCGATGTGATGCGATGGCTGTGGCAAGTGCTTAGCGCTGCAAGTCAAGCTGGGCACGCAAATGCCTCACCATTGTGGTTGCGTCCAGCAGATCGTGGCGCGTGCGTGCTCCTATGTGCGCGGACGAGCATGGACTGGGGCGGCTACTGCGAGTTGTTAACCGGGACCCGTCGTGCCCCACCCGCGTGCTCGAGCGGTGTGTTGCGGCGGTGAGGATAGGCGTGCGGTGTCGTGGGCATCTTGAACGTGGCCGGATGCCGGCGGACGTTAACCGATGGTTACGGGCGGTGCACTTGGCCAGAGTAGCATAGACGCACGTGTGAGCGCACTCAAAAACCCCTCGCTGTGATGTCATGTATGTGTCATTGGTTACCTCATGTTGCTTTCCCATGTCGCGTAGTAGGATGGTTTGATCAACTTAGGCTGCCACATCATGCTGGCGCTGGGCGCCTAAGCAGGAAAAGCCGTGACAGCAAATAGTCGTACACTATTTCATTTGTTTGTGCTACAAAGTCTGCTTGAGCGAACGCGATGCCGGGTGCTAACGCGCCACGCGCGTGTTAACGCTGGTTCTCATGATGCTGTTGCTCTCTCAACGGCGCAGTGCTTGGGTGCCGCGTGCCGGGTTTGGCCTCTGAAACGGGCTGCATTAGAACCGCCAAAAAGTTGACACAAAATTGTGGCGCTCATACCAGCTAACCGGACAGCTGGCAGACGGACTGACAACGGTGGTGCACCGTACAGAGCCACAGATACTGTTACGCGAACGAGTCTTCGCAACATGAAGCTGCCGCGCGCCCACTCACTGGAGTCGTCGGCACGTATTCACCATTGTGCTCCTAGCACAAGTGAGGAACGTCTACTCCACATTATGCAAACTACACAGCTGTCGCAATAGAGTGCACCCAGCAGTTTGCCCTGCCGCACACCGCCTCCTGTCTGGCTGACAGCTGTCGGCACAGGTGAACAACACACAGCACGTCGTTCGCGTCCTCGACACAACACACGCGCGTGCACAATCCCCTGGACAGCGCCGACTGTCCTGGGGCTAGTGCAATTTACCATTGTACCATCGTATAGCTTTAGCAGCCTACGCGGCTGCAAACAAGTACGGAGCGCACGCCGGCAGGCGCGCAGGCCGCGCACACCAGCTGCGGGCAACAGCGGGCACGCAGTGACGTCACCTCCAGTCTGCCCCGGGAAAGGCCGTCGCAGTACCAGCCGCTTGGCATAGGAGAGCTGCTTGGGTCACGTAGGTGGTGCGCTTGGTTGATCGACACGTGGAAGGGTTTGCCACTCGCACCAGTGTAGCACAGCCACGCCCGTCAGGTACGTTCCCCAAAACTGGGGAACTGGAGATTGCCTCCCAAACCCACTACCCCCCAAAACTGGGCTCTGCAACAGCGCCGTACGAGCACTGATTGCGCCAAGAAATATCCAGACAGCGTTTTGCGCATCACCTGCGCTTCTGAGGGAGGCCCCAGCCGCCTGACGACTGCAGTGCAAGCAACATCCGGTGCCGGCATCGTACGAATGCCGCGAGTGCTCTGGGCTTCTGGGGCCGCCCCTCGCCAATGCGCTCGATCAATTCCCCACGATCGACAATAGGCAAGGCTTTCACGCGCGCAGCGCCGCAGTACTCGTTCATTCTTCGAGAGTCCTGAAGGGGGCCACGCAGCGCAGGACAGTCCAATGCTGTCAAGAGCTCAGCTGCAGAGGCGCCTGCGCACCCTGAGTAGCCCCCACCGAGCACACAATGGAGCACCAAGGAAGCGCAATAACGGGGAAGCCTGTCTCTGGAGACAGCCGTACAAAGTGCCAAAGGCAGACTTGGCGGTTTGATTACGCCCTGGACGGGCATCGAATGGGTACGAGCCCTGCGCCTTGCAGCCAAATGTCGACGCAGGTGACCTGATACGGGGCGCACAGAACAGCCTTGCGCACGTGCTCCAAGCCCCACAACTTGGGCCATCTCCCATCCCGCAGCGTCCCCAGACCACAACGTACCGCACAGGCGAAGACTGAGACGAAGGCCATCTCAGGATAGCACAAGGCCCCTCGCAGCCCAACGACTTCTCTCCAAACGCCCGCGACGCCCGAGGCGCACGATAGCCTTTGCAAGATGCCCCCGGCCGCCCTAGTTCCATAAGTGACATGAATACATAAATGCACCCCCATTGCCGCACCCTCTCCGCCCCCTGGGTGCCGCCAGCCACACGTCCAATCTGCTGGCTCAAGATATCTGTGCCAGATCTTTGGCGCCCAACCACTGTGCCAGCCTGCTGCATTGAGAAACTGTCCCCGCCCAATGCTCCTGCTATTCGCACCGAGCTTTGTGTGGTTCATGATGGCACGGCATGCATGCTGCCGCACGCACCTCCCGCCAAGGTTTGCGGCACGTGCGACGCCGTACCTGCAGTGCATTGGGAGTCGCTACGCAGCCGGAGCGGCAGCCGCAACCGCGTGCTGTCTGCCCGCTCCTCTCCAACGCGCACCGCCTTCATGCCTATGGTGCACAGCCATGCGGGCGAGGAAGGGGGGCCCTGCTTCGCTGTTCCCTGCGGCAGCGCCCGGGGGCGCATGGCCACGGCCACGGCCACGGCCACGGCCACGGCCACGGCCACGGCCACGGCCACGGCTGCGGAGCTGCGTCGCAGCTAATGGGTGGGCGGCACGCCCAGCAAGATGTGCGGCAGGGCACCGCCGGGGCCGCCCACGCGGTGGCCCGTCGCTACAAACGACGCGCCGCTCCTGGAGGAGAGCAGCGGTCCCCTCCCCTCGCTCAGCGCCTGCTGCAACTGCAGCGAGGTGCGCGCACCGGAGGCCGGCCGGGAGCCGACGTGGGGGCTGCTGCCGAAGGACGCCCGTGCGGCGACGAAGCCCGGCGCGGGGCCCGACGCGAAGCCTCCCGGCGCGCCGCCTGCCTGCCCCAGCCCGCTCGGCATGGCCAGG
>LSYV01000051.1:711467-730930 GCA_001584585.1 Gonium pectorale
TGAGCGGCCGGCCGCTGCCGGGGGGGAGGCTGCTGGTGCGGCGCGGCAGGGAGGAGGCCTCCCAGGGCTCCGCCGGCGCCCCGACCTTGCCCGCGACAACGCCGGCGGCAGGGGCCAGAACAATGCCGGCGGGCGGTGCCGGAGTGGGGCCTGTGGCGGTCCCGCCAATGCAGTGGGTGGTGGCCGCGCGGCTTAGCGGATAATGATGGCCCCGAGGCGTGACGGGCGCTGCGTGCTGCGATGCCGCGTACTGCGGGGTGGAGATGGCGGCGAAGCCGTCGCGTGGGGCGGGCGTCACGTCGCCGCCGGCCAGAGCCGTGTGGGCGTCCTCCGCCGAAGGCTTGAACAAACTGGAGCGGTAGCGGGGTAAGCGGCGGGTGCATGCGGCGCCTGAAGCGGGCGAAGAAGAACAGTTGCGGATTCAGCCCTACCACCCGCGGTCGGCGCGGGCTCCCGCGCCGACGCATGTGGCCTCCCACAGATCTGCCGCGCAGTGCCGCCTCCGCTTCAGTAACCAGGCCTTCCCACCGCCCTGACCCCTTGCTCGCCCGCCTGCCCAGCCCGTGGGCGGACAGGTGCAGGTCGCCGCTCGACGCGTTCGTCTCACGGCACATGCTGTTCGCCCGCCGGTGTAAGGCCCTGCACCTCACCTGTTGATCATCTTGATGAAGCGCCCGCCCCGCTGCTCCTGCGGCCGCGAGGGAGCCGGGAATGCCTGCTCTCCGCTGGGCACGGCCCGCCCGGCGCTGATCAGCGACGAATCGGGCTCCTGCCGCCCCTCCCCAGCCTTTGTCGGCTCCGCCGCCGCAGCCGGCCCCTCCCTGACGTCCTCCGCAGCTGCACCCGTGATGCAGTACTGCGACGTCGGCGACGTGACGCCGTACTGTGAAGTCGGCCATGTGATGCCGTACAGGCCCGGCCTAGTCGCCGCGTCGTGCGCCGCCGCGGTCCGGACGCCCGGCGGGCGGGGTGACGGGCGCCCCGACAGCGGCCGGCCCGCGCCGGGCACCCCGTGGGTCGACAGTTCCGTTACCGAGAAGCGGCGGGCGACCGCTGCTCTGATGCCGCCTGGGACCCCGGTCATGCAGGGCGGCGCGGCGAGGGTGGGGCCGCCGTTCCCGGAGTCTGTCAGCGTCCGGCGCCGCTTGCCGCCGTCGCTCGGGGCGGGGCAGGGCGGGTCCTTGCACGACCTTGCTTGTGCGCCCATGCTGCGGCCCCGTGCAGATGACCGCCCGCCTGCCATCGCAGCCGACATGCACAGAGCCGGGTCCGACGCCATCACCAGGGCGCTGTAAGCCTCAACATCTCCGAAAACCTGGATGGGCAGGGAGAAAGTGAGCAGGCGGAAACAGGGCCCGGGAAGGGCCCGGGTTAAGGGGCTGCCTTGCCGAGTGGACGGGGCGTAAGCACGGGGTGCGGATGCACTCACCGAGCCGTCAAACATGACGACGCTGGATCGCCGCCGGGGTGGCAGCCTCGGGGCGGGAGTCGGTGCGGGGGACACCTGCGGGCGCGGCCACGACGCGCAAGAGTGGGGCGATTGTGAGGTTGTAAAGTCGCGTCCGTCGCTACCGATGGTGCGTGTACCACGCTGGCGTCGTGGCCGGTGAAGATACATGCGGCCGGTAGGGTTGCAGTAAAAGCGGAGAAGAGAGCGGTGCATCGGTGCTTCGGGTGGGGCGGCGCTCTCGGTCCGGGTCACGCAGCTGGCGGCCCCAGGGCAGTGCTTTGAAGGGAGTTGCACGGCTCCGTTCACACCCAAGCCCAGGCCGAGCGCCTTCCCCAGCGCCTCCCTTGCCATGCGTGTGCGGCCATCAACGCACGCCGCGGCATCACTACAGAAACAGTGTGCTCGTGGCGGATCAGGTGCCGTGCTCGCGCGTCGGTGGGGGGGGGGGGGACACGCGAGCGGGAATGCGCTGGCTGCCAAAGAGATGGACAAATTCAGCCCAGCTTCCCTGGAAAACGGCCGTCGCGCTTGCGGCATTTGGGATTTCCCCGAACGTTTCCTACCCATCTTTGTCTTCCTACAAAACCCATGCTACATGCGCTGCCGGCAAACAGCACTCACCTCATAATCTGGGGTTTCTGGCAGTTCCTCGTCATTAACAGTCGATCTCGTCTGAAGCGCCTCCTCCTCGTATCGCCCGGACGGCTCCTGGGTCGCGGCGTCCTGGTCGGCCGCGCTGATGGTCGGTTTTGTGGGCTCAGAATGTCGTGTAAGCAGCAGCGCCTCTAGCTGCGCCATGAGCGCTTCGCTTCTTTGCGCGTCTTCATTGAGCTGGTGGAGCCGCTCTCCGGTTTCACGAATAACCACGCTGACTCGCAGATCTTTGACACTTCGGTGTTGCGGTAGCAATCCTGCAACCGGCATGCTCTTTGAGGTGAACAAGGGTCACACACGCAGGAGGACGACATAGCGTCGCACCTCTTCTGGAGCTGACTTGGTCACCATCTAGGTCAGCAGACTCCATTCACAGCGTTTGCAGCGTGTCTGTGTCCTAAAGGATTACCAAATTCTGCGAGCCAATTTCCAGCTTTGTATATAATATCAACTTAAAGCTCAAACCATAAAGTTGCATTCAAGAGTGCGCGCCGCGCACTATGGACATGATACCGCGATACCACGTTACGATTTCTGGCCCTCTGTTTTGACCTGGAAGTTGTCATATAATGCTTTACAGGCATGCCACAGAAACTCCATCGGTCTCACTGGTGTACGTCGTGCCCAGTGTACGGGTTGCCCGCGTTCGTGCCCTGTCGTGCCCCTCGGGCGCACAGCACGAACATGGGCGACATTGAAATGTACACGACCTTAAAAACATAACTAAACTTTCGTAGCTTAACAACACATCCTCAACCTGAATGGACCCGTGGGCCACGTACAAAGGTGCGAAACTACCAGGGGAACCAACTCCACAATCCACAACGGGCAAGCTGTCGACAACGGCGACAACCATTAAAGGCAGACATCCCCTCGAGTAGTAGAATTCGATTAGCTAGAGTGGTCGCAACTGCAGTGTATCCTTTTTGCAACTGCAGGGACGACAACCAGAGCACAGCTTGGTCCAAAGGCCTTCGGCAATCCAGATTTGCTAGAGCATTAATCATGTGCAGAATGATAAGGCACTTCACACAAGACCCTGCAACTCAACAGTCGTTTTTTCAACAGTTTAGCAACAGCAGCGTGCCATCATGTTCCAAGCCGAGTAGAAAGCAAACTGTCAGCGGAACACAAGGCGGAACATCACCACAGACCACAACAATACATGCAATACCATTACCTCTACACCCGCGGTTCACACAATTCATTGTCAACCACCCACAAAACCAATCGAGTCTGTTTTCGCAGCCCAGCAATCTTGAGCCCAGCAATCTTGAAGTGAAGGCGCTGTCACGTCATACTGTGTCCGTCGGGGTATCATGGGCCAACGGCTCCTATCTTCAGCCCGCACTGTGTTCACGTGTCACAGTCAGTGTGTCGTAGCTTATTATGTTACCAGTTAACCACCCGTCAAGCGTCGGACGGTTGGAGGTGTGTGAGGGCGGGCCACCCTGGAGCCAAATCACTTTGCGTGCTGTCTTTTAGCTCTCGAAGCCACACTTCGCGAGCGAATAGAAAGGCCCCACTTCTGCAGCGAAGTGTGTAACGTTTAGATGCGTATGTTGTGATCATCGAGACCCAACACAGAGTCGTTGCTCTCCCATCAAGGCACGCACGCACGGATACGTAGGGTAGCGTCAGCATTACCGTGTCGCAGCGGTCAGTCCTTGCGCAGTTGCGCTTCTGATTGTCCCGAGCGGAGCCAGCCTGATTCGCGGCCGCCTCAGCCTCCTGCCGCGCTCGCCCTTGGGGCATCGACTGGGCTCGTCGTCGTGATCTATCGTAACTCGCCTGGAGTTGATGAGCCGGCCAACCTCAGCACCACAGTGCCAGTGCCAAAGCTAGTGAGCCGAGACTCAACCGCCCACTGTATCGCCCACTGCACGCATCCAGTCGTACGGCCCACCGTATGGCGTGGCAGCGCGGTCAAGGCGCGAACCACATCCCCAGGAAGCAAGTCAATAGCGCCTTGGCGGGCTGCGTGTACCGGTGGCGGCGGATGCGGTCTTGGATATAATTAGATAAACAGAGGCGGGCAGAGGGATGATGCATTCGGGCGCCAAGGCAAGATGCCACGCGGGACTTAGCCCAGAAATGCATTTATGCCGCTCCCTGACTGCCCCACGCTTTGCGGCTGCGCCGCTTGTTGTCTAACGTGGGGCAGTGAGTTCAACTAGACAAAGGTTTGTCAGTCAACGCCATGGGTCCATTACGGCATGCAAACGTCGTGTGCACACGCACTGTACACCCGGTAGTGCCAACTCTTTGAAACAAGGAATGAAGCCGAATTGGAGGCTGCGAGTAGGAAACGAGCTCAATGTGCCGCCCACGACGGCAGCCGGAGCAGCGCATTCCGCTCTGAAGGCTTGGTGGCGATCAGCCGGCCTAACAGGCGCGGCGGGCTAGCGCCGACAGCTACTGCAGGTTCGCACCCTGCCGTAAAAGCTCCGCCCGGGTGTGGCGAGTGCGACAGAGGGCAACTCTCGCAACAATGCACCCCGCCACATCCGCCACTTCCGCTAGTTCGCAAGCCAGGGCCCTGGATACGCGGCAGCGCGTGCGCCTGCACGGGGCTGGCGCGCCGGCCCGAGCCCACAACGCCGCCTGCCTCCAGGCCATTTTTGTCATTGCTAGTGGGCGGCGGCGGCGGCTCCAGGGGATTGGAGGGAGGCCGCGCGGCGGACGGAAGCACCAGGCCACCGTTTGGCCGCACGCTGCTAAGGCTACGGTAGGCCATCGGGGCGTGGTTGCTGCTGCCGGGCCCTCCAACTGCCGACGCCGCCGCTGCCGCGTGGCCGAGCTGGGGGCTGCTGCGGCTGCTGGGGCGGGTGGGGCTCGCCGCGTGCGGCCCGGTGGTGGCGGCCGCATGCGATGTAGCGCTGGCCTCACAGCAGCTTGCGGCCCCGGCCTCACGCCCGAACGAGACTACCGGCCGCTGGGAACGAGACGGTGCGCTGTCGGCCCCCAAGGTAGTGGCGGGGACGAGGGAGCCGCTGTGTTGGCGGGCGTGGGTGTGGCTGCGGGCTGCGGCCGGCTGGGGCGAGGCCACACCCGGGGCTATGCAGCTGAAGCCGTCTTGCGTTGCGGGCCTTGCGGCGACCGAGCCTTGGGCGTCCTCCTCGGGCGGGTGGAAGAAGCTTCGCGGTGGGATACAGTGGATAGGAGGCAGGGCAGGAAGAGGCAAGGGGGTCAGCAATACCGGTAGTGCGCTTGGAGGATTCGGACAAGGGTAGGATCGCAAGGAGGCAGGACGCGCGTGACTGCCAGGCGACGTCAAGCACCTCGCCAGAGACAGTGTCAAGTAATTGCTGCCTTGACGGGCAACATCGGCGAGCAGCCAGCACGCCGCATCCATGCACACCGTCCTCGCCCAGCAGCGCCCGTTGCTTACCTCTTTATCATGGTCAGGACACGACCGCTACGTTCGTGCGCCGCCCTGTTGCTTCCCATGGCTACATAATCAAATGCTAAGGGCGAGGTCGTGGCGGCGACCTGCGCCACTGGCTCCCCGCCCCGCCACGTGTGAGACCCCGCCGCCTCGCTGCCGCTGCCGCACAGCACCGGTGGCCACGCAGCCGTGTGGGGCTGGGCGGGAGCCACCCGGGTGGCACCAGCGGCGGTGGGAAGCGTGCGGCGGGGGTACGTGAACGACGGCAGACGGCCCACAAAGTCGAGCGGTTCAGAACGTGCGATTCGGGAGGTGGAAGCGCCTATGCCGATGCCGGAGCTGCCGAATCTGGTGCTGCTGAAAGCGACGTTGAGCGCAGCATTGGTGCCGGTGGAACCGGTTGGGCCCCGGGGATCGCCGTCGCCGGGCTCCGCTGAGGCCCTGCGCCGCATGCTGCCCGCCATGGCGCCCCTCCGCCCCTCCGTCCAGGACTTGTTCAGCACGGGGCCGCCACCGCTGACGTCACGGGAGCAGCTCGTGAAAGAGCGGGCGCGCTGCGCCGCGGCCCCGGCCCCGGCGACGGTCCTGGCAGCGGTGTCGTTGTCGGCGCTGGCCGGCGCCAGGTGCATGTCTGCGTCGTCGGCGAACAGGGAGGTGCCGTCCAGCGTGATGACAGAGGAGCGGCGCTTGCTCGCCATGGAGGGGCGGACCGTGAGGGGCGACAGCGCCCGTCCGTCCTGCGTGCGTTGTGGACAGGGGCGGGCGGCCAAGGAGGGCGGGCGGGTGGGCGCTGGTAAGGGAGGCACCGGATCAATTGGATAACGGCGCCGTCTTGAGCAGGGCGGGCAAAGATGCAACTACAGGGGTTTCCAGGGGCGGACGGCCTCACGCCCGAGACTCACGACGGCAAGTGGCACGCGGCCGCACGCGTACCTCGCCCCGGGGCTGCTTGGCGTCATCGTCCTCGAGCGGCTGCACGACCGCAAAATGCGTCGTGACGATGGTTTCGGAGCCAGAGGTGCAGCAGGGCTGGGCGAAGCTCCGCGAGGCGAGGAGCAGGGCCTCCAGCTCCGCCATGAGCGTGTCGGTCCTGCTGGCGTCGTCATGCAGGCCCTGCAGAAGTGCCTGGGTCTCCTTGATGAGCAGGCTCGACCGCCTGCTTCTTATGCATATCTCTAGTGGGGCCGAGTCTGCGCGGGTGTCCGATCATGTGCGCATTGGGGCAGTACCAGTTAGGTTTGGCAAACGCTAACATAACGCTGCAATTGGACACCACATCAACTCTATCACTCAAGGAGAACTTGGATGCAGCTTGTGGCGGCGGCCATGTCTGCACCATGATACCGGTATGACATTTTCGATAGCGGGGCAGCACCCGCACCCGTGCCCACCTGAGCTGACCAAGGACACAATAGTTGCAGCCATCAATGTCGCCTTAGTTCGCGTACGCTGTTGATATGTTCTGTGAAATCAGTTATTTGCGGCAGAGTACAATGTTAGGGTATAGGTGAGGGGACTGTATGCATGTCGACAATGTGGCCTGGGCGCCCCTTCTGTACATCGACGCGACGGTTACTTAGTACTGCCTGCTGCGTAATGTACTGCTACGCTTCTGACGGCAGGACGCTCCACGCCTCTTCTGTGGTTTCGTCATCTATCTGGACGATACAGCACAGGAGAGACCAATATCTGAACGCAGGGCAGCGGTTGTATGGCCGTCGGGGTCTTAGTCATGCGCGAACTCTGAATCGTAACCCTATGGCAGAACGCACTTGCAGCTCCTCAAATACCATTTTCAAGCTGCACCCTTGTACACCATATTGAAGCCTGAATGTGGCATCCTGGATGCTGTGCCGAAGGACCGGGATGGGGGAGGCGGCTGCTCGGCGGCTAGGCCCGACACGTGTGTCCGTCTGGGTAGCCAAAACCCGAACAGATGAGCTTGGGCGGACTCGTTATGCGAAGTGCGCTGCGCAGCAACAAGACACACACAAGGGAGGGATTCGGCCTCACTGGCGCTTGCTGGTTACGCAAAGTGTGCATGCCTGTCAGTCGCGTGAGTTGCATGAAGCAGCGACCTAAGCGGCCACACCTAAAACCTGGTGCACCAGGGGTGCGACGAATGCCGCTGATGAGGCACGCAACCCTAAGCCGCTGAGGCACCGGACGCGTCCCCACAAGCGCTGCACGCGTCCTGTGCATGAACGGACAATGAGTCAATGACATACCAATACCGGAAATGTGCAACTTGAGCGCATGCCGATTGCTCCGACCGTTAGTCATGGCTGGAAATCCAATCTGTCCGATCCTACAACTTATTATACGCTTTCTATGTTCATGGCTTTTCCACGAACCCACGAGCGTGCATGGATATCAGGCAGGTGGTCAAAATGCATGGTCCAACGAAGCAGCCGTCTTTGCTTGCTTCACGCCTGCTTCGAGCTGCTTCCTTACCCAGACAACCGTAAATGTCACGTCGCAGATGTTGAGCGTCAATACGAACAATAGCTTTGGGTTTAGGTTCAATATGTCAGTGTAGACGTCCGTCAGCAGTTGCGCAGAGAAACACACCCTTCGTCAGGCGGCTTGCCCACTGCAAGGCCAGAAAGCTCGACCATGCCAGCCACTGCCAACCTCCGTCATAACACGCGCTTATGCGCACTCGGACCTTCTTCGCGCATGCACCACTCCGCACCTCTGGCGCCTCTCCCACGGCCAAACAATGCAGCATCTCCAGCGCCCCGGGGCGTTCGGACCTGGCGCCAACGACGAAGCAGAGACCGCCTCAACCTTGCCTTTTCACATGCGTGTTGAGCAGTCCTGTAACGTCTGTATTAATCGCATCTGGGTCTTGAATATATACGAGAGGGCGGAAGCCCATCCGAGCCGCACGGTCGGGCTCGTTTCCTGTTCGCCAATATATAGTGATATCGCAATAAGCATCGGTTCCAGGCATACATCCCTGGCAGGTGCCACCCGGGGTGTGTCTCAGCACGCCATTCGCACGTAATACCAATACATCAGCAGAGCAGGACCCGAAGCCAGGGCAACGAAGGCCTGACGGGGCCCCTGCCCCACGATGCTCAACGCACGGAACGGGCGGACCGTTTGGATGTGATTTGGGATTCACGGTACGTGCCATGGACAAAGGTATACGGACACAGGGGTCAGCGCATCGAAGTACCACTTCCACTGTAGTATGCAGCAGCAAATACCGCCTCGGCGCGTTTAGGATCGCTTTCATATATAACGTGGTCTGTTTCAAAGAGGGAGCATTTCAGCCGCCACATTCAGTGCACCGCCAACCGAACCGGGTGTGCACAAAGCAGCGATGCAACGACCCAACTCGAGCGTAATAACGAGAGCAGGATGTCTTTCGCGTGTTACGTATGCGTGAGGGAGTGCGTAAAAAGGATCTAAAATGCAGCGAGCAAAGGCATGTTAGCCGGCAGCCCGTGGACCCTCATTCGTAACGCCGTGTGTAGGTAGGTAGGTCAACGTGAACATATTGCGCAAAGAGCAACATGATCAATGAGTAAATGCTAGCACGCTACATTCAAAGATTCTTGCCCACCATGCCGAAAATAAACAACGCCCGCGTCCGGACATGAACACGGGGCGCCAGCAGCCCCATCTTAAGCCAACTGTCCCTAGCTTAGCACCCCGTCACCAGGAACGTAGCTAGCGTGTACTGCAGCCTCGAAGCACAGTAGGCGCTGCCGAAAATAAACAGACGGTCTGCACCCAAGGGTCCGTACCCCAGTGTCGGGGTCCTGTAACGATGAATTATTATTATCAACGCCGCCAGCCGGACCCGCACACCCGCGCTCTGTGCCCCGCTATATGATCTGCGGCAGGGTGCAGGCGGTGGCGCGTTGACCGGCGGGGCCCTTCACGGGCCGGCCCTCTGCCACCAGCAGCGACGGAGGCCCCGCGTGAGCCTCGGAGACACCCGCCGCGCCAGTCGGCGGCGGCGCGCCACCCGCCAGGGAGCCGGCGGCGCTGAGACTGCACACCGCAGCCGCAGTCCCGCCCTTCGCAAAGGCAATGCCACCCGGGGCGCCCGCCCCGTTGGGGCCCCCGGCAGCGGGCGCCGAGACGGCTGAGTTAAAGGTACCGCTGGCGCGATGCTGCAGCGCCTGCGTGCGGGAGGCCCCGGTGGACGTCACATTGCTGAAGCGCCTAGCCACAGTGAAGCTGTCGCTGGTGGCCCGCCGCTGCAGCTCGCGCAGCAGCCCGTCGGGGTCGCCAACCAGGCCGCTGGAGTTGGAGCTGATGAGGGGGTGGATGGCCGCAGTGCCGGGGCCACTGTGGGCTGCTTGGAGACTGCGGACCGTCGCGCCGCTGCTGCCGCTGGGTGACAGGGGCTGGCCGCTGGAGCTCGCGGGCTGGCCAAAGCCAGTCAGCGTCTGCGGCGCGCTCCTTGCGACTTGGTCGTACTTGAAGATGCTGCGGCGGCACACAATTCGCAGGGGAGAACAGTGAGACTATGGCTTGGCACGAGGCCAGGGCGTTCGGCAACCGGGGGACAGGCGCGTCCCTCGCGTCTAAGCTTACGAGCAATGGGTGTTGGGGGGTCAAGCGGGGAGCACTTTTGAGTAGGCAATGCCCCCCCGTCATGTGTGGGGGGGTACTCAGTGCCAACATTGATGGCTTACCCCTGCAGGGCCTTCATGAACCGCCCGCCGCGCGCGCCGCTGGGCGCGGGGGACGCGCACCGCTGCCTCTCAGAGGCGTCAGAGCCCCCGCTGGGACTGAACACGTCCAGCGTGGGGTGCGCAGCGTCAGGGGCGGGCCCTGCAGCCTCCGCAGCCGGGCCGTCCTCCAGCAAACTCGATTGCAGGTGCGTCTGGAACACCGACGGCGGCAGGCCGGACGGCGTGCGCGGCAGGCCGCTCGTCAAGGGCGCGTTGCTGGGCGTCCGGGGCCCGCGCGTGTATGAGTGGGAGCGGCCCACGAGCTCCGGCTCGTCCGGTAATGTCGACGACGGGAAGCGGCCTAGGATGCCATTGTGCACGAGGGCGGACGCCGGGCTGCTATAGCTGTAGCCGCTGACCTGCACCAACGGGGCCGGCCCGTTGGACTCCATGTGGACACTGCGACGCTGGATTGAGCCATGGCTCATGTTGGAGTTGGGGCGGCCCTCGGTCCAGGAACGCCCCGGCACGGGGCCCCGGCTGCCGCCGCCACGCGAGAGTGACATACGTGCGATGGACATCAACCCGTAGTCGCTGCCGCTCGGGAGGTTCTGGCGCTGGCCCGAGGCGCCTGCCGCCAAGCCCTGGCCACCGAAGAGCGAAGTGCCGTCAAAGGTGATGACCGAGGAGCGGCGCCTGGTAGAGGCGGTGCTCGGGGTCGCTGGAGGCGCCGCTTGGGGAGAAGCCTGCGGGGGGGCCGGACAGTAAGCACGGGTGGACACGTCACTCACGGCAGAGGGGCTGTGCCGGGGTGTTTCAGGCTTGTACTTGCGCAGCACGAGTGCAAACGGCTGCAGTCGCGTTGCAACGCGCCGGCGGCTGGTTAAAGGGTTGCAGCAGCGTTACGGTAGGGCGGGGCCGGACGCAGCCCGACCCGGGGGCTCAGAGCTTTGGCCTCGGGCTCCGTAGCACGTAGCATGGTTCCTCCCGCACATACGGTTGGGCGTGGAGCAGGGCGCTCGGGCGGGACCGCTGTGTTGCCCACGGACAGCTACCCGAGCATCCCACGTACAGCTGCCCGAGCGTCCCAAATGCCGGCCGGACAGCGCTGCCACACGTCACCACAGCGGAGCGTACGAGTGCGAAGCGCCCGCGCCCGTGCCGCGGACATGATTTGGCGAGCCCACGGGGTCTCTCACCTCTTCCTCCTGCGCAACGTCACCGCCGTACTCGTCATCGATGCTGCCGTCGCCCCCATCGTCCTCGTCAGACAATTCCACCTGGAGAGGCTGTACGGCTGTGAAGTGCTCGGTCGCAATGGTGGCGACAACTCCCAGCGGCTCGTCGCAGCTGGCGCGGGTCTCGGACGGCGCTTGAGACCCTCGCTGGGAGTGGGAGGCTGCGGAGAGGAGCAGCAGCTCCAGCTCGGCGATGAGGGCATCGCTTCGCTGAGCATCTGCGTGAAGGCCGTCCAGCAGCTGCTCGGTTTGTTGGATGACGTAGCTGGCCCGTCGAGCCTTGCTTATCACAGGCGGGTCCCCAGGAGACCCTGCAGAGCGGAAGCCGGCGAAAGCTTATGTCATGCATACTTGGGGACACCCGGCACCCTGTGCCAAATTTGACGCCAGGTTGCTGGTAAATGTCTGGTTAGCTTGGGATAGAGGGATGCTCGCAGCCGGTATTGGACCGGGCGACCGGGCGACCGGCCAAGACGGCCCGCACTTCGGGCTCATGTATGGAACATGAGTACCAGTGAAATATGCAGCAATCGAAAGGGCCCAAAAGCACGTCTCGTCAAGCAGTCTGGGAGTACTATCCAGAGCGGAACGCAGCAGAGTATGGCTCGCTCGCCCTTGCGGTCTTCTGGTATAAGTGATTACCTGTTCCATCGTTGAGCAGAGAAGGTGCTGCCATCCTCGACTGCGAGTCATCCATGGCGCAGGGAACGTGCCTTGCGGCTTTGAGCGCGGACTGCGTGTAATTGATGTTCTTCTCTTAATAATAATGAGTGCAGCAGCTTATGCACGCACGTTATCTCATGCGGATCACAGCGTCATTCACGGTCATTCGGCTCCGTAAATCGCATTAAGGATTTGAAGCACAATTATACCTGTCACCGTATCATAGCGTAAACAGTCTAACTACGGAAACCGTCGTACTGCTGCGAGTTAGGGGGGTTCATAAGCGTTTCAGGGCCGACACCACGCCGACACATGCAATACATTATCGTAAATTGCTGCTTCTCCCTCTCCTTCCTCTCCTTTTTTTTGACCCGGGCTGCACGGATGTCAGAAACATCTGTCAGACCCCCCGGCCGGCCGACCCCCGGCCGGCCCCCCGGCCGAGGCAACCGCCCAAGGCCCCGGCTAGCGCATTACCCCTCAAACTTAAAGTGCTTTACAGAGTAGCTGATTCTAGGCAAGAACTCATGAATGCCGCTAGGCAGCCCGCGTACCCTCGCCCACCAGAGCGAAACAGCCACGGCTGAAAGCTCCGATTACATGAAACAACGTATCATGTTGAAACCTAACGTTTCATGATAGAAACCATGTGTCCTCGAGGAATGCAGCCCCCCTGCCAGAGAGCTTACTTCGCAAGGGGCCAGGGGTACCGGGCGTCGGCCTGACCGAGACCTTGTTATAATACAGAAATAATATGTATGCCTTTCAACTACAACAACTACAACAAGTAACTAGATCGCTTCTGCCGGGGGCCTTGGGTCGTACGGCCGGGGGGCCGGCCATGGCCGGCCGGCGGCCGTGGGGTCCGGGGGGGAACTATTCCGGGTCCCACAGACTGGACATTGCTTGAATGCCTGGCCTGACGATGCGCTGTTGCTCGCCAGCTAGGGCCCGTGTCTGACGCCCGGCAGAGCCGCGCCGAGCTCTAGCGGTCTAGGGAAGGAGACCGGGCCCCTCCTGCGGGCGCAGGACAAGCAACTCTTTGGCAAGCGGTCCATATGGCAATTATATACGGCGAAGTGAGCTCCGCATCCACGTCCGCATCCTACAACTTGGGGAGTAGGTTCACTACACCCGGCGGCACGGACGCAAGTTCTCTGGACGCTCACCCCCCCATAGCACAGTCAGCTCGCTTCACCTGCGCTAGTCACCAACTCTCCATTATTACGACCCCAGATCACCCGGAACGGCAGACACAGCTTGCCACATCCGCTACCGCCAATGCACGGACGGACCCGTTGGCACTGGGCCGCGACAATGTATCGTACGATAGTACGTGCCACGGTGCGGCTGATATGGCTTGGCGAGTGCATAGGCACACAAGCCGACAGAGATGCAACTATAGGAAAGCACAGCGACATGTTCCGAACAGGTGGGTAGGATTACTACGAACTGCGTATTACAAAGCTGATGGCCAAGGCCCGGTAAACAAGACGGCCACGACTCAGGGACGCTGATGACAACCAGATAGGTGCACAAAGCTCAGGACAAGCCGAGAACGACAACCGAAGGTGCCGCTGCAATCTTTCGACGATGGCTGCAAGTTCATCGGAGGCCTCCTTGCCTTGCCTTGCCTCTTTGCAGATTTCTCGTTTTTTTCCTTAGCCTATCGGCTAATCGACCAGCAGATCAACAGTCGCACAGCCAACTAATGCAGTGAACGCCCGGACCTGCGGTACTGCGAAAAAAGAGAAATCTGCAGAGAAAGAGGGAGCCCGCCTCTACGGTCATACACGCCCGAAGGCGCGACGTTTCCAATAGGGCGGGCGGGTACAGAGCAAGACATGTGACGTTCGCGGTACTGCGCAGATCCGCGGCTCAACACCGAGAGCCAACCGTAAGGCCTTCACACCACGACAGATACCACGAGCGCAGCTCTCATCAGCACGCTAGTTCAGCAAGAGACAACTCCAAGATACATCCAATGCGACTACAGACACAGCAGATACTAACGCAGACATGACACGTGGCAACTGCCAACTGACACGGCGTGCCTAACCCAGGGTACCCCGAGCACTAACGGAACCCAAGGAACGTACTACATCAGGGAAACCTATTCCGGTACCTCCTGACAAATGGTGGAATGCTTCGGCATTCTAGGGTCATGGCTCATGGGTGCACCTGGCCACTGCGCACATACGGGCACGTACGCTCGGATACACAGGCCATCAATAACCCCTGGACCCAGGGAGGGCGTACACTGCTCGCCAGCCACCATGCACTGGCCGCCAATCTCTGTCAACACACGTCCACGCATTGATTGGCAATGCACTCGTCTCCTGCGCACGGATGTCAACCCTCAAACGCGGTAATGATGCCCGTGGATGCCCTTGGCCGTAATTCCCGGTTCGTTGCACCCAGTTACGGTACTCTTCGCCGGTCAGGCACTATCCCTCCGGACGAAATGATGCCTTCACGTCACGAAGCAGACGTCCCTCAGCCACTCGGGTAAATCAGTTGGGAGCCAGCCGCCGGGCACGCACTTAAAAAACTGTGCCGGGACGACGGCAACAAAAAGGCACCATCTGACGGACCGTCACACGAGCATGTCAAGACGTGTTCGCGGGAGGCACACCGGTAAGACGTCAAAAACCGAAGTGCGGATCTGCCCTGTGAGGCGGGGCAAGTCAAACGGCCGACAAGGCCAACACGGGTGAGGTGGTCAAGCCGATTGGCAGAGGGCAGCGCTACCACATAAACGTTCTGCATTGGGCGGCAATCCCTCCAAGGGCCCGGCGCCCTGCCGCCACACACGCGACCAGACGTAACGCATGGAACTTATATCATGAATGTTAAACGGCTTCCAGAACCCTTCCAGAACCCTTCCAGAACCCTTCAACCCAGCAATGAGGCACGGGGTGCTTAAGGAGTCGCTGTGTCCAGCGGTCAAAACGGTGTGATGTGAAAGATCAAGCCTCGCATACCCTCAAACCTCGCCCTTGGGAATGATCGCCTGACGTGGATCGAGTGATGGAAAAAAATGCCACAGGCGATAATCAGATGAATGCCTAACATGGGTTTCGAGGCAGCCGAAATGCATGACAGCTCTAGAACATATTGGTACGCGCAGAAGTTAGGGCCGTGCACTCGCCGTTGGCATGTCGTAGAGGCTCATCTTAAAGGTTCATCGCACAACATAACGGTTAGTACGGTAATCATATCTTTTTCCGTGCACCAAAACAGTACGGCCCACATCGGACGTTGCCAGCCGGACCCGCACACCCGCGCTCTGTGCCCCGCTATATGATCTGCGGCAGGGTGCAGGCCGTGGCTCGTTGGCCGGCGGGGCCCTTCACGGGCCGGCCCTCCGCCACCAGCAGCGATGGGGGCCCTGTGTGAGCCTCGGAGACACCCGCCGCGCCAGTCGGCGGCGGCGCGCCACCCGCCAGGGAGCCGGCGGCGCTGAGACTGCACGCCGCAGCCGCAGTCCCGCCCCTCACGAACACGACACCGCCCGGGGCGGCTGCGATGCCGGCGGCAGGCGCCGAGGCTGCCGTGCCAAATGTGTGGCTACCGCTCACGCGGGGCTGCAAGATCTGCGGCTGCGGCCTGGAGCCCCAACCGAGCGTCACACTGGTCGGGCGCCGAAAGACCGTGAAGCTGTCGCTAGTGGCCCGCCGCTGAAGATCCCGCATCAGCCCGTCGGGGTCGGCTTGCTGGGTGCTGTCGGCGTGCGTGTGGGCGTTGGCATTGCCGTGGACCAGGGCCTGGGCTTGTGCATGGTCGCTGTGGGCCGGCGGTAGGTGGCTGCGGGCCGCCCCGACCACGCCGCTAACCCACGGCGACAGGGCCGGGTTGCCGTCGTTGTAAAGCAACCTACAACGACAAGGCAACCGGATGGGAACGATGAACGGACGAGGAAACAATTCACTGCGCTCGAGAAGCCACGTTTGCTTGCGCACAGCGTTGCGCGCCCTTATCTCCGCATAAGGCGCTGCGGCTCTTCCTAACTACAGTCCACTATTTCGCATTTCTCGTTGTTGGACCCCCGGCTTTGGCGGACGTGCAACCTGTCCCAGCCCGAAAGAGCTTCCACAGCGGTTACCCAATATCATATCGCACGGCGAGTTTGGAATCAGAGGCCTGCTCACCCCTTCAGGGCCATGACGATGTGCCCGCCGCGGGCGGTGACCACAGGGGATGCGCTCGCCTGCGGCTCGGCGTCCGCGCTGCCGCGTCCTTGCGCCAGCACGGGAGATCTGGCGCCGGCGGTTGGGCCCGTTGGAGCCTCGGCACCAACACCCTCCTCAACTAGGAAAGGCTGCAGTTGGAAGGCCGACGGCGGGAAGCACTGCGGAGACGGAGGGTTCAGGAGGGTCATGGCGCCCGGCGATCGCAGCTCACGCGTGGAGCCGACGGCACGCGCCGCCTGGTGCCCGTAACGGTCTGCTGTGCTTGGGCTCCCAGGGCCCGCGACAACGCCGTGGTGGACTAGTGCCGCCGCAGGGCTGCTCTGGCCACTGAGCTGCGTTCCCAGGGCTGCACCGCTCGCCTCCGCGAGGGTGCGGCGCCGGATGGACGCCTGCTGCGCGTTGGGTCGCCCCTCGGTCCAGGACCGGCCCTGCAGGTAGGTCCGGGTGCCGCCTCGCGTGAAGGACTGGGGGCGCGCGGGCGGCATGAGGTAATCACCGCTGCTGGCGTGGTGTTGGGGTTGCTGGCCCGGCGCCCCCGTCGGCCCGGCGCTGGACTGCTGCGAAGAGCTTCTGAAGGTGATGGATACGACCGATGATGCGGAGCGGCGATGCAACGCGGACTGTCGGGTGTTTGTGGGTTGAGCTCTAGGAGGCACCTGAGGCGACGCCGGAGGTATGGGGACGGGGCGCTTTGGAGGTGTGGGAAATGACGAGGGATAGAAGGGGCGCAGCCCTTTCGTCAGGCGGTAGGCACGGAGGGATCGTGATTTCATGAGGGATCCATGCCGTACGTGCACAAGGCGACAAGAGCCGTTCCGAAGAAGGCATGGCTATGAGGGGCAACCCAGCCCGTGGGGGTTTTAGCGCACACGTCAGGTAGGAATCTGCAAAAGAATCTGCAAAGAGGGAGCCCCCTCTACGGTCATACACACCCGAAGGCACGGCGTTTCCAGTAGGGCGGCGGGTACAAAGCAAAACAGGTGAAGGGACGTCCCTGCCTCCCGGCCCCCGTTGGTTGACCAGAAAGCGTCGATCCGGGCAAGGCGGGCAGTCCCATTACTCTGCCTCAGTTATCACTGGTTTGTGACATGCACAGTGCGCACAGGGCGCACGAGACCAGGGTCACACCGTGCCCGCACCTCCTCCTCTCCCCTGTCGCCGCCGCGCTCTGGCAGGTCTTCTGCCTCGCCATCGCCTTCACCCTCATCCTCGCCCTCGCCCTTGTCTTCACCCTCGCCGTCGGATGAGGGCACCCGGAGCGGTTGCACAGCAGCAAAGTGCTCCGTCGCCAGGGCGGTGGTGGCGACGGCTCCTGACGGCGCGACAGCTCCTGAGGCACCCGGGGCTGCTTCAGTGGAGGTGGCGGGCGGGCTTAACCGGACAAGCAGGAAGCACTAATAAAGAAGCCACCTCTACGGACACACGCACCCAAAGGCGCGATATTTCCAGCAGGGTGAATCGGACCCAGCAATGACTCCAGCTCGGCGATGAGGGCATCGCTTCGCTGAGCGTCCGCATGAAGGCCGTCCAGCAGCTGCTCGGTTTGCTGGATAACGTAGCTGGCCCGTCTGGCCTTGCGTCTGACCGACGGGTCCCTACAGAGCCCTGCAGAAAGGACAAGGCAGCGAGGCGCAACACGGTCTTTGGCGCTGCCGCCGCTCACTCGGGCCGCAAGGGAGGGGGACTCGGGTTTGGCAGCTGTCACACTCGCCGCACGGTGCGGGTGGGTGCAGGTCGGATCCCGATGAAAAAGCAGCAATTCCCGACCAGTTTGCAAGTGCGCGGTCTTGGCCCAGCTTTTGCAATACCGATAACCCCCAAAAAACGCGGCTGACAGATGTTGAGCTTTGCCAGTCTGCGCCTCGAGCAGTTACTGCACAAAAATTTGTGGAGACAACAGTAATACCATACAAGGCCTACAAGGCAATCCTGTTCCTTGCGCGAGTTATGTTCACACTCTCATATGGTCGTGGGTGCCGGCCTAATGCCTTGCTGAGTTCTCTGGAGCTTAGTACTAAGCAAATAAATCATGCTTACCTTGGACATCGCCGAGCACGCGCGACAAGGATTGCCCAATTGACGAGGACCGCGAGTACATTTGTTAAGACGTTGTTTCGACTTACGATGCACTAAATAAAGCTCGTTCTAGTTCACCCCTTGCCTAAAGTTTGTGGAGAGTATCACTTTGAGGCCATACATGAAGATTCCATTACCCCCCTGGTGCCATTAAATCATTCTTTCTATCATGCAAACACTGCATGTGAACGCCACAGCTTGAGGTAGGGATACAAGAGAACTCATCGTACTGCGTCGCACACAAGAAAGAAAGCAAGAAAGTAGAATCAAGACCACTCCAACTTGATGCAGGCAATCATTTACAAGATCTAGGGTTACTAGGTTTTCTAGCTGTCAGAACGATGCGCCTGCGGTGTAAACACGACATGGGGTACGTAGTCTGACTAGTTCAAATGCAAAACTCGCGGCAGCAGTCCTGCATTTGTGCTGGCTAACAGCAACCGGGGGACGGGGGAAGTACCATATGCCGGCACGTGCTAACAAAGTAAAACAGAGAAGGGAAGACCACCTCTGCCATTTGGGTATAAAAGCCGAGCAACACGTATGTAGCACAAAGCACATCTTTGACCAAAGTCCAGCGGCTTCCGTACGCCAAGCCGGCGGGGTAGCTTGGCACCAAACTTGCGAGTTTCACGTCCAATTGACGGCTGCATCCTCATACCCATTCGCTTCAAACACAAACAACATGCAGTATGCATAGCCACATTTAGAGGATGTGAAGGCCTGCGGGTTGCGATGGCTGACGAGCCTTCAGGGCACAACTTCCTGGATAGGAGGGTGGGCATCCCCGTCTGGATTCGCCCTGTGCACTGTCACCCCTCTGGATTCAAAACGGTTGTCGGCGGCTTCGGATTCGTCTTTGGGGGATCCGAACGCGTGGTTGTTGGATTGGGATTCACCCGGGCGGATTCGTGCAGCGCAGGGGTGGATTCGGATTCGCGCTCGTTGGATTCGCAGCGCTGAGCGACGGATTCGTTTGCCGCGGAGCTGGATTCGTGCAGCGCAGGGGTGGATTCGGATTCGCGCTCGTTGGATTCGCAGCGCTGAGCGACGGATTCGTTTGCCGAGGAGCTGGATTCGTGCAGCGCAGGGGTGGAATTCGGATTCGCGCTCGTTGGGATTCGACAGCGCTGGAGCGACGGATTCGTTTGCCGCGGAGCTGGA
>LSYV01000051.1:737105-762453 GCA_001584585.1 Gonium pectorale
CTGAGCGCCGTCGGACCGGTGGCCGTGACGACACCACCACCACAGCTCAAGACTTGAAAACCTTGCAGTACACCAGGTGAAGTCCGACAAAACGGGTAAGCTGGTAAGCCGGTCTTTGGGGTCATGCAAATGTGCGTGCTTGTGGACAGGCTGCAAACAGACAAGGCGAGGTAGGCGAGCGCGGCGAGGTAAAACAGTCGAGCAGTCTGGCATTCTAGCCGGAGCCCAACAACCCATTACGCATAGTACCCGCTACACAACCCCGCTACGTGGCGCCCGCTGCCCTGGGGGACCCCGAGTGACTTAACGCTGCAATGGCGGCTGTGCTGGCTGAGCTGGGCTGGGCTGGGCTGGGCTGCTCTCCAGACGGCAGAACCGGTAGTGCAGGAGCCGCGTTCGCGCGCCCGCTCTATGTTCGCGACGCCATGTGAACACACCTGCGGGCGAGGAGCGCCGCGGTGTGAGCTGCGGTATCACGGGGCTGGCAAAATGCGTGTTAACGGAATAGTGCAATGCAAAGGCCGGGACCGGCCAGAACCACGAAACTGGATGATAAGCAAGTTGCTGCGTACGGCGAACGATGGGCCCTCAACGGGTGTGTGCGCCAAGGCAGGGGTCTGGGTGGACGAGGGAAAAACGCCGTCTGGAGGCAGCTGGCTGAGAAAGGAAAGGAAGCCGGTGCTGGGGCTGCGGCTGCAGGTAGAGGAAACGTCGCGCTGCTGGCCGAAAAGGGGGCTGCTAGAAAGGGGAACTACGGCCAAACCGGAGGCGGCTGCGGCTTACAGGCTGCACCACCTGCGGCTGAACCAGCCGACTAGCTGCCCCCACCGGTCCGCCCGCCCGCCTATCCGCCTACCCGACCTGCCGAGGCAACCGAAAACTACTGAGAACTACTGAGCCCCGGCCCTCGCGAGGCCCGCGAGGCCGGGCACTGACGGCCGCGGCTGTGGACTTACTGCTACCGGCATAACCACCGCCACACGCCTTCGGGTGTGTATGACCGTACAGGCGGGTTCCCTCTTTCTCTGCAGATTTCTCCTTTTTTGTTAGCACACTGACGCCCCTATTTAAGAAAGGAGACGCGGGTGTGTGTGATAACTATTGTGGCACGGATCTCCACCTTATCAAAATAGGGCACCTTTTTGACCTGATTGACTCTGTAGACCACGAGACGCTGTGGACGGTGCTTCAGATGTACGGCATCCACGGGCAGATCCTTGACGCGTTTCGGGCCAGCTACGAGGATGTGCGTATGCGGGTCAAGGTCAACGGCCAGCTTGGTCAGGATTTTTCTGTGGGACAGGGCGTGAAGCAAAGGTGCCCGTTCTCTGTAGTACTGTTTGGTCTGTTCATCGAGTTCCTAGCGCATTTCATTGAGGCTCGTGACACTGATTGTAGGCGGCTCCCATCCGATCAGTGGCGATTGTTTGAGGCGCAGAACGCCGCACTTAACGAGTACACTCTAACCAACTTACCCTTTGTGGACGATGCCTCCCTGATGGTCATAGAGTACGACCGCGCTCATTGCCTGCTGCGCTTGCTAGCGGATTTCTGTGGTGCGACGGGATGTTGTGCAATGTTTCTTAGCGCGAGGTGCTGGTCTCTGGAGGGAGCACCCAGGAGAGAAAGCACCTCCATGCCGCTCCGCACATCTGGCACACCTTATGCGGCCAGCGGCTCAGGGTCCGAAGAGATAACGAGACCGCGAAGTTCCTGGGGTTGACCTATGGGCCAGAGCGGCGTTTCACGGGGTGCACGGACGAGCTTCTCAAAGCTGGGAAGCGAGGTAGCGAGCAGTGCGTTCCCTCGTCGCCCTGTGTATGTCGGGAGATTAAGATCCATGTGCCTAAGTTACGTATAAACCTGGTTTGGTCTTTGGTTGTCCCGGTCCTCTCTATGGGGCACAGGTGTGGGGGCCTGGCCTTATGTGTCGATCAATGTGTCGTTTGAGAATGCCATGACGAACCCCATGGTTGAAGGGCCTTTACGCGAACGGTGGTGGGAGTCTGCTCCACCACGAGTTGGCGCAGAGGGGTTTTTCGGGTTCTGGGCCCTATGGCTAACCAGAACTCTTAAGGGTGTTTTACCCTCTCCGCTATGGTGGGTCGGGAGCCAATCGGCTCGTGTGGCCTGCAACCCCTCTCTGAGGGAGCCTGTCATCTATATCTGTAGTACTTTTTTTCGCGGGTGGTACCCGTTGGCAAAGAGATGCCTTGGGTTTTAGGCATCGAGACACGATTACCATTATGGAGAATCCACCCACTTCAGTGGGAGCCTACCTACAGGCTGCCTGGGACATTAGAGCGGGGTAGGGACGGGGACCATGACCCGCTTCCCCACCCCAATGTTTGCATTCGTCCATGCCCCCCCCCCCGGCTTTGACATACGTGTTTCCAGCATCGCGCCTTGCGTCGCTTAGCCGCGGCTCCGCCGCGGAGAAGGGTAAGCGACGCAAGGCGCGATGCTGGAGAGAGTCTTCTGCGGGGGACGGGGTGCGAGCCCTGATCCACCGAGCCGAGACTGGCCAGGGACTGTAACGTAGTTTGGCTCAGTTCGGCCCGGCGGTGTCAGATCTGACAAAAGGAATTCGCGAACCAGCTAGCACCGACCGGTGCGACAACCTATGAACACTGGCCTACCGGCTTCGTACTGCCGTACTACCGGACAGCACCGACGTGCACAAACGCTTGCCAGCCGAACGCAGGAAACCTTGGTTTCCGCTACTACGCTGCGCTTCGTGTGGAAACCGTCGTGTAACCTGTAAATTAATTTTGGCTCGGACACGCTGGCGTACTCCGTCAGTGACCAAGAATTCCAGAACTCCATAATCCCGAGCATCTGGAATGACAATAAGCGTTGCCCCGGGACAGCAGTGGTGATTAGTGGTGCTGGGTGGTCGTCGCGCCGTGCACCCCAACCTCAGTCATCTTGCGCTTCTGCGCCTCTCGTTTGCTTTTTGCTCTTCATGCATACAAAGGTGTCGTGCCAAGACCCCAGACGACACGAGGACACGCCCAGTGCAATTTAAAACGCATAACTAGGGCAACGGACGGACGGACGGACGTGACACCGACCCTAAGTCCGAAGGAACTCCCTGCCCGAGGGTCTTGCTGACCCGGCCGCTTGCTGACCCGGCCAAACACTGAGTTACCCCTTGCGGGAGTTGCCCCCTGTACCGTGTCGCCCAAGCCTTCCGTGCTCTCAAACCAAGCCCTCGCTCTGTGTTGCGTGCTACCTCCCCTCCTCTTCCCTCACATCAAAAGTCCCCAATTCCATGCGCGCTTTCGCACATCCCGCTTGCCCATGTCTGTGCCCTTGCCCCTGGTCCCTGCTACTCGGGCGCGGGTCCCCCGCTCGCCGCCGCGGCCGCCGCCGCAGCGTCCTCGTAGAACTTCATAGCGGCCTGCTGGTACAGCTCCAGCTGCTGCAGGTGCTGCGACTGCAGCTGCATCGCCAGCAGCTGGTTGGCAGTGGCGTGGCTCGCAGCGTACTGCATGAGGTGCTGCGAGGCCTCCAGGTACTCGGCGGCCGCGGCGCCCAGCCCCATGGCATGCAGTTGCAGAAGGCTGTCGTGCGCCGCCGCCGCGGCGGCCGCGGCCTGCACGTCCATCGCCGCGTCACCGCTGCCGTCCACAGCCTGCGGGTCGCCCGCTGCGGCCCCGTGGGCGCCCGCCGCCGCCGCCGCGGCGGCGGCAGCTGCTGCCGCGGCGGCGGCGACGGCTGCGGCGGCGCTGTCCTCCAGAGCGGTGGCGGCGTGCTCCGGCGCTGGCGGCGGCAGGTGGTCATGTGGTTGCTGCGCCTCGTGCGGGTGCGGGTGCACATGCGCGAGGGAATGCTGGTGCGCGTGTGTGTGGGAGTGGGCGTGTTGATGGTCGGGCTCCGGCAGGCCAGTGTGGGCGTGTTCGTGCGGCGGCACGCCCGCCATCATGTGGCCATGCCCATGCCCATGACCGTGGCCGCTCAGGCCCGTCATGCCATCCTGCCCAAGGTCCGCTCTGCTGCCGTCGCCCAAGTGCGGCGCCGCTCGGTGCGCCACGTGCCGGTGGTGGCCGTGATCGGTCGCCACGCCGGGACCCGCCTGGCCGCGTGCGTGGCCATGCAGGTGGTGGGCGCCGGCGGCATCGCTGACGTAGGCGCCGGTGCCACCGCCGCCAGCGCCCTCTGCCGCCATCGGCACGTGTCCCAACGCGCCCGCGTGCGGCATCAGCTCCGCGCCCATATGGTTCTGCTGGAGCCCCGCCGCGTGTTGGTGCTGATGTTGGTGTTGGTGCTGGTGCTGCGGGCCGGGTTGGTGCTGGTGGTGCTGCGCCTGGTACTGCTGTTGGTGCGGCTGCTGCTGCTGCTGCAGCTGCGAATAATGAATCCCCGCGTCACCGAGCGCGCAGGGCATGCCGTCCGCGCCTCCTAGGCCGCCCGCCGCCGTCAGCGCATCCAACAGCCCATGGTCCCGGCCGCTGGCCAGGCCCGCTGCCGCCGCCGCGGCCGCGGCCGCGGCCGCTGCCGCCGCGCTGCCCGCCTCCAAGTGTTGCTGGTGCTGCGCCGTGCCGTCGGCATCCATCGTCAGGTCCCCGATGCTCACGTGCCCGCCATCCGCCTGGCCATCACCTCCAGGCTGGTGGTCTACGCGCTCCTCGCCGTGCCCGTCTGCGCCCATAGCGGCGGCTCCGGCGGCGCCGTTGGCAGCGGCGATGGCGGCTGCCGCCGCTGCCATGTTGGCGGCGACCTGGGTCGGGTCCGACACACCCGCCATCGCCGCCGCCATGGCCGCAGCCATCTGCGGCGAGGCGGCCAGCTGCGCAAGCATCGCGGCGTCGTGCTGCCCCAGCGCCGCCAGCTGCTGCGGATCCAGCCCCATCAGCGCGGCCGCGTTCATGTCAAGATCCCCCTGGCCCATGCCCATGCCCTGCCCATCCACCATGCCCTGGTGCCCCAGGGGCAGCACTTCTGACGCCGAGAGGCCGTTGCTGCCCACGGCCGCCGCCGCCGCGGCCGCCTGTGCGACCATCTGCGCGAAAGGCTGCGCCGCCGCCGCCTGCCCGGCGGCGGCGGCCGCCAGCATCTGCCCCACCTGCTGCATACTGAGGTTCATCTGGCCGGTAGCCGCCGCTGCCGCCGCGGCAGCGGCTGCGGCCGCTGCCGCCGCCGCGCTCTGCACCTGTGCGGCGCTCCCCGAACCTGCGCGGCCGCGCCAGGCAGTGCGGGGCCGCGACATGGCGCCCGGATCGACGCCCACTTCCAGCGCGCCCGGCGGCAGCAGTGCGCCCCCCATCTGGCCCCTCGCGCCGCGTTTCACAGCGGACCGCTTGTCGTCACCGCCGCCTGAGCCGTCGTCTCCGTCATCGCCGTCGTCATCAAGGTCGTCGTCATCGCCCATGTCCTCCATGCCGGGCATCCCGGGCGCCTGCGGCAGCGGCAGGCCCCCGGGAAGCCCCGGTGGCATGCCCGCCGCCGGGTCGAACTTCAGACGCGCCTGGGTTCGGCAGGGGCAACACGTTGGGGAGGGGTGCTAGTAGGAGTGAGCGTGAGAGAGTGAGCGTGGTTACGTGACGATGCAGCGCGGCCATGACTCATCCCGGGCATCCGCGGATGCGGGTTTCAACCTATGCGGACTTGGATCCCTTACGTGCGTCATGCGTGCCCAGCGCTTCCGAAGCAAGGTAGGGTGACGTATGTGTGGGCTACCCAGTGCACCTGTAGAGGCTATGGGCTCGACCGCAGCTGCAAAGCAATAACAAGGGACCAGCCCTATCACGCTATCAGCCGTTGATGCCCACCCCGGGGTAGAACCGCAACCAGCTCCTATTAGGGCACGTGGCTTGGTGGCTTGGTGCCCACGCGCCGGTCCAGAGGCGCGCCAGAAGGCTGCGGTACGCACCCTCGTGCAGTGGCCTCAGCCGCTTCCTGTGGAAAATCCCTTACGCCATTCTCCCTACCTTTCGCGTCGTGTGGTCACGGGCAGCATCGTACTTGTACACAAAGAGGCCATCCTTCTTGGTGCCGGTGTTGATGAAGCCGAAGCGCACGCGGCTGGTGAGGATGCGGCTGACCTGCAGGGGCAATCGACCATCATGCTGGAGCCAAAGGCTCAGGGCAACTTGAAACCATAGGCTTGGCGTGAACACACAGGCAACCAGCAGCACTCTCCCGTCTCATGGTTGCTCAGGAAGGATAACTTGCATCTAATTAAGCAAGTTGGAACCTAGGTGACTGCCTCATGCCGGAAGGCGAGTCCGATCCGCACGCTGGCAGACGTACCTGCTTCTGCCAGCGCGTCAGCCGGCGGCCGTCCGTCGTTTGCGGCCGGCGGTCTAGATAGGGGCTGTAGTAGGGGTCCCGCTCCATGGCGTCCCACACCTCCTTGACGGTCGCCTGGCAGGATCAAGAATGTGGGACCGTTCACCGCAACCCACACTCCACCAACCCACCAGCTTGCAGCTCGCTCCCCCAAGAGGCAACCCAGCTCAACCGGTCGGAGCACATCGCTTTCTACCAACGCTGTCGTGCCGGGTCAGCCACTGCGGCCTCCAGCAACGGTACCCGTTGCGCCTCACCGCGCAGTCGGGGAACTGCTTGAGCACCTCCTTGACCTTGCGCACCAGCGGGTAGGGGTAGTCCACCTGGCGGGACACCCGCGGAACCACCCAGAGGCCTCAGGCAAAGAAAATAGAGAAGAGGAGAAACATGGGTATGCTTGTAGCCGCCCGATGCCACGTGCCGAGAGCGACCTCAATGGTGCAGTGCCAGACGACAGTGAAGTGCCGACTTTGACGGTGCGAGCGTGCAGAAGGGGCTAAGCTGCGAGGCAGGAACGAGCCGTCGGGTCCCCACACGATGTGCGATACAGCGCTGGTGGGCCCGGCCCGGGGGCCCCACAGACGCCTGCCCCGCTGGACCATGGACAGCAACGATTGCAAAAGCCACGCTTGCCGTCAGGCAAGCAACAGCCGCAACCCGCTGCTGCGCGATCCTTGCCCCCTGTGTGCTGCAGCACGCATTGTTATTTCTGGGGCCGAGTGATAGCACGCCCCGAGCCTCTTCCCTGCCCACGCAAGCCCGCGCCGGCAGTCGCACCTTGGGCGCGATGCGCTCCTCGAAGGTCGCGCCACTCTCCACGATCCGCCGCATAGCGCTGTACTTATTCCGCAGCTTGAGGACCACCTTGTGCTGGTCTTGCACGTTGTCCCAGCCTGGGAGCGGGAGCCGCCGGGTGTGCAAGCGGGTATTGTAAGGGGGGATGGGAGACGGTTCAGAGCAAAGAGCCATGCGCCAGGTCCGCGGTGCAGGACAGCGCCGTTTCCCTTGTGTAGCCCAGGTGACGCGTCCCGTGGTGCGTCTGCACGTACGGCAGCTGCACAACGTGACGCGACCCAGATTGCGGCGGCGTCCCACTGTACGGGAACACCCGCCCTCCCCGGACCACAGCCCGTACGTGCGCGTGCCCATGCGCACCGGTACTGGCCGCCGCCATACCGCCATACTGAGGACCCAGGAAGCCCAACCCTGCCGAGGAAAACAGGAGGCACAGGGACTGCTCTAACGCCCCGGGTGGCTCACCCAGTGCCCTGATAAGTCCGGGGTAGTCCGGTTTCTTATTCGCCGCCATGTTATTCTTGACAGTCTCGAACACCAGCTGCACGCGCTCGTCCGTCCACACCAGCCCGACGCTTTCATTCTCCGCCACTGTCTCTCGACGACGCTTCTTGGCCATGGACACGGCCGGATCCCCGCCGAGGCCCAGGTCCTGCGGCTGCGTGTTCAATCCCGCTGCATGGTGCTGAGCTGCCGCGGCGGCAGCGGCCGCAGCAGCAGCCGCTGCCGCGGCTGCTGCAGCAGCGTCACCGGGCAGGTGCTCCAGGAGATGCTGCTGGCTAGCCAGCGCCTCCATGGCCTGCGCATGCAGCATCTGCAGGGTCGCCTCATGGCTGACATACTCCTTGGCTTTGGGCGCCCCCTTGCCGGCTTTGGCCGATCTGCCACTGGGCCCGGCGCCGGTCTGCGCGTCCGCCCCCGGCAAGGGCAGCCCGAGGTGCTGCTGGACAAGCGACGCGCCGGGCAGGCCGCCGTGTGCGAGCCCTTGCGCAGCGCCCAGGACGCCCGGGGCCAGGACCGACGCCGCGGAGAGGAACAGCCCGGCGAGGTCCCGAACATCGGCAGGGACGCTCCCGTCCATGCGCGTCCTGCACGAGCACGGGGCCTAAAGATGCAGGTTGTACAAAGCTGGTGTGGTTAAACCTCGACGCTGCTCCGCGTTTTCGCTCGGTCCTTGCAGCCCAGCAACGCGGCCGGCCACCAACGCGGCCGGCCTTGCCCTTTGCGCCTTGGCCGGGGCCGCGCAGCCTGCAGCCCTGTCGGAGTTGAGTTCAGTAGCGCAAGGCCCCCGAGTAGTTGGGAGGCCCCCGCAGGGCCCTCTTGAGAAGAAACTTTGCCGCCAGCCGCAGAGCTGCAGTGCGGGGACACCTGTTTAAACTTGGGTGCTAATGAATGTAGGGAATTGATGTTGAAGGGCGCCGTAGGCTGGTCGCTCCTGTCGCCTCTTTTTGCTGACCTACGGCAGGCCGTCTTTGGCACCTTTACTTTCACATATTATTATTTTGATAACTAGCTTTATCATCCTGCCGAGGCTTCTTCGTGCGTTCGAGCAACTGCTGCCCCAGGACTTCTGTTGGCTCCAGGAGAGCCAAGAAGATGGGGGTGGTGTTAAATTACTACAGTCGAGCACCGTCTGGCTGATCCTCGAGAATTCGGTGCCAAGATGGCCCGGGGGTCGGACTGGATGGGCGTGCACAATGAAACGCAGCGCCTCTACGGTCCGAAGAGGGTAGGACTTCTGTGCCCGAGGTGGTCGCGCAGCCATGTGTATGTATAAACACTCCATATGCCACAAAGGATGGGTGTCATGCGTAAGCGGGTCACTACTTGACAGGACATCTGCCAACCCCTGAAACGGGAGACTGCTGCCTGTTACTCCTGCAACACAGCTGCATGACGTTGATTTAAGCGTTTCCACGTTAACCCCTGTGACGCGTGAGCCTCCGAGCCCGCCTTGCACTTACAGGTAGCAAAAGGGGAAACGCTGCAAGAAAGAAGCAGCTTGCCAGCGCCTGCCCAGATACAGGGATCCGAGAGGCCGGCACAGCCTCCATTAACATAAAGCGCATCTTCTTGCTCCAACAAACGAGCCGTGGTGCAGGGCATCCCAACCGTTCGCCAGACTCTCCAGCATGCACACTGGAGCAAAGATGCCGCAAAGGGCAGCAGCTACAGCCGTACAGCGGCCCGCACCTACGGATTGTCGCGTGCTCCTTGAGCGGAGCGCAACGGTAGCTTATTAGGACAGGCGAAAGTCCCAAACACGTTCGGGCAAAGCACAGCAGGACTCTGCAGAAACACTGCGGTCTGAGCTTGGTTTGAGAAACAGTTCAGGTATTGTGGTGACGCTTGTATTCTTGTATACAGTACACACTGGGTGGAAAAGCCCCACATGGCATCAGACAGCGCGCGTTACGAAAGGAGCCGAAGACAGTGAAATGACAAGAGCAATGCCTTTAGCATTTGCCACCGAGACATAGGCCCAAGCTCTGATCATGCGGGTGAGGGAACACGGGCTATAATCATGCTGCGGGCTCACGACCTCATCCAGGAGCTAACATTGTACCACGGGCAAAGATCTGTATGATCCCACCACCGTCACCCACTCCTTGGTATCCCTGATCGCAACGGGCGCTGGGCACAAGCGAAACCCATGGCCGACAACAGCCAAACCCACAACAGCCGCATTGAATGAATATTGATGGGGGACCCTGCGCACGGTTGCATACGTATGGGCTAGGTGGGCATTGCGCCGGCTGGCTGTGTTTGCCCACCTGTTAGCCACATTGTTCTTCACGGATCGCGGGCATCTGCACAAGCCTGCAGTCCATTTATAAGCCCAAACCGGCGAGCCGCCACATAGCCTGAAACCACCGACCCGCCGTCAATGAGCCGCCGCTACAAGGCGTGTGCCAAACTCACTGCCCACCAGGACCTCGCCGGCAGCAGCAAATACGATGAATCCGGGCGACATACCCGCATGAGCACGACCGTGCCCGCGTGCCATTGCCGCGGTCAACACCGGCCGAATGGCAGGCCCTCACTCCGTAGCGCGGCGCGACGAAGATCGGGCCGCCGATGCGCTGCCTCCAATGTTGTTACCCTTGATGCTGGGGTGCCTGTCCAGAGCGGCCGGCGGCTGGCGTGGCACCTCACTGTGGGACGTGGCCGGGGCGCTAGAGCGGCCCTCGGGGACGAGCCGCGTCTGGCCGTTGCCCTTGGAAGGAAGGGACGGGGCGCGCACCAGCGTCGGGGGGCAACCGCCGCTGCCTCCGCCGCCTGCGACGCGGGTCGTCTGGCCAGGGGCGCAGGGGCCGGCCCCGACGCGGAGGCCGTCGAGCAGAGAGCCGTCAATGTTGATGATGGACGAGCGCCGCCTCGCGGCGGCCGCAGCCAGTGAGGGCGGCCGCAAACTGGTCGGCTGCTGTGGATGAAGGAGACAGGTGGACGGCAAATGGGGGGGGAGTGACGTAAGCGCGGACGGAAGCACAAGGGCACCTGGCGGGGCTTCTGCTGGGTCCGGAGCGCAGGACTTGCAGCTCATGGCCAGCTGATAATCCTGCAGGGAGGATGACAGTGCGTGCCACGACGGCCGCACGCGGCACACGGAAGGTTGCTGGCTCGCACGTGGCTCAACCCGCCCGCCGCACCTCTTCTCGGGACTCGCCATCCGGCTCGTCGTCATCCGCCATCAGCGGCTTGACGACCTTGAAGTGAGAGCACGTCGCTGGCGGTGCTGCATGCGCGGAGGCGCTGCGCTCAAGCGCTGGCGGCGCGGACGCCGCATGCTGCAGGGGATGGTGTACGGAGGAAGACTCTACGAGCAGCGCTTCGAGCTCGGCCACGAGGGCCTGACTCCTGTCCCAGTCAGCGCGCAGGCCGTCCAGCCTCTCAGCAGTCTCCTTGATGACAAGGCTGGCGCGGCGCCCCTTTCCACCATGCGACGCTGCTGCAGGGAGGATGCGGGGCGCGCGGTCGGGGCAGCTAATTGGCAGGAAGTTGTGGAGGACGGGTTGCGCAGTTTTCCAGACTCCAGTAATGCATGGACATCGGTGACGGCAAGGATGTGTCTCGCCTAAGACAATATTTACAGCCTTTCGCTCAGCATGCAGCACGGTCACTAGACATTGAGGCCACGACGCGCCAAAGTGTCAGGGCAACTGCCGGTCTTAACCTTTGCCAGCGTCAGAGCTGGAACAGCAGCGGGAACAATCGCGCACCTGGCTTCTTCTGATCAGAGCACGGGGCCGCGTCCATTCGTGGCGTCAAGCTGGCGGTGGCCGGGAGAACTGTCGTGGGTGTTGTCCGCAGAAGTTCAATTAGCTGCACTAAGCTGGAAAACGCAACTGGACGTCTGCAAGCCTGGTCCTGTCCTTGGCTGTCAAGAGTCGTGCAGGGGGAAATCCTGGAATCGCTTCCGCGCAGCAGCTTGGCTTCGGACCTCGAGTAGCAAGCATGACGGTGTGTTTTAACATGCTGCACATCATATCAGGGAATCCTCCAGTACTGCTACTGCCTTTCCCAGTTACGGCTTCCCGCACTTTAACGACGACATAACTGTAGGCTTGCAACTCGCTGTAATTATTTTATTTGAATGTATGCAACGTATTACTTTGGCGCCTGGTGTTCACCAAGATGCAAAACGACTGCACCAGGTCGCGCACAACGACGCGCCAGTTCCTAACAGTGCTGACACAGGGGCACTACGGCAGCAGATATAGCACCAATGTGCACGAATCTGCATGTGTGATGCGGCCACGTCAAAACCGGGTTTGGAAGCAGCTGAGAGGCAAGGGGCACCGTGCGGGCCAGTAGAACAGTGGGCCGCTGCACTCGTGTTGCCTCGGCGGCTATTGACCCCCAAATGGCCAAATCTCGGCCGTGTGGGGGACACTGAGCTGGCCTATCAGCATCCCCGCTCCGGCCAACTATTGACATCCACTGCTGCCATTTCGAGGCAAGTATGCAACGGACGTGCATAATCCGATATATGCAAAGACGCACAGCAAGAGACAGATCGATGCAGGGCAACCCAAAAACACTACATACACGGCACCCGGTATGACTGAAAGTCTGAAAGCCCACCCGCCTTGGCGGGAATCGCTCCTTTGGATTGGCACCTACGCGTTCTCATCATCCTCCTTTCCACAGCCTTACAACCTCACGGCGCAAGTCACTCGGTTCCGCCTCGGGTCACGTGCCAGGCCTTCTGTGCCGGCCTCCTCATGCCTCCCCCAAACCGATAGCTATCTGACATGATGCCCCTCAATCGACAAATGTACAGGTATACAGGTACCCTCACCAACATGTAACAGCCGTTCGGTTGTGGGGGCGGCCGTGCGACCCACACGACGGATCTAAACATCTAAAGCCGATATGGGCGCCACCCGCTCGTCTTGGTACCAATCCGGCACGGAACCTTGGCGGTGGCAGGTTCCGTGGGACGACACCCGCCACCGAACGGCACCCGTCACCGTCCAACCTACCACCGCACCAATAGTGCCTAAAGCCCCATGCTGGGGAACCCCGCGTCGGGCGGGCAAAGCGCAAATGTGTCCTTAGGCCCCGATTTGAGCCTCCTCGTGCCAGTAAAGAAACCGTTGGGTGCATACATGTGGCGCCGCACTCGCGCACACGTGGAGATAAAGCACCTACCTGCACTGGTACCTGAAAAGGCCGGCCGCTGCCCAGCGCCTGCACGGGCGTTGCATGCAGCCGGCTGGAGTCTCTTGCACCCCGAGCAGACCCCTGAGCTTCCCGCAGCTCGGGGCGTGAGCGGCACCTCCCCACCTGCCACTCGACCAGCCACGCGCGCACATGCATTCTGCCTTCTCCGATCAGAAACTATGCACCGCGACGCCCACAGTGCCCGACCACGCTGTACACAACAGCGCTGTGGTCAAACGCCGCCCAAGAACGTCCGCACGTAGGCGCAGCCGCGGGTCCGCGCTGCCCGCTAAAACCTCCCGCGCACGCGCGGGCCACCCCCCACCAGGCGCCACACGCCTCTGCCCCCACCCCCTCCACACCGCGTGCCACAGCAACCCCTCCCCCGCAGCCCCTCCCCATCCCCGCTCGGCCCTCCCCCATCCCGTTCCACACACCTCCACTGTCCCACTCCCACCCTACGGCCATCTCCCGCCCTACGGCTCGTCCTCGCAGTCTGAGGAGGGGTCGCACGGCCTGTACGGCTGCACCGGCTCTGCGCGCTTGGGCACATAGTCGATCGAGTACGACGTCACGCCGTTGAACGGCCCCTGCCGCATCCCGCGCGTGGCGCTGCCGGGCCGGCCCACGTTGGCCCGCAGGCCGCCAGGCATCTTGTGGTAGTCGGTCCGGTAGGTGGTTGTCCCGTCAAAGGGCCCGACGGGCCCGATCTCGCCCGCCTTGGCGGGCCCGGCCTTGTAGGGCGAGGTGGGACCCCAGTTCTGGAAGCTGGTCTTGTGCTCCGTGGCGTCCTGGAAGGGCCCCTGCGAGGGCGAGAGCTGGTGCGTGGGCCGAACCCGCTGGTACGGCACGTCCTGTGGCGCGGGGTTTGGGGAGGAGGGAGGGGAGGCGAAGGTAGGCAAGGGGAGGGAAGGTTAGCTGGCAAAGATAGAGAGTCTCAAAACCCCACAACAGCCGATGGAAGGATGGGTGAAGTTCAGGCGCGGTGCAGGTTGAAAGGCGATCTGATGATAGAAGCCCGAGGCGCACGCCGTACTGTTCCCATCCGTCGGGGACTGAGACGAGTCTGGCGTGCGCATGCGAGCCTCCTCCGCCGGCCCACCACGGCAGGTGCATGGTGGGGTGGAGGGGCGGGGCGGGGCGCTGAGAGCTGCCAGGCGCCGGCAGCCGGGATGCCACGTGCTCGCAACGGCTTCCCCTATGCTTCGGTCCCACGCCTGCTCAGCGCTCATTCGGTTACCTTGCCGCACCCGCCCAATCCTGATCCCCCCCGCCCTCTGCGTCCCACCCTTCCGAGCGAGGCCGCTGCCAACTCCCGCCGCCCCACCTTCTTCACGAAGTCGTCGTTGTAGGTGGTGTAGCCCGCAAACGGCCCAGTGTCCCGTGGGTCATCTGCCGGCCGTTGCGCGCGTTCGTACTCGGGTGCCGTACGCGGTCGGAACTCCGTGCCGTACGTTGTGTCCCCATGGAATGGCCCCTTGGGCAGCGCGGCGCCCGAGGCTCCCACTGCCGGCCCGGCCCGCGCCGGCTTGCCGTCCTTTCCTACGTACGTCGTGCGGTACTCGGTGGTTGGCGGGCCATCATACCAACCGTCGGGTCGCGTGGTCTGGTCGTCGTGCCGTACGCGCTCGTTGGGCTCCACGTGCTTGGGCGTGTAGGTGGTGCGGTGCGTGGTGGCATCGTTGAAGAGCCCGCCCGGCAGTGCCGCGCGCTGGCCGGGTAGCGGCTTGGCGGCCGAGGCGCGCGCCCCGGGCCAGCGGCGGTAGTCGTCCTGGGGTTGGGCCGCGTAGGTCGCGGGCGGGCGAGCGGGTGAGCAGGTTTGAGCGTGGGCGTGCAAGTGGGCGTGTGAGCGAATACGCGGATGGCGGATGGCCGGGGTGCTCACGGCGGGTGCGTGCGTGTACCGCGTGGGTGTACTGACTTCTGAGGTATCGTGTCGGGGTCAAACTGTCTGGGCCTGCGCCAAGGGCCCTGCACACCTTGGGATAGGACTCTTTCGCGCTCGGCCGTTCGCGCGGCCAATTGCACGGCGGGGTAATGTGCCCTCGCGCCCGATGCCTCAAAGCCCGTCCCTACGATGCTATGTGCGATGCCGCAGCTGCCCCACCACCACCACCACAATCACCAGGGCCTGTACCCAGCACTCGGCCATTGCAGAGGCCGCGAGGGGAATCAGCCACACGGACCACGGGCTGCCGGCTAGGATGTTTCTGCTCGCCTTTGCAGGACTGTTTGAGCACGCTGCCACACACGTAGGACAAAGACCATACCGCACATAGCACCACCCCGCGGACGACAGGGAGCCCAGTCCGGGGCTGTAGAGCGCACAAATGCCCGTGTGGGCCCGGCCCGGGTTGTCCGGACCCCCTTGTCCGATCCTTCGCTTCCCACGGACCCCCGTGGGACCCCATGAGCGCCAGGATGCCACCCAAGCCAACTCCGGGCCTTCGTTGGCCGACCCGCGAGGAGCACGCCCAGTGGGGCGGCAGGCCAGAACCCGCCGTTTTCCCTCACCGCTACCCTTAGCCCACCACCCTCTGTGCCCAGGCGGCGCAAACGCTGACTCCCAGGTCCCAACGGCACCCAGGGGCACCCAGGGGCATGCCTGCACGCCGATGAGGATACCGCTGCGGCCCCTCATCGGGTCCAGGCGGCCTCCCCATGCTCCCGCCCGCGCCGCCCGCACCTTGTACGCGCTGAGCCCCTCAAACGGCCCCGCGCTGCGCGGCACCGACTGCGCCCGCATGGGGGTGCTGGGCTTGGCGCCCGCCCAGCCCGGGTACGAGTCCTTCATGGTGGTGGCGTCCATGAAGGCGCCCGCGCTGGGCTGCAGCTTGTTGGTGGGCCGTACGCGAGCGTACGGCACGTCCTTTGGCGGATAGTCCACTCTGGAAAGCGGGGAAGGTGTTGGGGGAGGGGTTGGGTTGGGGAAGGGAGAGGTTTGCGGGGGTCGTGGGCATGGTGGAATGCTTCCGCCCGCAACCGGAGGTGAATTCCCTCGAGCTAGGTATCCCGGTACTTGGCCGCTACCGACCGACGTGAGCGATACCAACTGGGATCAGATCCTCGTACCGGGATACCGTCAGGGGTGACTGGCGTGGGAAGGGCGCAGTTCACCGGTGCAGGACGCGGAGCATCCAGCTGAGGAGCCCAGGTGCCCCGGCTGCCGGAACCCAGATGCGCAAACCCAGTGTCCTGCACAGGCGGCAGCTGCCAACGGCCCTTCCCGCCCCTGAATTGGAGCTGTCGGCACGCACCCCCTCAGCGTGGTGCGGGTGAGGTCACACGGCAAACGCCCGGGGCGGGGAACGGAGCACGTCTTCGCATGAGCCAGGACCAGCTGGTGCAGAGACCGCTTTGTCTGTCACTTGTGCTCCAGAATACGGAGCAACGGACGGCACGGCATCATGGCAAACACACGCGGGGCAACCCGCCCGCCCCGCCTTGCGCATGTACGGAGACACCCCAGACACCCTGGACGTGGCAACGCCTTGGCAGCCGCGCAAGCGAGCCCGACCTCTGACGACGCCTCTAGGCACCTGCAATCCCTCCCCCCGTACGGTTGCACAAAGGCGGCCTGAATGCCACAGCTGGCGCCCACGCCCTGCTGGCGCGCGGCGTCTGTCCCGGAAAGCCCCATGCGGCCGGCCCCGGGAGTGGGGCCTCACTTGTAGGTGGTCCAGGGGCTGAAGGGGAGGTTCTCCTTCTCCCCTGGAGGAGGCCGAATGGGCTGAGCTGGGATGCCATTCGTGGCCTGGAAGTCCGTGCCATAAGAGGTCGTCCCATGAAATGTGTCATCAGTTCCCAGGTTATGGCGGGGGTATGCGGGCATTCTCCGCTCGTGGGGGGCGCGCTTCTCCCAATACTCCTGCGTAAGCGCAAGATATGACTCTTCAATGGGGAGGTGCGTCGAGGTGGGCCCATAATCATCGGGGTTTTATGTAACTGACCATCGAGCTGCATGGCAAGTCCACACTTGGTCGCCTACCTTCTGATACTCTGTTAGGAGTGCCCCCTCCGTCCATGGTTGCTTCTTTTTACTCTTGCAACAGGGCTTCTGCGGGGGGCGCGGCGTTACTTGTTGGGCGGTTCCATCGGGCCTTCCTTGGGACAAAATGGCACAGCTGCATGCCAGTATAGTGGAATGGGGTGCCAGATGATGTCGAAGCGCGTCGCACCTTTTTCGCCGTCTGCCCCGCCGTTGTCCATGTGAGCGACTGTGTCATTTGCTCCTGTTCAGCCATGAGAGGCGTCTACAAACTATATCTCCTAGCCTTTTGAAACGTATCGCTCTGCTCAAGCACAAGAGTTCTTCCTGATGCACTTGGTTGAAGAGTCCTATTGGGCTGGTGGAATCTTTACACGTTTAGTGCGATAGTATTATAACTATACTCTCGCCAACACTGACGTTGCCCTGTCCGGCGAGCCTTCGAGACCAGGTACGAGACCAGGCCGAACGGGGCGAGCATCCTAACGCATGACGGGAGCTAATGCACAAACCGTGGCATTAGATGGTGAAAAACTTAGCTCCATGCCCTGGCGTCACATCTGCAACACCACAATCACTTTGCAGCAAGGTGCTGCCCAACTCAACGGAGTACCTGCGAGTAATACATCATTGAATGGGCTTAGGCCTTATCGGCTATGATGTAAAAGGTCTGGGCTATGCAGCACAAAGAATGCCTGCATGGGATGGGCAAAGCTGGGAGCTGAAATGGCCCCGATGTGCCCCTCTTTGCCATGGCGCCGGAAGCAATCTTGGTATGTACAGGTTGGTGGACAGGCCGTGCGGCGGCCGCATGGAGACAATAGAAACGCTGGAGCGGTTCATGCACTAGCCGTGGATGGAGCGCGTTCCCTGCTGCGGACGGCACATACCGCCTCACCAGGCAACGGCGCCCGCCGCCCTACCGCACGACCCGTGCGTGCCCCGTCGCCTATTACGACCAAGCCGAGTCGGGTGGAAGTGAAAACACGCCTTAAGATCTAGATCCAGATCCAGCGTGGACCAGCTCGCAGTAGCCCATCGGGTCCAACTTACACGCAGGTTCGCTCTACGCTATCCGCAGAGCAGGCCAACAGCAAAAAGTTTATGTGGGAAGTGGAAATTTTCCCACGCTTCGCGGCAGACACCTCCAGGAGCTGCGCTGCGAAGCATTAGCCGACTGCCCGATAACGCACACGCAAGACTGCACTCTACGGCCCTGTGAGGCCATGAATCCGCCACACGCGTACCGACCTCAAGTGCGCACAATTAGGAGCGCACAAACACGCCAGGAGCGTGGGCAGGCAGTCAGCAATAGGCCGTCTGCCATCCACCAGGCAATGCGCCAGGCAAGACAAGGGCGCCAAGTCCTGCCCATCCCCGATATCCCCGTTCCGGGCCATGCATTTCATAGCCTACCGTAAGTATACTAGTCCAGCAAGCAGCCATTTGCAGCCTGTCACCGCTGCCGAGACAGCATCTGTCCCCGCACTGGCGGGCCCGCTTACGCCGTCCCGCCCCGCCAGGTACCCGCCCCCACCTCCCCGCTTACGCCGTCCCATCCATCTTCAGGGGCTCCCCCTCCTTAACCTTCAGCTGCGCCGCCACCTCATCGATTGAGGCGTTCAGCTGCGCAATCTTCTCAATGAGGTCCTGCTTCGTCTGCTCCGGGTCCTTCGGCTGCTCGTCCTCCAAGAAGCGAGGCAGCTTCAGGCGCTGGTCGTCTCCCAGCAGCGCCTTGGAGATCTAAGGCGGGGCGAACGCCAAGATCAGGGGGTGTCCACGGCACATCCGGCCTGGCATCGCATGCAAGTGTGCACGTACCTGAGGGGCGAAGAGGAAGCCCAGAGCGCCGAAAACGACTCCGCCGACCACCACGCCCGCAACGAAGCTGTCGGTGTTGCGCCCGCTACCCTCGGCCCTGTAGGCGTTTTGGCGTTCAGCGAACCGCAACAGAGGAAACGCGCATACCCGCACTACAGATACCATTGCATTCTGTAATATACAACACTGCAGAGCTGAAGCCAGCTCACCTAACGACGATGGAGCTCCTTGGCCGGGCGGGCTGCAACGCAGCGCGCACTCGCCCCGACTGCGGCGCACGCTGAGCCACGAGTGCTGCAGCAATCGAGAACGCGAAGTGATCAGCGCCTGTAAATTGTCGGCTCGCCCTTGTCGGCTTGTGCCAAAATCCGTTTTGCCTACCTTGTTTGCAGATCATTTTGTCACTGAGCTGCATACAGCTCGCAGCTCGCAGCCGGCAATTCAGCCCAATTATGAGTTTCGGAGCCCCGACCCTGAAACTTGCCCTCTGGCGACAGCTTTGGACAGGAACAAATACATTTTGTAAGGTTGTGAGCATCATCTCTTACAATCGGCCGAAGAAGGCTTCGCACAGCTCTCGGAAGGGTCGAACCTTGGAACAGAACCTCGGTACCCGGCAGTTCGAACACCCCCTGAACCGACAAGCCACCGGCATCGCGCTGTAGCGCACAGCTCCCTGGTCTCCTCTCTGTGTGTCGCTGCTTAGCTTAGGCCGCCCACAGCTCCCCCAACCCCAGTCCACCTCCCCGCTGCCGCTATGTGGACGTGGGCCGCGCTCGCCACCGCTGCGCTGGCCTTAGCGCCAGTGGTTGCCCTGCTGCTCCGCCCGCATGGCTATACGCTGGTCCTCTCCGGCTGGCCGCACCCGCTGTGGCTCTACCTGCAAGCGTTCGCCGCGGTGGCCAAGCTGGCGGGCAAGTCCTCCAGCGCCAAGAAGGGGGCCGCCAAAGCAATCCAGGTGCGGCCAACGCCAGTGGCAGTGGCACCGATCGCAGAGCGTGTGGCTGCTCTGCACCACGTGCCAGGAGGTGCGGCCGGGCCGGGCGCTCCTGGGGCCCCGAGCAGGTGGCCTGTGACTCGGGGCGTCGGGAAAGCCGTCACGAGACTGGCCCGGCAAGGCCCGGGACCGGTTCCTTGCGACCATGATCCCCCAGTCCGTGTAAGCCTGGGTGGCGAAGGGTGGGGCCGCAGCGGTTGCCATGTGCTGGTAACGTGCTCCGTGCCGTCGGGCGGGGCGCCGGAAGTGCGGGTGATCCCGGGAGGCTGGCGGTCCGTGGCGCACGCCGGAGGGCCCAGCAGCCGCATACGGGGCGGCGCAGGTGCCCGTCAGCCCGGTCGTGAGTCCCTGGCTGCCACCCCTCCGGAGCCCCCCCCCCGCGAGAATGCCTTCCAACCCTCTACCCCCCCGCCCGCGGGCTCCAGAGCAGCCGACTTGTGCAGTCAGCCCCGGGCAGCAGCCCGCCGTCAATCGCCATGCTTTGCAGGGGCACTGCCTGCAGCATTCAGCGTGTGTTGACCACTCTCATCTCCGCCACACCAGCCTCCGACCCCCGCCCCGCCCCGCCTCGCCCCGCCTCGCCCCGCCCCAACCCGCGTTGCGTCCGGACGCCGTACGTCGCGTCCGCGCCTCCTGTCCATCCGCGCAGGCCTCCCTCGCCCGCCCCGTGCACTTCTCGGGCACCCGCCTGCGCCGTTACCTGGCGCTGGCGGGCTTCAGCGGCGGTACCGCGGGCCAGGTGCCGCTGATGTACCCCATCGTCGAGTCCTTCCGCCTGGTGAGCAGCAGCGGCGGCCCATGGCGCCGGCTTGGCCTGACTGGGTACATAGGAGGTTGGGAGGGGTGTGGGGGTGATGCAAGAAACAACGCACCGGGGGAGGGCCCACGGCAGCCGGGAGCTCGGGTTGGAACGGCCGGGTCCCACAGCGCGTGACGGAGGATTGTCTCATCCGGCGGGGCGGCGTCCGCTGTGTGTTGGGAGTGCGAGTCGGCGTGCGCGGACGTGAGGTTGCCGCTGCGTGTGCAGTGGGGGCCGGAGGGTGCGCGCGTGCGCAGGAAGCGGTCTGGCTACTGCTCGCTGGGCTGCGCCGGGCGTGTCGCCATCGTGTGTCTGTCTGCAGCGGGGTGGGGGAAGGGTCAGGGTGCTGTCGTTTGCGCACCACCGTGGCGCACGCATCCGAGGCACTCACCCCCGTCCGCGGCCTGCCCCGCCGCTTCCCCGCCCAGCCCTCCTCCTCCCCCCCCCCCCACCGCCCAGAGAACGCTTTACGACCTCCGCTGTACTCCCCTCGCTCTTCCCCGCACCCCCCCCGACTCCCGGGACGGCAACACGGAATGCGCCTCTGGCCTCTCAAGCGAGAACGCCTTTTCCTTTCTGCCCTCCCTCCCCCCGCCCCCGGCGCCATCCCCTTACCCCGCAGTTCATGCAGTGCATGCTGACGCCGGTGTTCCCCTTCAACGTGATGGGCAGCGTGCTGGCGGGCACCCGCGTGGTGGCGCTGCGGGCGGTGGGCGCGGAGGAGAAGCTCATCTACAGGTGGCCCCCCTCCCCGCGCGCCCTGGCGCAGTCGTGCGTGCCGTGATGCACTGCGGATACCGTCGGATGCGGTCTTTGTCTCCTCCTGCGCCTGTGCCGTCCGCCCCGTGCCGCCCGCCCGCCCGCCTGCCCGCCCGCCCGCCCGCCCGACCGACCGCCCGACCACCCCGTGCGACGCGGGCGGGAGGGCGCATGCTCCGACTGACGCGTCCTGTCGCCCTGGCGGCAAGGCTCGGCCCTGAGCTTCCGCCGAGCTTCTCCTTGCCCCCGTGATTCCTTGCCCCCGTGCCGTCGGGCCCCGCTGCCGACAGCTGCCGGGTGGACCCCGCCTTCCGCACCACCGCCAAGGGGGACACGGAGGTGGACATCGCAGTGGAGGCGCACGCCGCAGCCCCGCCCTCCGCCTCGTCCGGCGGCGCGGGCGGCTCCCCCTCCCCCTCCTCCTCCTCGCTGGTGTGGCGCTCCGTCACCACCGTCATCATCCTGTCGCCGCGCCGCTCCAAGGGCGGGCCGCGCCAGGTGCGATCGGTCGGCGAAGGCAGCAACCAGTGGCATAGTGGAGGCAGCAACAGTTGGTGTTTTGTCGTACCATGACACGCGCACGCGTTGAATCAGCGGCATGCCCGTGTACAATTGGCAGGGTTGCAAACGCCACTGCGCGTGCCAGGAGAAGCCCGGGGGGTCAGAACGTGAAAAGGCGTCCTAGTGAAGTCTGCTCGAGAGGCCTGAGGCGCATGCCTTCCCGAACCAGCGAGGCGTAAGGAACGAAAAGTCGCCTCGGTGGGGGGGTGGCTTTGGGCAGCGGCCCGGTGCTGGGCTGCTTGCCACTCATGCGGCCACACGCGCCCGTGGCCTCGCGATCAACGCGGTCAACGGACGTGTGTATGCACGTACGGCTGCAACCACTTCCATGCTCGTACGGGCGCCAGGCAGCGGCCACGGCCGCCTGTTCCCTCACCTTTCCCCTCCCAACGCCCCGCGTCAGCCCTTCCCAGTCCTACCCTCACCCTGCCCGCCACCCCGAGGGGGAGGGGGAACGGGAGAAAGGTGCCGGACCCCAGACTGCCCCCTTCCGCCTCCCCCCCCCGCGCCTCACAGGAGCCGGCCGGCCCGGCCAAGGCCGCCGCCGAGCCGCCGGCGCCCGAGGCCACCAAGGTGGTCGACACGTGGCGGCTGGGCCCGGACACGGGCCGCCGCTACGGGCTGCTCAACGGCGACCTCAACCCCATCCACCTCTGGCCCGCCACCTCGCGCCTGTTCGGCTTCAAGCGCCCCATCGCGCACGCGCTCTACCTCACGGGCCGCGCCGAGGCGTCGCTGCGCAACGCCGGTGGGGGCGCGTGGGATCGGGGCCCGGGGGCCTGGCCGGGAGTGGAATGCGGGCTGCGGCATTGACGTGACCATTGTACGGCGCTGCGCGTGCATGCGTGGTCGGGGCAGGCGCGACTGTGCTGCGGCACGGAGGTGAGGCGCGTTGGCGCCCCTTTCTGCCTCCTCTCCATCCACCCATCCACCCACCCACCCGCCGCGGCTGTCTCCGTCGAACCCGGGCGCAGCCGCTTCCCGTGCAATGCCGCCGAACCCCTGCCACCGCCCACGGCCGAAGCGCCTGCATGCGGTCACTCCAAGACGCTGCCCCGCCCCGCCCCGCCTCTCTCGGACGCCTAGCCGGATACGGAAGCTGAGGCCTGGTCCGCCCCGCGCCGTACAAACCAACTGGTCGCGACCCATACAGACATTCAATCCGTCCCCGCCCCAGGCCTGGAGCTGCAGTACCCCTGCGTCCTGTCCGCCGAGTTCAAGCGCCCCACGCTGCTGCCCGCTACGTTGCACTGCGCCTGGCGCGGCGCGCTGGCGGTCGAGGGCGGCGCCACCGACCCGCGGGTCGCGCTGTCCTCGGTCGAGGGTGCCCGCTTCGCGGTCCTGACCGAGGACCGCGCCAAGGAGGTGCTGACGGGCAGCATCAGCGCCGCGCCCGAGGCCGTCAAGGCGGCCACGGCGTGAGGGGCGCCGTGTTACCCCCCTTCCAAGAGGCGCCGCCCAGGGGGGGTGGAAAGGAAGGGTACGGCAGCCCGTGGCTGGCGCCGGGACCGGGTCTTTCCGTGAGGGAGGGGCCTGGCGGTGTTGTGAGGTTGCGCTCTTGAGGTGGGAGCGTGCAGGCGGGCCGCCCATAACCCCCGTAAAAGGCGGGTGAGCGGTCGAGTTGGGGCATCGGCCGAATAAGGCCGGTCAGTTGATCGCCATTGGCGACTTCGGTAGTTGACTGGCTCTTGACCCACTCTGCCAGGCGCGGCTGCCGCGGGCCATACGGCCGACCCCAGCCTACGCCTATCCCCCAGTGTTGCGCATCCTATTCGTCGGTTGAGGAAATGGCAGGATACTGTAACGCCCCAACCCCAGGCGTGAATTTCAGCTGGCTGGAGCCGCTTCCAGTCAAATGGATTACTGGAGTTTGGGTTGCTGGCCTGCATGAACGATTACGCAGAGGGCAGAGGGCCCAGAGCGTCGCGTTCTTGCACAGCGCGGCGTATGCGGGGGGTGGACACGGCGCTCCAACAGCCCGTAACGATGGAGACCGGGGGGACCGGAGCAGCAGGGACGCACGCAGGTTTGGCCCCTTACGGTACGGTGCTTACGCCCCCCTGCACTCGCATCACACGAGTGCTGGGCGTTGCAGTCGGGGAGCCCGGATGGGCCTGCAGCAGTAGTACGGTACCCTTTGAATTGCGGTACAGGTTAGGGACAGAGCCGGTCCGCGCCCAGTCCATCTCCATGGCATCTTTGCCATGGCATATTGAGAAAAGCCGGGTCCATTAACATTGTAACGAAGCCGCACATGTAAGGACGGAACGAACGGTGCACATGTCGTGCACACTCGGTGCATGCCTACGCCCAACGTACCCCTACACTACCCATCTGCGTATACGCCGCCCCGATATCACAGCGACGTTCCCAGCGTCACTGCCGCGCTGCTACACTCCTGACCGTCCGCCTGCCTAGCACCCTGCCCGCGGCGACAACCAAACGGCCCCTAACTGTAACAGCGCGCCGCCCGGTCACGAGCGAGCACCACACTGCGCGGCGAAACACACGGCACGCCGCCCTCCCATCCAGTCTCCACAGGTCTGCACCTAGGCGTACATTGCGTTTCCAGTAAATTGCTTAGGCTTAACATAAAGTGTGCACGGCACCTGAAACCCTAGCTGCCTATCTACAAGTGCTCAGGCCATGCGCGCCCGCAAGACCCGACCGAAGCCCGGGGAGTTGAATACAAAGCGAGGGATGCACTGCGTAACGCCGCAAACCTACACTGCTGCTGCTGCGGCTAAACGGCGCAGCACCAAGCCGAGCCCACACCCCAAGGACATCCCACATGTGACGCCCGTACCAACCGACATACATCCGATGCGATCCCATTAGCCACAGCACCGCGCAGCGCCTGGATCAACCAGCGCTCTTCCGCGTGGTGGCTGCGGGCTGGAACTTCAGCGTCTGCTGCCCCGGCTCCAGGCCCTCGGGCTTGCGCCGCGACCTCGCGCTGCCGCTGCTGCGGTGCCTCCCCCGCTGCGGTGAGCCCGCCGCCGGGGTCGTGGCGCCAGTCACCTGCGAGCTCCCGCCGCGCCCTCTCCGGGCCCGCCCGCCTTGCTGCGACGCGCTGCGTGGGCGCTTCCGCGCCGCGCCTTCCTCAGCACCGGCACCACGCTTGCCGGCGGCACCCGTGTGGTGTGGTGGGCGGCCCCTCCGAGACCCCTCGGGCGGCGCCTGCAGCGCCCCCGGCTGCTGTCGTGGCTGCAGCGTGCTCGTCCGGCGGCGCGGACCCGTAATCTGGTCGTCGTCACTGGATTCCCTGCCGGCACCTGACGTGTCGCCGTCCTCGTCGAAGTCGTCGCTGTCATGGACGTAGATAGCCTCATCCGCCTCAGCCCCCGGCGCCCCATGCTCCTCCTCCTCGTCGTAGTCGTCGCTGATGAACTGCGTGTCGTCGGCACCACCCTGGACCTGGCCGCCGCCGGCCGCATCAGGAGCGCCGCGCTGGTGGGACTGGCGCCGCGCCGCCTCGGCCAAGGCGGGCGAAGGGCCCCCGTGCTGGTCCCCGTACCCGTACTCGCCTATCGCTGCTACTACCGCCGCGCTGCCCGCTCCCAGCAGCTCGTCGCCAGCGGGCCTCAGCCCCTGCCCCGGGCCCAGCCCCAGCCCGGAGCCGTCCCGGTGCTGGTCCCCGTCCAGCGGCTCGTCCTCGGGCGCGGCC
>LSYV01000051.1:763043-782490 GCA_001584585.1 Gonium pectorale
TGCTCGTCGTCATCGGCCAGGTCGATAGGGTCGATAGGACCGCCGTCAGGCGCTAGCCCTCCGTGCCCCGCCCGTTGGCCGGCCGGCTGGTTCCTGGTCCGCGGAGACCTGCCCGCCAAAAGCTCGTCCTGCGCGCCAGCCAGCTGCCTGTGGAACGGCACCCCACTCCCTGCGGGGCGGCTCGCGACCCTTCCTGCTCCGCCGCCGCTGCCGAAGCCACCCTTGGGGCTTGCGCCGGGCAGCGGCGAGGACCTGCCGGCCGTGCCGGCGCCGCCGTAGCTCAGCCCGCAACCGGCGGCGCCCGCGTCGGTGTACTGCGTACTGGTCAGGAGCAGGTCCAGATCCGACACCTGCGTGTCGGGGCCGGGCGCATGCTGCTGCTCACGCTCGGGGGCAGCCTTGTCGTCCTCTCCCGCCCCAGGCTGCGGCGACTCCTCTGGCGGGCACAACCGTTGCCCGTGCGCCCGATGCTCAGCGGTGGGCGCCGTCCGCCAGGCTTCCGCTGCCTCCCAGCGCTGCTTGACCGGCGCGGCTTCAGGACCCCCAGCGCCCCAGGCCTCTTCCAGCGGAGGGGGGGCATCCTCTGACTCGGTCGGTGGCAGCACCACGGACGTTGGAGCGTGCGGTTGCTGCTGCTGCTGCTGAGACAGCGCAGAAGCGGAGCGCGGCGCAGGCGCCGGGGTCGCGCCGAGGACGTCAGCGCAGGGGTTTTGGTGCGACTGCCCTGCGGAGGCGGCGCGTGGGGCGGCCTGCTCGTCAGCTCCCGGTCAAGCAAGCAGCGACTGTCGCACACAAAGCTGTAGGCGCGGGCCGTGACGCCTTTTGGCTAGCTCTGTCATGAGTGCTATCAGACAGATTGCAAGCGCAGTCCAGTAACGCAACGGCGTGGAGGCGTTTTGCTCTACGCGTGGGCGTGCGGTCAGCGGTGGCTTGAAGCGGCACCAAAGGCGGTCAACTGCCACCGCACCTGCGCCCTTGCCCGCCAGCTGCTGCTGCTTGCGCCTTACTTCCCCCTTTATCCGCCCTCCGTACGACACGGTCGCGCCACCGTCTCCATTCGCGGCCGCCGGTCCTGCAATCAATGCCAAGCACCTTCAGGAGCCCAGCCGCATGGCAGAGCTGTTCCAAGGGGTGTCTGCAAGGCGCCGCAGGCACCATTTCACGGAACGGGCACTCAGGCAACCGGCATCAGACCGAGCAGCGCCGGCATCAGGGCGATGGCGCCTCCCGCATTGCCGCCACCACAGTACGCCGCGGCCCCCAGCAAGCGCACCTGGGTCCTGACGCGGGCGCCGCATCTCGTCCGGATGGGTGACCTTTGGCGGTAAGGTTTGAGAGAGGTGCTGGCGCTGGTCTTCAACCGTAATGGGCTTGAGTCCCGGTAAACGCGCAGTTGGCGCCACTGCTTTTTGCGGCAATTGCTGTGGCTGCGGTAGCGGACACGGGTTTCTACTTGCATTGGTGACGGGGCCTGCCGTTGACTGATTCTTGCGGTTCCAGAACAGGGACTGGGACTGGGCTCCGCCCTGGCCCTTGCTCGCGGCCGCGGTCCATTCAGCAGCCCCTTCAAACAGCGCCAGCGCCTTCTGGGCTCCTGCTGCAGCGAGCGTGCCGTTGCCCACGTCGGTGCCAGAATTGCCAGCACCTGTCGACGACTGGCTCAGAACCGCGCCGTGCTGCGGCCCCGGCAAGCCGCCGAGGTCCATCACCGGGCCGCCTCCGGGACCGCCCTGGCCCGCCTGGTGGCCGTGGCGCTGGCCGGTGGCGGTCGCTGCCGCCTGCCAGCCCACGGCCCGGCCCGAGCCGCCGCTGGTGCCGCGCCCCGCAGCATCGTACTTGTAGTTGTAACGGTCATCCTCCTCACCCTCATCGCCACAAGCACCCCCTTCCTCCGCTGCCAGGAACCCACGGCCGGCCCCAAACGCGCCGGCCGCTGGGAGACCGGCTTGCCTCGGGCTGGGAAGGTGACCGGCCGCGGCGTCGGCCAGCGCACCCTTGATTGCCGAGTCCACGTCCTCCCGCTGCTCTTGCGCCGGGCGCTGCCGCCCCGGGCGCCCGCCCGCGTGCTGGCTGCCTCGATGAGCGCCCCGGCCCAGCCCACCGGGCCGCGCCGTGTGGAGGTCGCGCGCACCTGGCTCGCCGTTCCGCTGGAGGGGGCGGAGGGGAGGCACGGGGCAGGCCATCACAAGCAGCGTGGAGACGCGCGCCGGGAGGTGCACCAGGGCTAACGACGTCGACGGCAGGCATCCCCACGGGAATGTGCCCCAAGCCCTGTCTCACGACATGGCTCCCCCTGTGCGACATGGCCACACCAACCCCACGCCCGTAGCCAACACGGCAGCAGCAACCGAGATGCCCCAAGCCCGGCCCTGCAGCCCTGCCCGGCGCTCGTGAAACCGACCTGAGGGTGCTCAACCCTTTCCACCTCCTCCTCGCCATCCTCATTAAAGTATTTGTGATGGCTGCGACGGGGCGGTTCCAGGCTGCCGGGCGCCCCCGTTGGCAGCGAGTGGCGGGCAGCAGCCCCGCCAGCGTGAGCGCCCAACGCGTGCTCATGCAGTTCGGCCCCATGCCCTGCACCGGCTGCGTCCGGGTCGCCGCCCCCGCTGCCCCCGCGGTCCTCCGCTGCCACGCTGCCGCTCCTGCGTGGCTGCCTCGCGCCCGCGCCAGGCTCGGCCCACCCGTGCTCGTCGTGCGGCTGCGCTCGCCCGCCACGCTCCTGGTCGTGCGGCCAGACGCCAGCTCCCGTGCCTGGCCCCGCAGGGGCTGCGGGCTCCGGAGGGTGGGGGCTTCGTAGCCTTTTCTCCGCGGCGTCCAGCGCTTTGGCCAGCAAGTCAGCAGGGGCGGCGGAGGGCTGGTTGGCGGGGGTCGGGGGAGGTAGCTTCCGACAGCGCTTGCCGGCGGAGGCATTGTGCGTGCGGCGCCTTGACCCGGCGCCGCCCATCGCCAAGGCGTCAGTGCCCTGGGCGCCAGGCGCCTCGCCGCTGGCTCCGCCGTCCGATCCTTGCCCGCGCCCTTCCATAGCCTCTGCCGGCGCCCCCGGTCCCGCTCCGGCCGCTGGGGAGGCCCTCCGGGCTCGCGACTGCGGCAGCGCCTCGGGTTCCATCTCGCCGTCTTCCACATCCGCGACCGGCGCCGCTGCAAGCTCCTGCAAGGGGGGCTCCGCGGCGCGGCAGCCAGCTGCGGTGCCAGTGCGGGCATCGTCCTCTACAGCCGTGTCGCTGCGCTCGGCAGCAGCACGCTGGCCCCCGCCGGCCTTGGCCCTGCGGGTTCGGACACGCTGCCACTTGTTGTCGCTGTCGGAGTCACGAGGAGCTCCACCCGGCGCGCAGGTCCGGCCGCTGGCCACCCCGGACGCCGGCTCTGCTGCCGGCAGCGGCTCTCCGCGGCCCGACGGCCCCGGGACCGCACCGCCGCCGTCGACGTCCATGGACTCCACACCAGCGGCCGCTGCCTCCGCAGCCCGGGCGCCTGTAGCAGCGCGGGCACCCCGAAGGGGACGACATGTAAAGGAGCGCGAAGCGTGCCAACGCTTTTGCGTTCTTGGCAGGAAAGCAAGGAGTGAGATGAGGCCGCACCAAGGCTGTAAGGAGGGGGGGCGCTCGCAAAACCAGGGGGTAACTTATGAGGGAGCTCCACCCGTGGAGCGGTCAGCCGTACAGGGCTGCGAGCTTGCTGCAAGGCAACCAGAGGACTGGGGAGGATCCAGTCCCTTCACCGTCCCGGCCCCACTTTTGGAGGGTAGTAGGTCCCCCCGTAGAAGGGCTCCAGCTCGGGGGTGAGCCACACGCTCATGGGCCAGCCGCCGCTGCCGGTCACCGTAAGTAGTAGTGCAGCCTCTCTCCAAGGTACTGTGCATGCATCAACCACCACAGCTCTTGCGGGCATTGCCGGGCGACTGGTGAAATCGTCATCGCCCAAGAAATGCCAGGGGCCCCTTACCGTCCAACTGGTGGTGATCGTGCGCAGCCTCGTCTTCGCCCTCGTCCTCGGCGCTCTTGGATCGCTTGCTGGGCGGCCCCTCGCCGTCCCTGCAGCCGGCCGGGCGGCAGCGTACGAGCGAGGAACGCATAGCAAGGTTGAATGACAACGCACCCGCATCCATCCATGATGAAGCGGGCGATCGGCGTACTCCGTTCCCGCGTTCGCGCTCAACTCTACTGCTCTTCCGCCTTAATACGGGCAGTGCGAGCCCGCCTCTTCATTCAACCCATTGAGACGCCCAGCGAGCAAGGCGGCGCGCCGAGCCCCAGGCCGGCGCCACACATACCCCAGCGTGGCCATGTCCACATCGTCGTCAGCGTCATCGCCCTGCACCCCCGGGCCCGCTGCCGGCTGGCCCTCCGGCTCCTCCGCGTCGACCATCTCCACGTCCGGGTCCCCGTCCGGGGGTCCGTCTGGGCGCCCGTCAGCTGCGCCGTCCTCGAGCTCCTCCCGAACCTTCTCCACTGGCTCAGCCTCGTCACTGCTCTCGGGCAGGTCGCATGCGGGTCCCGAAGGCCCGCAGGCGCCGCCCGCGGCGGCCTCGCCTCCCGGGCTCTCGCCCGCCGGCCCCGCAGCGTCGGCCGGCTGCGTCCGGTCCGGACTGGACAGGTCCACCACGGGTCGGCCGCCGCCCGCGGCGCCAACGGCCGGCCCCTGTGGACGGGACACGGCACAGTGGGGTACCGCACCTTTCGAGACAAGTACCCACTCAGGACGGCTGCCGTACCGTGGGGCGACGGCTGCCGTGGGCATCCAAGCCGGCAGCTATTTTCGCTAGGTCACAATGACGGCCGCGTCCGCCGCGAACTCGGCACACCACCTGGGACGCACGCTCTGGGTGCCTCAAACATTCAAAAAGTTTCACCTCTCCCATTGGTCGCGGCTGTTGCGCTTGGCGCAACATCAGACGCCCGCTTTCCGTCCCAAGGAAACCGCCCCACCTTCCGCCGCTTGCTGCGCTGCGGCTGGATGCCGGCGGCCACTTCCAGGCTTTCCGGGAAGTCGCCAGCCTCCTTGACCGCGCGGCGGGTCATCACGCCACGCGGCGGGTCATCACGCTGCGCCACCAGGGCGTCCTTCGGGTCCTGTCCACCACAAACGGCAGTACCGTACCCGAGAGGGTGACTCAGCCAGGCCAACTCGTGCGCGGAAGGCCTGCGGGCTATGGCGCTGAGCCACCGGGAAGCCGAGGAAGCTGCAGGACACATCCAGACTCCGAGGGCGGGGGGTTACCCGGCACAAGGGGGGCGACACCCTACCCGCGTCCTCTTCCCCGTGCGCCTAGAGCAGATCCAGGGGCAGCCCACAGCACAGCCTACAGCACGCGCTCCCACACCGACAACACCGCCAGGTACTGGACCAGGCGCCCTCCCAGATAGACACCCCGACCGCGCCGACTGCCAGCCCCCTGGGGCACCCGTCTGCCCGCGCCCCCATTCCCGGCACGCCTGCGCGCCCGCCAGCGCACGCACGCACCTCCTCGCCGATACCCCCGTCGACGACGTCCACGTCCGAGTCGCTGGACAGGACGTCGTCGTCCCTCACGATCTCCGGCTCGCCCGGGTGCGCCTTGGTGTAGGCCAAGTACTCCGGCGGCGGCAGGTAGCGCTCTCCGGGCCTGGCCGGTTGAGGCAGCCGGCCAACCGCCGAGAAGGGGGGCGCCCGGGTAGGTGAGCAGCAGCTGTGTGCACGCTAAGACTGGGAGCTCAGGCAAGGAGGCAGGCCAGACACCGGCCTTACCCCCCAGCGCACAAACCCCGTAACGCCGTGGGCAAGATCGGTACTGCCGCGGTCAGTACCCGGTAGAGTGCACCCCAGCCCTCCTCATCCCTCCATCCGCGGGCAGGATGGGCTGATAGCGGGGGCGCGCCCCGCTGCTGCCGCAACCCCTCTCCCCTCCACTCATTCGCCGTCGCAGTCAGCACTCGCCTACCTTCTGTCGCCCTTGCTGATGTCCAAGACTACCAAGAACAAGATCAAGCGTGCGGTTTGCGATACAACGTTTGCGTTGGCATCCTGTGCTCGCCGGACGCCATCCGCTTTCCCATCCCCCCCGAGATCCTCTGACTCCCTCACCTGGCTGGCCGCTCCTTGTACTCGTTGATGACGTTCTCCACCGTGCCCCGGCGCGCGTCCTCGGGGGCCATCCGGCCCAGCAGCAGCTCCAGGATGAGGCAGCGCAGGTGGTCGCGCAGGCGGGCGGTGTTGGCCTTGGTGAACCAGGTCTTCTGCATGAAAGTGAGCGCGTCGGCGCCCTCGGGCTTGGGCGCCACCGCGGTGACGTCTGGCAGGGGAGGGAGGGGGGGAGAGGCGTGGGTGCACGGCAGCGGGCGGCAGGGTGCCGCGTTGCGGAGTGGTGCGTGGGCCAGGGAGGAGGAGTGGTGCGTGGGCCAGGGACACCATCGGACCACCCGCCACCCGCCACACGCGCGACCAACGCACCGCGCGCGTTGCTGCCCTGCATCACCACGCGCTCCGGGTTGCCGGCCGTGAAAAAGTCAACGTAGGCCAGCAGGAACAGCCCGCAGTCGGTGTGGTTGTCCTGCATAGGCAGCCGCTCCGTCAGGCGCAGGCCGGGCATCAGCTTGAGTTCGAAGGTGGGGTCGGCCCGCTCCAGCCCCTGCGCCTCCACCCGCTGCCGCCAGCGCCGCGGCACCGTATCCTGCGATTCGTCCTCCGCCTTGCGCACCCACTCCTGCGCCAGGTAGCTCCGCAGCGCGGTGAAGTACTGGGCGGCGGTGTGGCTGCCTGCCGAGAAAAAATGGAAGCGGGAGATGCGAGGGGAGCAGTGGGCGTTGAAATTATGGGCTGAAGCTGGCAGCATTCACCCGTCCGGGCGGGCAGGGGGGCAGGTGAGGGACTCAAAGAGGCGCCCGTAAAGCGGGCGCACGGGCGGTGTGTGGTGAAGGAGGGCGCGAGCGCCCGTCGTTCCCCGGCTGCCGGCCCGTGTCTGGGGCGCTGCACGCCAGCCTTACGCACGCGACAGCGTATTATGCGCGCGAGCAGTGCCCCGTTGCCCGAACGTGCCACAAGCTTTCCTCCTGGGATTCTCCTGGGCAGCCTTGCAATCCATGATTTACGTGGCAGGCCCCTCATCCGTCGGACGCCCAGGCCCGGCCGTCACCCACCCTCCAGCGAGTCCAGGTGCAGCATGCAGGGCGCGGCCAGCTCCGGGTCGAACGTATCCCCGGGCAGCATGTAGCGCTCGTTGGCCACCATGTTGCCGGGGTGGCAGATGAGCAGCAGCGACCAGTGCAAATGGTCGTGGACGGGCAGGAAGATGTAGTCCTTGGAGAACAGGTCCACGTGCTGCGGGGTCCGGGGGGCGGGAGGCGGGGAGAAGAGACATGCGGCGCAAGAGTGGGTGAATGTGCCTGCTGTGCTACGGAATCGACCCCGGAGCCAAAAGGGAAGGGGAACAGGACACTTATCCGAAGCAGAGCTCAGCGTTCTGGTAGGTATGGGTTTGTGACCATGAGTAATGTGGAAACTGGCTGGCATCCAGCGGGCGGGTTGGGGCGTGTCGGGGAGGGGAGGCCCGGGGGGCGGGAGGAACCGAGGGAAGAGAAAAGGGTCTAGGGTGCCGAGGGGAGAACAGACAGGCGAGGAAAGCCTGGGAAGGAACTCTATCGAGCACGAAGGAAGGAACTCACAGGCTCACCCGCTAGGTTTGGGCAAGCTGGGGCGAGTAAAACGGGTACTAGTTGGACATTACTAGCTAACGCGGGATGGGGTGCGCGGACGAGGAGGCCCGTGAGCGGTTGCGAAGAGGGTGATGAAATTCAAAGGGGGAAGATGGGGCATTCGCTCGCCCAGGCTTCTGCCTCTCTACGAGCCGTGGGCCCCGTAGCTGGCCCGCGCGGTGGGGTGGCGGACACCGGGTCGACCCGGGCCCCTCACCTTGGTCCACTTCTTGACGCGCTCGTGGTTCCGCGCCGCCTTCGTCGGCAGCGGGGCCCCCATCCCCCTTGCCCGTTCCCGCTCCTCCCTGGCCCGTTTTTCCGGCAGCTTCTCCATCAGCTTCTTCATGAAGAACGAGTTGAAGAAGTGGTAGCGCGAGCGCACCTCCTCCGGCAGTTGATGCTCAATGTACCTGGGGAGGGGAAGGGGTGCGGAAAAGGGTGTGCATGTCAATGTGCGTCAGCAACAGTGGGTCCCGGGGTTTGAAAAGGAGAAGGATTTGACAGAGCGGGCTGGACGCCAGTCGCAGTGGTCCGTCCAGCAGCAAAACCGTTGTGTGTATAGGAGGGGCGGGGGGTGGGACGCGCAGCGCAGGGCATTGCGGACGCTGATGTGGACGGCACGCGGCAGGGCCGACAGCGCCGGAGCAGGGATTCGCCCGCGCCTTGTGGGTCAAGCCTTGAGGTGGGCGCCCCGCCGTTGCCACTACAAGCCAGCCGCAGCTCCGCTTGCAAAGTGGTCCTCGTGGAACGTAACCCAATCGGAAACAAGACGCAGTCAGAGCCCGCGCCAGCGCCTCAGGCTGCGCCATGCAGGGAACGGCATGTTCTACTCACGTCCACACCCGCACAAAACAACTCCACGCCGAGCCTCAATGACCCTAAGTTTTATGTCCCCTTCGTGCTCGCCGCGGCCCGCTCTCACTTGATGTAGAAGTCGATGCAGGTGTCGTTGAGAAACTCCCCCTTGTCCAGCCGTGCCAGGTCCTCCGCCACGATCTCCACGCTGTGCTTGCCCCCAGCTGGCGGGAAGCAGCACTTGAGCCCCGCCAGCTTGGACGCGAGGCTGCTCCACAAGCTACTGCCAACCGGCGTGGCGCCGCCCGCGCCCGCGCCGGCGGCGCCGGCGGTGCCGCGGGCGGTTCGCCTGGTGGAGACACCGCCTGCTGTGGCGGCTGCCGCTGCCGCGGCGAGGGAGGACGGCCCCGGGCCGGCACCGGCGGCGTCGCCCGCCGCTGCCTGGCCGTTCGGGCCGCCCGTTGCCACCACCTCATCGTCGCTGCTGTCCGCCAGGTTGATAAGCTCCTGCGAGGAAGGGCAGAGGTTATTGGACGCTAGGCGACACAATGGCGGCCCACACCTACAAAATGTCAACATCAGATCAAGCCACCAACAAGATGCCAAGCACCTAGATGGCAGATACGTAGCATACGGTGGTTTTCAAACGGGCCCGCAAGGCCAGCCAGCGCGCACGTGAAACGCCCGACAATCCGAGTTGCCACGACCATGACACGGCGCACAGTCCCCCCAGCCCCACCCCGCAGCGCACCTCGTTTTCGGCCGTTGCGGCTGACGAGCGCCGCGGTGCCATGCGCTTGCCGGCTCCCGCACCCGCACTCGCCCCGGCCGCTGCGCCGCTCTGCCGCTTCTGGTTCAGCGGCTCGAAGTCCAAGTCCACCGGGTCCTGCTGCCTGCCGGCGTGCGCCTGCGCTGTGCCTCTGCCCCGTCTCGGGAAGTCAGCGGCGGGCCGGTCGGACGACGACGGCCGGCCGTACGCTCCGCCATTCGCGCCGCCGCCGCTTGCAGCGGCCGGCGTTTGCCTTGCGGCGGGGCCGTGCGCTGCAGGGCCGTAAAAATTCTTCGCCGCGACCCTGCTGGTTGCAGCGGGCTTTGGCTGTACTAGGTCCCCGCTGCCTTGCCACCCGGGCGTGGTGCCACTCCGGAGTTTGGGGGCCTGCGGGTCACCGGTGAGGCCGCAGAGTTAGAGCCGACCCAGTCAGTCGCTCGCACGGCAGAGAGTCGGCAGTCAGCGCGCATAGAGTATACAACAGGATACACACCGGGCATTGGCATAAGTACATTGTGCTGCGTGTGTAGCAATGCTGACACGCAACTAACGAGGCGCGCACGGCCCTGATATCATGGCCCTGATAGCGTTACCCTGCATACAGTGACGCCCGACCTGGAAGGAGACCTGGTCCTGAGCCCGGAAGCAGCCACCGCACAAGAACACCTGCGAAGTGGAGGTTGGACTCTCAGCATTCGCGCCGGTGCCTGTAGTAGCAGGGCGAGCCATAATTCCCCACTTACCCCCTTCATACGTTCTTCGGTCTCCTGCTTGCCGCAGTTTGCGCAGGCCCTGCATAGCACGCGCCCTGGCTCAAACCGCAGACGCAGACACCCACACAGGCGCGCATGATTGACCAGACATGCATCCCTGGGCGGGCCTGGCGCACGCTGCTGGGTCTCTCTCAAGGTGCACATCGTGGTTGCACCCACCCGCCAACAGTAATGCCCGACACATCAAGAGCCTAGATGCACAGTCACTATCCATGCCAGCCCATCGATGCCGTATGTTTGGATTAGGCAGTAGGAGGCGAGCTGACTCACTCCTGCTGCTGCTGCTGCTGCCCACTCCGCAGCCTAGTTCGAGCGGCGGCCGCTCCAGCTGAGGACAGGGAGGAAGGGGCAACACGTTCGGCTGATGCGGTGTCTCTGCTCAGAGCATAACGAGGCCCTTGCGAGCTGCATGCTTCGCGGGGGCAGGTCCCCGTGGCCCAACACAGGCGAACCCATGTGCGCGGCTCGAGTGCATGTCAGGTGTCGGGAGCGCGGGACCCTCTGGCCAATCCCCTTACCCGGCGTTGGCCGGAGCTGGAGCTGCGGCACCGTGTTGCCCGCCCCAGCTGCACAAGTTGCAGTGTAAACAGGGGGAGGGACCGATTGAAGAAGGGATACTGCTGCAGCGAGATCTGGCAGGAGGCCTCAACAACGGCCTAAGTAACATCCTAACTGGCATAAGCACGTCGATCCCCCCCAGACACATACACACACATTCCTACTTGCAAGTGCCTAAGCACGCTGTCGTAGTACAAAACACACACAATGCGCACCTTGTTGTTGATATGCATGGTGCTGCTGCTGGCCGCGAGTCATCTGCAGCAGTATCCAACGCTGACTGGTGTTATTGGCACACATAGCACGGTGGCAGCTTACCCGTCCTGTCTCCTGCACTGGGGCAAGCTGCCTGTGCTGTGCAGCGGGGGCCCGAAGGCTGGCGGACTGGGGCGGGTAGCCGCGGGGCTCTGCCGGCAGTGCTGCGTCCGCCACCGCTGTGCCAGGGGCGGGCACAGCGGTGCCCGCCCCTGGGGCCTGGTCGTGCCGGTTCTTCTCAGCCTACACGCATGGAAGTTCGGTATTTGGTGTCGGCAGACAGCGCAACCCGACCGGCGAAACCCACCTTTTGGAGCCAGGTCTTGCTGTCAAGCTCGCGCCACCGCAGCTCATGCAGTATTTCCTGAAGCCCGTTATGCTGCTTCAAAGTATCCATCGTTATGCAAGTCCTTTGCAGGAGGGAAACCCGGTTGTGCAGCAGGGCAAGCAGGTCCGCTTTGTCTTTGTGAGGCCGCTCCCTGGGCAGCTCCTCTCTATGTAGGTTCTTGATGGCCGCCTCGTATCTACGATACTCGGCCACCTCACGCGCCCAGACTTGGTTCCCATTACTGGCCAGCAGCGCCTCCACTGCTTCCATCCCGAGACGAATATGCAGCTCAGGTGCCCTCAGGCGCCATCTCGCAGCCTCCTGGGCTGGGCGCGAAGTTGTCTCATGCGCTCAGCCCACGGAAAGCAAATGGACAGGAAATTTCTAGAAAAACCAGTAAAATCACTACATGTCAAAACACTGAAGGCTGGAGGGGCTTAAGGTAAAGACAGACGTTCAGGGGGACCGGGATCTGGCCTTGCGTGCCGCCGCAAGCTATTTACAGTATTGAGCCTAGCATGCTGTAACGCATTCCGCGCTTCCGTCCCCGCCGTGCTGTGCCCACAGCAGGCTGCCGTACTGCCGTATCACTCAAAAAAATACCTCGAAAGAACATGAAAACAGGAGGACATACTAAGAGAAGTAACAGGCCCTGTAATACACCGTCTCCCGCTGAAGGTCAACCCTCTGATCGACCTTCACTGACCCCCCCCCCCCCACACACACACACACATGGGGCGGAGGCATTGTCGGTGCCGTCCATGCTACGGCATTTGCGGCAGATCCGCTGGGAGCGGGACCATAAGGAGACGCTCTGGCGCCTGGCAGTCGACGGCGCACTTACGTTATGGGGCACAGCCCGAAACGTGCGGCTGTGGGGGCTTCGGCGGGGAGGGCCCACAGCCTTGCTCGCCGCGAGCCCACTACGTCTGGGACTGCCCCGTAGCACAGGCAGTGGTGCTGCAGATCGCAGCCCACGCCCCCAGCCCCATCACCAGAGCCCACATATGGCTGGCGGAGGCGCCGACGGGCGTGCAGCAGAGCGTCTGGGACGTGCGTGGTAGCACTGGCGGCGCTGACCGCCATGGAGACGGCCCGGGCAGGCCTGCGGGCAGCCACTCGGCACGCGGGCGCCCAGCAGGATGCAGCGCCAGCCGGCGCACCGCACGAGGAAGGCCAGCCGCCCGTGGAGGTGGCCAAAGCGCGTGCGCTGCTGGAGCTGTGGCAGCGGCTGAAGGGCTTTGCGGAACTGGGCGTGCCGCGGCGAGGATGGGACGGCTTTGGGCCCAACCACCCGATCTGATCGGTGGTTGTATTCACTTACCCTCCCCTTCTTCCCCCCCACACCCACACCCACTCAAGCAAACACGCATATTGTGAATACACAAGAAAACACACCCAAACATGCGCCGCACGTTTCACCCTGACTGCAGCGTTGCAATCGATGCCGCCGCCGGGCGCCCTAATCCCAGGGTCATCGCCGTGACATGTTGAGGCTGTTGATATTGGATGATGGTGTGACTTGATTGGAAAGAGTTGTAAAGGGGTTCGTCAGGGGGAGAGGGTTACGCTTTGATCCCTTCCCCTTTCATTTGTGACATCTCTCATATACAGCTGGCACAGTTGTCAGGCCCCAGAAGTCCAACGAGCCCAACGGCCTCACAGGGGGATGAGGTGCGGCGCCGGGTGCACCATGGGCGCATTGACCCGTGCCAAACGACCGGAGCCGATGCGCCCGTTCCTGGAGGATGAACCGAGACAGCACATCCATCGCCATTCATGATATTCGTGATTTGTGAAGTGGGAACAAATTGGAAACAATGGCCTGGCGCAGCGCGCGTCCCCCCCCCCACCACCACGGCCTCCCACGCCCGTTCACTCCCCCGGCTACCCCGCTGGGTGAGAACGCACGCCCTTACCACCAGCAACCTGTGTTTGCACCCTCCTCCTTGCCATCTCAGATCGCACGGCACCGTCAGCGCACGGCACGGATACTGATGTTGATGCGCGCGCTGCGGATGTATGCCGCAAGCGGCGCCGGGAGCAGGGGGGCCCCGCCGTCGGCCCCTTCCGCCGCTGACTCGACGGTGCCCACCTCCAGTATCCGCGGAACCCCTGCGGGGGGCGCAGGGGCGGCGCAGGTGGGCATCGGTGGGCAGGAGTGGGCAGGGGCAGGCAGGGCCAACGGGACGCGCCTGCGTTGGTCAGCCGGTGCTTGCAGCAGCCCCTCCCGCGGACGACGCCCAAGGGGGCAGTGAGTTTCGAAGGCATTCTCAGCACGGCATTCTCAGACGCCCCGGGGGGGGGGGGGCGAACCAAGCTCGGCCACCCCCTGGCAGGTTGCGGCCGAGCGCAGCGGCGGCAGAGGCGGCAGCGGCGGCGGCCCGCAGCAGACTGGCAAACAGGGAAACAGAGGCAGCGCACCGTGGTAGCAGCTGCGCGCCTGGCCCGCCAGCACCAGCGCGTCGCCGCCCCGCAGCAGCAGCGGCGTGGGGGCCACCGCCTTGGTGGGCCCGCCCATGAGGAAGACGGCGGGGCAGCCCAGGCTGAGGCTGACAATGGGCTGCCCCAGGTCGCGCTCCACGTCGTCCAGGTGGCCGCCAAGCATGTCGCCTGTGTATGATGTGGCGGGGGCGGGGAGAGCGGAGGGGGGAGGGGGGGTGTATCAGGGCACGGGCTTGATAAGGATCCGCTTGTACCGAGCTGGGCGGCGCGACGGGACGCGCGGGGGGATATGCAACGGCAAACAGACGGGGATGGGCATGAGCAGAGGCGCAGGGCAGGGCGAAAGGGAGGGCTGGGAAGGGGAGGGGAGGGGCACAAAGCAGAACCGCGAGTACGGGGAGCGGGCATGTACGAATGGGGTACTCGACGGTCGCTGCCTGAAACTGACCAGGACCGGAGGACTGGCGCAAGCGGCCACGCGCCATCTGGATCACCGGCTTCACCCGCAGCGCCGCCGCCACCACCGCCCCGCCCTCCGGCTCCGGCTGCCCAGCGGCACGGCGGCGAGGAAGCCCCGCCCCGCAGCGACCGTGCCCCCTTCCCTTCCACCTCCGGGTCTAGGCGGCCAGCCCAAGCGCTCTGCTGAAGCCTCTCAGGCGAGAACGCTCCACAAGCCCTCCCTTTCTAGCCAGCGGGGCCCCGAGCGTCGTCGCGAGCGGCGCCGTCCGCCCCTCCTCACGCTCATCCTCACCCTGCTGGTAGAAGTTGACGATCGCGGCGTCGGGCCGGTAGCAGCCGCAGCCGCCGTCGCGCCCGCTGCCTGCAGAGGCGTCAGCAAGGGCGGTGTAAGCCCCGATTGCCCTTCTTGGCATATATTCGCGGATAGGCCTCGTCCGGTGTTGCAGGCGGGGCGGGGCGCACGGCGGCGGTGCGCGCGGATGCTCGGCGGCGCATCGATGGCCCACAGCGGGCGCAAGCCAGGCCAAGCCGCCCCGCGAGGTGATTTACGGCGATGCCACGGCTCGCGGGCACCACAACCGCAACCGAGGCGCCTCGCCCGGTACCGCTGCATCCCTAGACATGCCGCTGACCCTACCGCACCCAAAAATGTGCCCCTTCCGGACAGCCGCTGCAACAGCAACATGCTCGCTCTGCCTGACCCGCGCGCAGACCTGCCGTACCGCCCAACGTGCTCACCTGCGCCCGGGGCAAGCCCCGCCGCCGCACGAGCCTCCGCTCGCGCGCCCTCCCGCGCAGAGGCGTCCGTGCCGGCGTTAGCGTCGCCCACCGGGGCCCCATCCTGATCGGGCCACCGCAGGACGTCCAGCACCGCCGACAGCCGCAGCGCCAGCGACTCGAGTGCGGGGGGCAGCCGCCTGCGCGGGGAAGGGGAAGGCGGTTGAGGGGAGGTCGGGGTAGGGGAGGGAAGGGAGGGAGGCCTCTCTGCGGTGGCAGCGGAGGCGGTGTATGCGGCTGCGACGGAGGGGGGCGGCGTGGGGCGTTGGGCTCCGTGGCCAGGACACCCACCTACCACAGGTACATGTTGGAAAACCCACGTTCAGGCACACGCGGCAGTCATCTGCCCCACTGCTGAGTGCTGACACAGCGCGTTCATACGGCTACGCGATACATTAGATGCCGCTGCCCGTCAGTAGATGCCGCTGCCCGTCTTTGGTGCTACCCCAGCCGCTGCCGGGCCCAGCACAGCCCCTCCTAGGTTCCACCAGACCCCGCACTACAAGTCAAGGGACAGCGCGACGGGGCCGCCTGGGCTGTACCCACTTGTACGGCGTGGCAAAATCGTACTGTCGCTGCGTCCAGTCGAACTGCGGCCCCAGCGTCGCCCAACGCAGCTTGCGCAGCAGCTGCTCCGCGGGCGGCCCCGGGCCGTCAACGCTCCAGCAGTCATCAAATGACGGCACGCGGCCGCCACTGCAGCCACCGCCGGTGCCGCCACCGCCGCTGTTTCTAGCGCCTCCAACGCCCCGGCCGCCGGCACCGCTGCCGTCGTCGGCACCGTCGGGGCCTCTCCCCGCCGGCCCGCTGCCCCGGGCAGGGCTCCCCGCGCCCGCCAAGCCACCTTCCATCCACGAGCCGGCCCCCTGGCCACAGCTGGCAGGCCCGGGGTCCGGCTGCTCCTGCTGCCCTTCCTGCTGCTGAGGCGCCCGCCCGTCGTCCCCCCCACCGCCATCCGCTCCGTATGCGCTCGGCTGCTCAACCGCCGGCCCGGACCCTGGCCGCAGCGCCCTGCCGCCACTGCACCCGCCGCCGCTCCCGCCCGCCGTCGCCTCCTCGCCTCGCCCGCCGGCCCCGTCATCTGCGCCGCCACACCGGCCGCCACACCGGCCGCCACACGCGGGCGCTGCTGTCTCCGCGGCCACCGCCAGGCGCGGCTCCGCCACTGCCGGCGCCGCTGAGCTGGAGCAGCCACCTGCGTCGGCCCCAGTCCCAGCCCCACCGCCGCCGGCACTGCAAGAGCCCGCTTCTTGCGGCGGCTGCTCCTGCTGCGGTCGTTGCTGCTCGTCCCCTTCCGCACCCCGCGAGTCGGGGAAGCGGTGCGGCTTGGGCGGCCGGTGCTCGCAGCCCACGCGCCGGCTGGGGCCTGCAACGGAGCGGGAGGCGGCCAGGGCATGACATGTGACACGCAGGTTTGCTCTCGCGTGCGGCCCGGCAGCAGGCCTCCCAGCCGCGGCACGAGGTACGATGGACAGCGCAGTGCGGCCGTGATTGCTCGCCTGCGAGTGCGTCCTCGTGCCCCGCCCAAACGTAGGGGGTTGCCGCAACCTCTGGGCGGCGTTCATGCTAGTGCACTGCTGCCCGCCTCAACCGCAAACCCCACTTCCCAGACGCAGCCCCACGCCCCCCCTCCTCCCGCCACACCCGTGTGCGGGTCGTCCAGCCGCTGCCAGCGCAGCCGCAGGCCCCGCTGCGCCGCCTCCCACAGGCCCGCTATGGGCCCGTACTGCAGGCTGTGGTTGGTGCGCGCGGGCGGCTGCGGGTAGTCCGTGAGGGCCGCCGCCGTGAGCTCCGCCGCAGCGGCGGGCGACAGCGCGCCGGGCAGGAAGACCAGGCCTGTCCTCGGGTGGGATGGACACGCGCGGGAGCCGTCATGCTCAACCCCGCAAGCTGGCCACTGCAAGCCAGCTTATTGGTTACCTATCTTATCAGGTGGTGGTGGGGGAGGCCGCGTATGTACGAGACGGGACGTCTACCTGGGTGTCGAGAGAAGGTGAAGATGGGGCCCGCCCAGCCTGGGACGTCATGCCGCCTCACTCCCTGCAGCTCCGCAGCGTCCGCTCCTGTGGCGGGCCCGAGGTCCAGGACGTCGCTCAAGTCGACCGGCCGGGTGATCAACTTTCCGGCCCTGCGCTTCCCTCCCCTGCGACAAACGCCGGATTCCCGGCAAACACGCCGTGTCATGGCAAGTGTAGCGGTTGCCAAGCTCTTAAGCAGCGCGCTGGCCTACTTTATTTTGATCTTGCGCTCCCTGAACAGCTGATATTTCTTCTCGGCCTCGCGGAATGCGGAGGCTGGTTCCTTCGTCGGTCCGTGCTCCCCGTTATCCTCCGCTTCATGTGCGCCTTCCTCTTCGCTGTATACCATATCGTCTGGCGCAGGGTTGCAATGTAAACCGTGGTGGCAGCTGGCAGGGAGCGGCGGAAATCGTTTTCGCCTCAGCTATATTATTTACATTAGGAATAGCTCACGATGACGATAATATACAATCTGGACGCGCCATATAATTGCCGAAAATCCATTACTGTGCGACAGCTGGAAGCGGCAACATCCGACGAAAATTGTCCAATGAACGGAGTCCCAATAATGCGCATCAGAAGGTTTCAAAAACGGCTCGCCGTGACCCACGGACCCTGTGGTGCACCCAACAAACCCATACAGTCCGCACTCCTCCTGCCCATCACAGGTGTTATCATCTGCCGGAGCACAAATTGAGATCATAACAGCAATAAAATCACGTGAAAGGAGGAAAATCTTCAAGGCCATGCGCCCATCCCAACATTACGGCGCCAACTGTTTCTGCTACTGTGCTTATCGCAACCTTACGCCTTCGTTACAGGTACCCCTGCCCTGATAACCTAGAAAAAGCACGTGTCGGTCCACGTGCCGTAGAGGCCGAGCGGCAGGACCTGCGGCAGCCGCAGCCGCGCCACGGGGCCCGCCATCAGCGCCCAGGCGTCAAAGACGAGCAGCTCGCTGCGCCGCTGCTGGGAGTCGAAGCCATGCACCAGCAGCCTGTGCCCACGGGGTCAGGCGAGGGCGGCGAGCGGGCAGGGGGCGCAGGGGTCGGGCAGGGGGCGGGAGGAGAGACGGCCGGCCGGGCGCCTGCGCACACTGAGGCGCCAGGCTCCGGCTCACGTCGGCCTACCGCGAGTTCTCCCATTCTTCACTACCCCTTGCGCACCCCGAGCTCCCCACGAGGCCCCTCCCCGCCCCCCATCCCGGCCCCACATATGCCTATCACCATGTCAAGACCGACCCAAGATCTAGCACCCTCGCTGCGGGTCGGCGCCCCGTGATGCAACCCGGCTCCCGTTCCCTCTATTACCGCCTTTCCCCCTGTAGCCCCCCTTTTCTTACGCAGCCAAGTAGGAAGTAGCCACTTACCAACCGTCATCCTCGCTGCGCTGCCGGCCCTGCAGCGCTGGCGGCAGGCCTGGCGCGGAGGCCGCCCCCATCCCGCCGCCCAGCACCGCCCCCGGCGCGGGCCGCCTGGCGGCTGCCGCGGGCAGTCTCGGCACGAAGGCGGGCTCCATGCAGATGTATCCGGGCCCCGGGGACCAGCGCTGCGCCTGGCGGGTGTCCATGTCCACCTTCATCAGCCCCACGCAGCCCTCCTCGAACACAGCGCTGCGGGGAGGGGAAGGGAGGGGAGAGGGTGTTACTCAGTCCGTGGGTAGGCTGAGCGATGACCGAAGAGTAGCGCGCCGTTGGCGCGTCCATGCCAAAGTAGCAGGACTTGGTTTGTATTGTCGCGCCCGCAAGGAGCAGGCGTGGCCCCTGATGAAGCCGCCTGAGGTGATGGCGCAGAAACTGAGAAGAAAAGCAGTTGTCTAGAGCTAGGCCAGGAGAAGTAAAGCTGGGGGAGGAGGTTTGAAGAGGCAGGATTTTATCGGACCGAGGCTTAAGTCAGCAGCATTCCCCCGTCGGGGGGGCGGGGCAGGGAAGGGGCCGGCAGTACAGTATGTGGACATGGGTTGTACGGCAAGGTGCATCATCCTAGCGGGGGATGCATGGGGGGGGGGTACGGGACGGGCGGGGGCGGGGGCGGGACGGGGGAAGAGCCAGGCGAGGAGGCATTAGCTGGGGACAAGCTGGGCGGCAGGTCGGGGAACGCAGGCGGGGCACGCAACGGGAGGGCGCCGGTCCGCCCCTCCCGCCGCTACTCGCTCGCGAACCTCGCACCCTCCCCGCGCCGTACCCCGTACTGTGCGCCGCACAGTGCACGCACCTGCATCCGTACACGAAGCGGTGGCGGCGGCCCGCAAAGGCGGCGTTGAAGGCTGGCAGCTCCAGGTGGGCGGCGGAGGGGGAGGCGGGGCCGGGCGGCGCAGCCACGGGGGCGCCCGCGGGGCCGGCGGGTCGGGCGCTGGCGGGGGAAGGCCCCGCGGAGGGCACGGGGGCGGGCGTCAGCGCCACGGAGCGAGCGGCCAGGTCCACCTCCAGCCGCACCAGCCTGACCTCACCGATGGGGGGGAACGGGGAGGAAAGGGGTTGAGGGCGCCGGGGAGAGGGGGTGGGGGAGGGAGGGGTTCAAGCTTTGGGCGAGTTGGTTGTATGGGGTTTTACATACGGCCACTTGCATCCGAAGCCGTCCGCCACCGCCACGGCACTTCTGCCA
>LSYV01000052.1:0-24432 GCA_001584585.1 Gonium pectorale
CCCGAGGCTCGCACGGCATCGCCGACGGTGAGCAGGCGACGGCAGTCGGCGAGAGGGCCGTGAAGCGCCTCCAGCCCAGGCCGGCGGCCCACCGCGCCCGCATTGGGGAGCAAGGGGTTGCCCCACAGCGGCGCATTGTAGCACCGGTCACCGGGCACGAGCGGTGGTTCCGCGACGTCGGAGACCGGGGTAAGGTGGCTGAGGGCGGTGACGAGGCAGAGAACATCGGGGGGCAGGCTAGGCCGGCCGCCAAGCCAGGGGCCGGCGGGCCGGGCGGTGAGGACGGCCAGGGGGCCGAAGGAGGAGTGGAGGGCTGCGAGATAGGCTGCCAGCATCCGCTGCCAGGGAGCGCAGCAGGCGGCAGGGGTACGGCCGGCACACCGGGCAAATGCGAGGCTCCATTTTGCATGGCGACTGTGCACGTGCGGCCGCAGGGGCAGGACGCCGAAGCCGCCAGTGGTGGGGTGGCCAGGGAGGAGGCGGAGGGGCACTCCGGTGAGTTGCCGCCCGGAGTCTTCCGGCCCCAGGCAGCGGTTCGCAGACAGACAGACTTCGTTACAGTACCCCCGACGCTGGGGGACCCGGCCTGCCACCGGGAAATTACTGCGAAAGTACGGGCAGCAAGACAGCACCAGCAGACAAACCAAGCAATGAAACAGACACACACGGGCCGTGCACAATAGAGGCCCGCCACCCACCAAGTCTGACCAAGTCTGTGGAGACACTAACCCCGACCACGAGCGGCACAATAAAAACAACATACCGGTCGACAGGTCCACACACAGGTATCAAGCGAGTAGGCAAACAAGAAAACCAAGGAAAAATGAGGGAGACCAATGCGTCAATCCCCGCAGTGCAGGTATCCAGCCACGACCCGCAGGAAGGGGTGCCCAGCAGATACAGCATCCCAGCCCTTCCACGGTACACTGAGGTCAGCGAAGCCTCGCAGCAGGGACCAAGACGTCACCACTACGCTTGCCTGCATCGCAGCAAGGACAACGGGAGCCGAACCCGGGCCGGAAGGGGTGAACGGCCGACGCATGCATGATCACCTGTCATGGACTAGCAGAGCGTCACTTTGGCATCAGCAGTTGACAGCCCATCGCATATCGGAACCAGGTGTCGTCATCGTATAGAGGTCAGTATCCCCCCCTGTCAGTTCGGCACCTGCAAACGTGCACCGCACAGGTTTGGCAAGGATGCGGGCTATCAGCGCGCGGCATGTGTGCCCCGGCGCGGCTGACATCTGCCACTGCGCGCCGCGGCAGTAGGGACCGTCCCGGAGCCAGGGCCAGGGCTCACCGGCGGGAGCGCAGCGCGCACAGTGGCAGGCGGATAGAGGTCGTCACGGCGGCCGCTGACAGCGCGCCGGAGCCAGGCCAGCATCGGCAGCGGGGCGCTAGCAGCCTGCAGGAGGGAGAGGGCGAAAGTGCGCTGGCCGCCACCCCAGCAGACCATCCACCGGAGCGTGGGGATGGCTCGCGGTGCAGAAACAGGTGCGGGTGACAGCGTCGCCTCATATTCTGCTGGGGGCTCCCGGCGCGGGTGCCCACCGCGCCGACGGTGGGGGCCTGTCCCTCTGGGCAGGCCGCCGGTACCTGGCGACACGCCGGCGCAGAGCGCCTCATCGAAGCGCCAGGAACGCAGTGCATGTCCAGCCTACAACCGGCGCCGCAGCGATGGGGGGCCCCAAAGCCGAAGCGGCAGCGACAGCAGCAGCACCTGAGGTGGCGCTAGTGGGGCCGGCACTGGCCGAGGGATGTGGCGTGGTTGTCGCAACGGTATTGGGATCTTTTTTCTCTGCAATTGAGGACAGGGGGCGTTATGTGGGTAGTCCCGGACAGATAGAAGATGGTCCAGGGGAGCAAGGGCGGTGCCAGGGTTCCTAATGAAGTGCCCCGGGATTTGTGGCCCATTAACGTCGCAGGCCTGTGGGCGGGTCCAACTCCCTCTTCAGGAAGATAGCATGGATGTGCAGCAGCACCGCAGCCTCGCCCAGGCTGATTTTCCTAAACACTGCCAGCGCTCGCCGACAGTTCTTTACTCCCAGGTCTGTATATCGCCGTTTGGCGCCCAGGGTGGGCGAGCTGGACGCGCGCAGGTGTGGTACGTAACCGCTGCACGCCGATGGACCAGCGACAGAGACGACGGCACCGCAGAGCACGCTGAACACCTCGCATCCCACCAGGTGATATCGGAGGTCCTGGCAAATTGGTACGCTTGTCCCTCGGGGACGGATGGGAGGGGACGTTCTCTCATCTGCTGCGCCAACCCGCTGTCACGCCATATCGTGTGATTGACAGGACGCGTGATATGTGCGGCGAAGTATGGGGCTAGAAGGCTGGAGCTGGGCCTGATGCTGCCCTTGTGTTGGCTGGTGTATGTGTTTGCTGTGCACGATCTCGTACGATATCTGTGTACGGTAGGTGCTGGCCACGTATTTGAGCGCCGTTTGCGCTGGTCGAGCTGTCGCTCGACACGCTTGCTCTAGCGGACACACACATGTGTCGCATGCACTGTTAGGTTACGGTGCAGAGCTTGTGTAAGTGCGACCAACCATCGTCATGTAGCCTCTACGCGGAACGGCGCCGCAACCTTTGCGCGCGCCACCAGTGCACACTGCACTCGCTAGTCGCTACACCACCCCACAAACCCTCAAGTGTGCGCCAGCTGTCCGCCATATGCACGGTACACGATACGTCATGACACCGCCTGGAAACGCCACGCCTTCGGATGTATATGAAAGGCCAATGTGTGAAGGGCGCCACACCCACTACTCGAGGCTGTTGAGCGCCGCCAGCACCACCACGCCCCCCACACACCCCACCACCCGATCCGGATTTGTCAGACGCACAAAGAAAGGTGGGACCGCTACACCGGGCACCTGTACCACAGCATGCAACACGAACCGGGAGGGCTTGTCTGCTAGCCTCCGTCGGCCACCATGCTTTGTACCCGGCGCCCAACTGGCACCGTCGCAGCTTCGGCGGGTGTGTACGAGGTAGCCTTCCCGTTCATGTATGTTTCACGTTTTATTGAACCCGGCGGCTAACAATGAGATCTATATATGGGGCAGGTAGACCCAGATATACGATACAGGCGCGGGACGGTACCGGACTCGGTACCCCGCAGCCATACAGATGCATAACCAGTTTTGGCAATCACTAGCTACCCTGCATCGGAAAACCGTGAAAGGTAAGCCGCCAAAGCACTTCCACCAGCGCCACGGGCGGTAGCTCCAATGTCTCCCGGTGTCCCGGACGTATTCGGCATGGCAGGCCCCCTGCTGCAGCGTCCGATCCCCGAGCTGCAGCTGGGTGCCTGTCCGGACCATTGCGGTCGCGAGGCGCATCATCGTATCACCGGCCAGTCGCCAGCCCCAGGCGGAGAGCAACGACATCGTCCGGGAAGGCGTGGGCTACAAAGCGGCGGCCCATGCGCCGCGAGGCAGTCCAGGCGCCTCGAAGGGAGGAGACTGCGGCATGCGCGTCCATGTAGCCCTACAAGGCGCCGTGCGCTACAAGGATGGCTCGCTCGAGCTCTCGTGTTCACGCTTTACAGCACCGAAGTGCTGGCGGCCAACCAGCACTACTGTTGAGATATTGAAACCGGCCTCAGGGGCCAGGACTTTTCAGGCGTTCCTCCTTGAAGCCGACAGTGCGGCGTCCACCCGCACCGCATCACCAACGACACACGCGCAGGCGACGGCAGTCGGGGAGAGGGCCGTGGAGCGCCTCGGCCCAGGTCGACGGCCCACGCGTATTACAAGTGCAGTATGACCATCGCACTCAACCCGTCACTGGGTTTAGCGACAGCACTGTGCAGAAGCCAGGTCACCTAGCAGCAGCAAGAAGGGACATGTCCCAGAGCGCCCACTACTAGCGAGTTCGCGGATATAAAACCTTCAACGCGAGTGTCTTCTTAACCAAGTTCAACCACAGGCCGCGACTTTGCCCTGGGCCCGTCACGAACGAGCTTCGCCGCGCTAGACCAGGTTCGAGAACACCGAACATTGGGGTCGCTCAGTCCCCGCCAGCGGCAGGCAACGTGTCAAGTATAATTAAAGAGGCGACGGTGCCGTTGGTGCATGTACGGTGGGCTCCGCCACAGCCATGCCAAACTCAACTGCCAAACATCCGTGCCAGACTTGAAATGCCAAACAGCCTTTTGCCAAAGTTCCTCCCGATGTCTCAAAAGGTGATCATATTGTACAGGGCCCACAGGTGCCAAACTGATACAGGAAGATGCCCAACATGACCCTTGTGTACGGTGCATGGGTGCTAGCTGTCCCCAGGATAAAGATTTTGCAGTCTTGATACACCCATCATATCGGCGACCTTTGGATATGCTGCAATGCGCACTGCACGCATAACCGGCGTCACGCCAGACCGGCCCTGAAGGGCCAACGATACACACACGGCCATGATGCGGGCTGGAAGCGCCCGGCGTCACTTGCATGGGTAAAAGCGCCCGGCGGCACTGGCCCAACTGGAAGCGAACGCGCCACCTCGGAAACGCCCAGTTCATGGAACGGAACCAGGCAAGTCCACCAGCACCGCCAATACATACGCCTCCGGCGGCTTCAGAAAAGGTCCAGCCGGCCGGCTACGCTACATGATAGCACACACAGCGTGGTCCCTGGTGGGCATGATGCTTGATCGCTCAGCCAACCCGCGACGGCCTGGACATCAGCTGTCAGCCGCCTTGTGCTCCAGTCCTCGCAGCCGCTGCGCCATCAGCATGTCCTTGGACCTGTGGGTTACATTCAGGGATACGTTGTGACGGAGATGGGGGGGACCACAGCAGGGCCGGGACAGGGCAGCGCAGTGGTGGGGCGGCGGGCGTTCGTGCGGGGAACACATGGACCGCCTTGCATCGACATAGGAAACATGAGTCGGCGGTCGTATCATCTATCAGTAATGTACAGCCGTCCGCAGCGCACGCGCAGTGCAGAGCAGCCGCATGCCGGCAATGAAGAAGCGCCACAAACCTGCCTCTTGACCGACATAAGGCATACAAGACCGACGCGCGGCTCCTATCTATTCTACTAGCAAATCCCAGCCGGTCTGGCTCGGGTTTGTTGGCAGCCCGCAGGGCAGCTGCAGCTGCACCGCATGGGCCCACACCCGTAGTAGGTCGCTTCTCTGGAAAGCCTTCAGCTCCAAAAGCCCCGACCTTATGGTCGTACGTGGAGCGGGCAAGGTGCCTGCAAATGACCTGCAGTGTGCCGTACGTTCAACTTCGCGGCTCCTCCCCAGATGCTCCTCCTTCCCGCGTGGTTACAAATGCTGTATGCACTGCGCTGCACGGCGCTATGTTTCGACTCACATGATGGTGACGCGCTTGGCGTGGATGGCGCACAAGTTGGCGTCCTCCATCATGCCCACCTGCAGCAGCATGAGCGGAACGGCGGTAGCGGCAGGGCAGGCCGTAGGGCAGCGAAGATGCGGAACCGGTCGCAACGCATGACGCCGAAACGTAACGGAAGGGGCAGCATGCGCCATCCGCACGGGGGCAAATACGAGGAGGAAGCTGGAGCGGCGCAGTGCGCTTGTGCGATTGGCGCACATGGGGCCACACAGGGATATCAACGGGCGACCGGTGAAGGCGTGAGTCGCACGTGCGCGTACGCATGCGAGAGGTGAGACCGGAGGGCACCCGGTGCAGCCCGCGCACCGACACACAGCCGGAAGCAGCGGCAAGGATGGACAAGCAAGGTAGATGCGCATACGCACCATGAAGGCCTCGGCCGCCTCCTGCAGCGCCTCCAGCGCGTCCGCCCGCCAGCGGAAGTCCGTGGTCCCGCCCGGGCCACCCTTCTGGGAGATCTGCAACACAGAGGACATGGGAGGGATGGTTTGCCACAGCACAGAGTGCACAATCTCGCCCCAAGTCAATCGGGGGGGGGGGCCAGGTTCGGCAAGGGCGCACGGTGGAAGGCTCGAATCATCGTCGCCTGTATAGCCCCAGTGCGGTACGGCCGCCATGTCGGGCCTTCCTGACGAGAAACATCAGGCAGGTTGCCACGAAGCGCACTTTCCACAACGTGCGCATTCGCTTTACTTCACAAGCGCGGCTCGCAACACATTCATATCGGCGCACTGTGTGTTGCTTGTGGCCAATGGCAGGGCCTACAGCGCGCAACGCAGGGCACGGAATGCGCAAGACTCTGCATCCAGTCCCAGCAGCGCGCACCCACCTCGCGCACGAGGCGCTGGAAAGGAGCGCGCCGGATGAGCAGCTCGGTTGTCTTCTGGTACTTGCGGATCTCGCTGCAAGTTGTAAGGCAGGGTCGGGTCAACTAGCGAAGAGTTTCTGCCGTAACGACGCGCAATGAGCATTCACAGACGGATGTCACCTAGAATAATTTTGCAGGAGGGTGTGTGTGTCCTAGCGCATGAACCTTAGGGCGGGTCGCCACGCCCACGCACGCGCCCAACCCGGCCGCCCCCGCCGACTCCCTTCGGCGTCTCTGCATAGGATTGGGGGCCGGGGATGAGCTAATCACCCACCGGAGCGCCACGGTGCCCCGTCGCACACGCCGCTTCCGCTTGGGGGGCTGAGGCACGGGGGTCTTCTTGGCCGCGGGCTGGTTTCGGGTCCTCGGGCCCACCGGCGACTTCACGCCGGCCTCCACTGGCTCCTTCTTAATCTCCTTTTTCACCTTGATTGCTGGGCTGGCCGGCTGCTTCTTCGCGGGCTGCTTCTTCTTCCCGATGCCACCCATGAACTTTGTGGCCGTCTGCTTTACTCGCGCCATTGCAGCCGCTATTGGGTCACAACTCAAAGGCTCCGCAGTTGCCTGACGACCTGAGCCCTAGTGACGTCACGTCGAGCGCAGCTGGAGCTTCTGTGGTTCTGATAAGGTGGTGAAAACTGTGACCCAAAGCTACGCGCACTTGAAGTGTTGCAAGAACCAGTTCTAGAAATGCAGCAGCGCGCACCTCTGTTTACTCGGCCCGTACGGCATGCTGCGCGTGCGGTCAGCAGGGCGAAACCCCCCCGTGTCCAGGTGGCCCATCCAGTCGCATATCCCTTGGCCGTGGCACCACGGGCCCCCAGACCCTCGCCCCGGGTCCACGGGGCGTGGGGGCCACCGAGGGCTGGGCCCATCGTCCTTTGGGCCTCGCTGGGTCGGCCCAGAGAGAGGGGCTTGCTCCTTTTGAAGGCGCAAGTCTCGATGATGAGACAGGTAGGATAAATTTCTATGGATCCCAACGCCCACCGGGCCGGCACTCACGCCCAAACCAGAAAAGTGATAGGGTCCCAGGGCCCCCCAGAGGGGCTGCAGGTCCACCGCCGGGGCTACATAGGGCGAATGGCTGGCAGGGAGACACCGTGGCACGGCCGGGTCCCGTGCTGTCCTATGGGAACATGGATGGCCATCCCTATCCGTGCCCAGGTTTCGTATCCATGGAAGAGCACAGAGCAGGTAAGAGGGGGATGGTGATAGACTCGACAAGGTCTTGCACGAGTGCATGGGCAACTGCACAACCAAGCTGCCCCTCGGAGCCGTCCAGCTGATCCCTCCAAGCGAAAACATCATACCGGCGGGCGTCTTAAGGCGGCGGACTCCGCTCGTGCCTGGGGGAAAGCTGTGCTGTCATGTGCAATTACCGGCACCACCGCAACGCATCAGTGACACTGGGTGACCGGACTTACGACATGTACGACGTCCGTGGCACACAACACTGCCACGCCTCACGTACAACAACACGCACACGCGCACAGACCCTCTCAAATCCCTCAGGGATGGCAAACGACAGCCGCTTGTACCAAGGATGACACGGCCGTCACATGCCGTGTGTGGCCCCAAGGGTTATGTACATGAAGTTGGTTGCACCGCCCCGCCCCACCCCTCACCCCACGCCCTACCAACTCCTCCCGACGGAATGGGTGTTCAGCATTTCTCTGCACCACGCTTGCCGTACCTCAAACTGCCGGACCGTACTACACTCTCGGCAATATGTGCTCGATATTTATATATGGTGCTTCTTTGCACTACAGGAGTGTGTGGACTTGCTGCGCTACATGCACAACGACGGGCCGACCGCTGAACGCTAGCTACTTGCAATACCGGCGGCCTTTTACTGCCTGGATAAGTTATCAAAGCAGTCACCTCCAGTCTGCAAGCAGCAAGGCATAAGGTTTAGCAATCATTCTGCCAACGTTACGTGACAACCGCCCGCCGCTTCCTATTGCACTTGCGGAAAATCAGGGCGTCGTTTCAGTCTCATCCTGAGCGGCTGTGGACGGTGCGATGGCGACGGCAGAGATGGTGTCCGCGTACGGCACGCTGGGTGTGCAGGCGTCGGCCAGCCGCGCCGAGGTGGGCTTGGGTTCCTCTTGGACCTGTTTCCTGGCGGCCAAGCGCAGATAAACGGCGATGTATGTTGCTCTGGGCACTCCCCTCACGCTGCCAGCAGGCTGGGTAGGGCGGCGGCTGTGCTGTCGCTGTAGTGCGCCCGTCTGGTGGTGCCCGAACCCGCCTCGCCAGCTTCAGAACCATGCACCTATTATTACAGTCGCTTCTGATGGAATGGGTGCGGTCAGGGCTGTGCGACCCGGCTCGGTTACTGTGCCGCTCTGCGAGTTCTCACTCCGCCCGCCCTTGCTCAGTTCGCTCCAGGCCTGTGCTGACTCCCCGCATGCGGCCCTGGCCGTACTGACCCCTACCCTGCCTTACCATGCTGTACTGTTCCTATCCGCCAGGTGAAGGAGGCGTTTATCAAGCTCTGCAAACAGTACCACCCGGACAGAGTGTCCGCAGGGGAGCGGGCGGTCGCAGAGGTGGGGTCAGGGCGGGATCTGCGGGGATGGGCACAGAGGGGCGATGGCAACCGCAGGGGGAGAGGTCGGGCGCACGGTTGGGGGCATGGGGACTATGATTGCTTTCCACGCATTGCAGCGCATGCCTTCCTGCGCGCCTCCTCTCGCCTCATGCGCTTGGGTTTATGGCCAGGTGTGCAGGCAGGGCCTTTCCACGGTCCCCCTGGGGCGGGTAGCTGGAGGTACGAGCGACCAGGCCCACAGCGGGCGCCGCAATCGCCAGGTGGCCGGCAGGAACCAGGGATGTAGGAACCTGTATGGCGGTGCTGTTCGTACACAATGAGTGTCACGGTCGCCCTCTTGGAGCCGCGAGCTCGATCCTCCACGAAGAGCCGCCTGCGCCCAGTACGGACTCTCCTCCTGAGACCGGGGCGACGCACATCCCACATGCTCGCAGGCCCGGTTCCGGGAAATCAAGGCCGCGTACGACACCATCCTGCGCGGTGAGGCAGGGCCACCCGGAGGCCTTACCTGCGCGGCTACGGTGGTGGCAAGCTGTCACTTTCTTTCTGCATGCGCGCTCTGTCCACCTGTCTGTCACCGTTGGGCATGCAGGGCTCATCGAGCCGCGCGTGCGTCCGTGCCCTCCGGTGCAGGCATCTGGCGGCTGTGTGCCGCTTAACACCCATTTCAGACGCGCGATGATGCCAACATACCGAACATAACTTTCGTGCCCTGTATTAATACCATCGCAGGCCAAGCTGGGTACAACGTGCCGCCGCCGGGCTCGGCGCCCAACCCCAAGTGAGACCCTCCGGACTACCTCGCACATACATATAGAAGTGCACCGCCAGTGGGGCAAGCATGGGGGTTTTGCGGTTTCCTCGGCGTGCGATGGGGGCAAAGGCGCAGAGCGAGGGGTGTCGAGACTCTTGTAATTTTGCCACGGCTCCCCGCCTATCCCCCCTGCGAGTTGCTAGTCCGCGCCTCCCACCCAGGTACCAAGCCCCGCTGCCCGGCCCCCGCCGCCAGGTACGCCCGTGCCTACTATCGGGCACACGGCATGGGCATGGACTTCGGGGAGTGGGGCCCTGTGCGCTGCGGCGGCCCCTTTGGGGGGTTCGCGACAGAGACGGACTTCTACCGTGCCATGTTCAGGTGGGTGGGCGGGGAGGGGAGGGATTTAGCCACGTTGCGGGGCCAGTTGCGGGGCATCCTGCGCGCAGGGGCGAGCAGCAACCCCTTGACTCCTCCGCTGTCTCGCAGCCCATGCCCCATCAAGCCCACACCCGCACCCACCGCGCTCAGCTACCCGCCATGCCTGTCCACCACATCCCCGGCCCCGACCCACAAAGGCTCTTGGCAGATGGCGCGGAACCATGCGATGCTCGCCCGTCCCCCCTCCCCGTCCCTCCAAGTCCAGCCCCGCTACTCGGACATGATGAACTATGTAGTCCTACTCTCCAGCCATCATTCAGCTTTGCCTATGGACTGAGTAAACCCCGCCCCTCCCCTCCCCCTCCTCTCCCAGGACTACCCGCAACAACCCCTTTGTGCTCATCGCATCTGGACTGCTGGCCATCCCCGCCATCTCCATGCTCGTGTCGTTGGGCAACGGGTGAGTAACGGCCATGCCCCATCACAGGTCCCTGTAGCTCGGGGAAAGTGGCCCCTGGGACGCTGGGACGCCGCCGCAGCGGGCCCAATGGGGCTATCTCCTTACATCACGCCAGAGCTACCCTAGTTTTGGTTAAACACCTGCAGAGTGGGGCATGTAACGGTGGTGTCGGCAGCGGGTGGGGGCTCCATTGCACGTTTCCTTACAGCGGGGGGGGGGCTGCTCTGATCGGCACCAAAGGGCGTCGAGGGCGCAGCTGGTGATGTGGTAGGCTGCAGCTGCAGGCACGGCAGGTTGGAGCCTGAGTGGGCGCTGAGCTGCAGCCGACGCTTTTACTTCCCCCTCACTAACGGACTCCTTTATCCCCTATCCTGCGTCTACTCAGCACGTCAGCACCCGGCCCACCCTCATTACAGCGAACACGGAAGCCACCGGCGCAACGTTCACGCTATTTGAGCGACATCGTGCCGCTTTCCTTCGGAGCGACCACCGCTCCTCCACACAGCCGGGTCACCCCATGCCCCCCCTCCCCGTGTTGCCACCCGATTTCCGTCCTCTGCGCAACCGCGTCCCCTCGCCCCGGGGTGCCCCCCGATGCAGGGACACGGAGTGGATCAAGCAGTTCCGGGACCAGGGCCTGCATGTGTTCGGGCACGAGAGCCTGCGGGCCAACGGGCGCGACGCGGTGGGCATCAACCCGTTCGCCATCCGGCGCCTGGAGGTGCGGGGCAGGGAAGAGCCGGGCCGGGCTGCGTGCTGCGTGGTGGATAGGGTGGGACAAGGGGGCGGCGGATGCGCAGGTGCGGGACGGCGTGCTCCATTGCCGGTTGACGCACCGTGGGACGGGGTCTACGCGGGGGATGGGCACTGTTCTTATTTTGGAACGGGGGGGTCAAAGCAGCTGCAACCCCGCCGCTGCTGCCCACGGTTCCCAGCTGTAAGCAGGGAACACAGCTCCGGGGCCTCCCGTGGGGGCCTCCCGAGCACTGGGGTGCTCATCCCCTCGCCCGGACCAGCTTCGCCGGCTCACAACGGAACCAGCAGCATTCACCTAGGTGGCTTGCACGGCCGCCCGGGGGCCGGTCATGAGCGCATCCCCTGCTCTCCGCTGCTGTGCTCGTGTCTCCTCGCGCAGCTCGGCCCATGCCAATTAACCAGCTATAACCAGCATGTGACTCATGCATGCGCTCGACTGGCTTCCGCCAGCCTGTTTTGCATGCCGGCCTGTGAAGTCACCGAGCCCGCCTCGTTGCCGCACGCTCAGGACTTGCATGATTCGTACATCTACAAGAGCGACAAGTATGCGCACCTGCGCAGGTGCGAGCGTGCGGCAGGGCTGGGCAAAGTGGAAAAATGCGCTGGGACCTGGCTCTGGCCTTACGGATTGGCCGGGTGGCGCCAGCTCCAGCTCTTAACGGGCGGCGAGGAACACGGGCAGCGCAGGCAAACACGGTTCTGCTTGTCGCAGCTGACGCACCTCCTGACCGCTGTTGAGGCCTTGTCCTGCATTTCTGCTACCCAGTGACGTGTTTCCCCAGTCTCTCTGGATGGGTGCGGTCTCCGGGCCACATACCTGACTCCCGTGCGCCGGTGCTGTTCCGCAGGCCGGCGGCTGGCGCTGCCTCCGACTCCACTGACGAGGCCCCCCGCCCCGCTGGCGCATAGGAGACCGGGCGCGGCCCCACGTCGTTGAGAGAAGGAATGCGGTTGATTAACGGCAGGAGGGATGGCGCAGAGCTGCAAAGACAGAGGGGATGCACCTCCATGTGCAAAGCGAATGAGCATTGGCGAGAGACAGGGCCGCGCTGTTACGCGCGCTGGCGTGGCGCCAAGTGTGGTGTGCAAGGGGATTTTAGGTGTTCATTGTGCTACCGGTAGGCACTGGACTCAATTGGCGATGGATGGGCGCCCGTGCGCCTCCCTGCGCCAGGAGCTGCTTGCCAAGAAAGCGAGGGTGCGGTAGTTTGGTGCGCAGAGCGGGAGTGGGGCGGGTGGTGGTGGATAGCAGGCCAGGGCCCAGGGGGGCGGCGTATGCTAGCTGCTGGGCTGATTCTTTTGTAGCACTTGCCAAGTAAGCTCCCTGACTCTCCAGGGGCGAGGGGTGGGCTTGATGCAGTGGCCATCCGCTGGGTGGGAGACGAGGGGGCCGCGTGCACGGAAGTTTCCATGCCTGGGCGGTTATCATGTACTGCTGGGTTGGTCTTTTCACCGTACCGCATGACCGAGCGAAGGGCTTACCGCTGTACCAACTCACGCGCCGATATCGCTGGTGGCCCAGGGATGCGAACGGCGGGAGCGAGGGATAGGCGGATCTGCAAGCCCAGAGTTTGTCCAGAGTTTGCCGTCTGGGTCTGTGAACCAGGTCCCCACTGTGGGGTCCATGCGCCGCATAGTGAAGCACCAAAAAGCAGGCTTTGCTTTGGGGGATGGAGGGGGGCGGGTAATCTTGTCATCCTTGGCTTGAGGGCTGCGCTTACAAGCTTGGGCGCTGAGTGGGTGTGTAGCGTCGAGGCACATGCTTTGTCGCCGTTCCAGTGACCGGGCCTTGCAATGGGCGGAAGCTTACGCAGTATGCACGAACCAGTACGACCTCCTAACATGATAGGGCGCACGCCACCATTAAGAGCGCTTTTGCTTCCATGCCGCCGAAGCCGCCGCGCCCGCCTCCCGGAGCCACTCCGCCGCCATGTCGTACCACACTGACAGGACCCCCAGGCTGCAATACACCGACGTAGCCATCAGCGGTACAAACGGCAGCCGCGTCGCCAAGCCCGGAATCACATGCACGTGTACTACGCTGCAGTACAACTCCAGGACGGCAAAGCCCACGATGTATAGCCGCCCCGCGCCACCCAGCAGCGGCGCCGGCCGCTGCTTGCCGCACGCTTTCCCGCCGTGCAGCGCGGCGAGGGCCATGTGTGACACTACAGCGTACGACAGCGTAAGCAGGATCTTGACGCCGTACTCCTCCGGGCGGAAGAGCAGCGGCAGCAGGCCGTAGTGACCGGCTGCGGACAATAGCAGGAAGCGCCGCGCGGCGGTGCGGCTGGTCACCGCATCCACCGCCAACGGCAGCAGGGCCTGCGGCAGGGCGGCGGCATGGTATGGTATGGTGGGACATATTTAAGGACGGCAAGCTAGCGCAGCGTGAAAGTCATCCCCCGTGTGCAGTGACGCTGGGCTTCGCAGGCGCATACGCCAAGCGGCAAGGCAAAGGTGGGAAGTGCGCTGTCCGTGCCAGGGCCACTGCGCCTGTGCTGCAAGCGGCTTCCCCAGCTTGGCCATCCGCCGACCCGTCCCCAGCCGCCTTTCTCCAGTCATCAGAGGACGCAGGACAATGCTGACTGTGTTAGGCAATATCGCATCCAGCTACGCGATGCAGCTCTATGGGAGGCCCCGTCCACCTCGCCGCCGCCGCGCCGACCCAGTCCGGACCCGCAACTCCCAATCGCCACGAGTACACCGCTCGCGCGAACAAGACTCACCACGAGCACCGCCTTCTCGTGCACGTGGTAGCCGTACACAAAGCCGCACAAGAAGCAGTACGACAGCGCCCGGGCTAACGTACGGCGGACGTACTGCGGCCGGTCGTCGCCGGCCCACAGCGCGGCCAGGCAGGGCAGCAGCGCCAGCAGCACCGCCGCCGCCGTGGCGCCAGGTGTCACCTGTGAGGAGGGGCGAGGGGCAAGGCACTCGCCTGGATTGTGGGCGTGCAGATCGGAGGACGTTCTGGTCGCGAGCCACCAGGTCCTGACAAGCTGACGGAGAAGGTCGGTGCAGTGTGTGCCCCGCGGTTGGCCCCGGGGCCAGCGGTCTGCGTTTCGCTCGTCGAGGGTTTGGCCAGGAAGCGTGCTGGCAAGAGCAGGAGGGCCCCATAGAACAAAACGAGAGTGTCAGCACGCTGGCAGAGCCCCCGGTGCCGGTGACGGGTCCACCCACACGCACGGGCCCGCAGCCAGCTCCGCCCCTGCAGCGGCCGCGACGAGCGGCCTCCCTGCTCCCTGCTATGCACAAGATTATCCCTTGTACGGCACTTGCATGCTCCCTCTTCCCCGCCATCCCCCTTCGCCTTCTCTCCAATTGCCTCCGAGGCCTGCCTCCCTCCCTCTCCTTGCTGTTACCCCCCCCCCCCACGCTGTTCACGCGGGCCCCACACACACGCGGGCCCCACCTGCGGCAGTACGGCAAACCTGGACACGCCCACCCGGCCATCTGCGGTACGGCAGCGTCACGCGGGGCGGCATCGGTCTGTTAAGCAAGATGTGGCGCCGAGGGCCATGTCTTGACGCCCTGCCTCACGGCGTCCGAAACACGTGCGCCTGCCTCGTTCACCCACCAACCTTGCCTTGCTGCCTCGCTGCTTGCACGAGCCTCGTCGAAACCCGCACGCACACGCATCTGCGCACACGAAGCGTCCCCCGCACCCCGCACCCCGCATTCCCCGCCGCGCACCCGCCATGTTGGCGGCCGCCCGCCGCGCGCGCAGCCCCAGCAGCGCCATCTCCCGCATCACGCTGCCGCGCGGCAGCAGCGCGCCCAATAGCCGCGGCAGCGTGGCCGCCAGCAGCTTGTCCGCTGCGGCGTACGGCGCCCAGGCGTTGGCGGCCCAGTAGGCGTGCAGCAGGCCGCGGCCGAAGGGAAACAGCCGCCGAAGGAGCTGCAGAGGGACAAGTAGAGGGGATGTGAGGGCTGTCAAGGAGCCTTTACGAAGGGGAGAACGCGACGGATACTGGTAACCGCCTCACCGCGCCCCAACCCAGCACGCCACAACGCCACCGCCGCTCTTCTACGCCGCGCCAGCCCGTACCTTGTCAAGGCAACCCCCGAAACACTCTTGTGTCATCTCATGAATCCCTCCATGATCACGCCTACGTCAGTCCCCGGCCCCGGCGGCTTCCAATGCGGGCCCAACCCTGCACGCCATCCCCCATCAGCTGCCGCCCCAACAAGGGCCCCTCGCCCGTCTGCCCGCGCTCTGGACCTCCCAACCCAGAAAGGCATCCGGTGTGTGTATGCGCCTTCCGCACGACAAATGCTCATCCGTACGCCTAACCGCCACCACCCACCTGCGGCAGCTGCCCCATGGCAATGAAGGGCCCGAAGGACGCCGCGAACACCGCTAACACGCAGCCGCCAAGGAGCGCCAGCCGCCCCGCCGCCATAGACCAGGAGAAGGGGCCCCTCCCGCCACTGCCGCTGCCGCGGCTCCGCGCCGCTGCCTTCCGGCCAGCGGCATCCGCCAGCGACACGGCCGACGGCGCCCGCGGTTCGCCGTCACCGCCCTCGTCGCCGCCGGGGCGCTTGGCGGCGCCGCCGCCATTACCGCTGCCGCCGCCGCACTCCATCACGTAATGCCTTAGCAGGTAGACAAAGTACGCGGGTGCGGCGTAGAGGAAGAGGTGCTTCATGTTTAGCACGATCGCGAAGAGGAGCCCCGACAACAGGTGGCGGCCGGTGCGAGCGGCGTGCAGCGACCAGAGCAGCACGCCTGTGGGGGATTTCAGGGGGATGCCGGGCGGCACACAAGGCGGCAAGGGCCAGGGCGGGGGCTTGGGCGGGCAAGCTCGATAAGAAAGGTCCGATGGCGGTGATAGGAAGAGGCAAGGATGCAAGTTTTGCAAGCGCGTCAAAGCAACTTTGTGTGCCCACCACGAGCGCCACTTGAACCCTGTTAACTTGACTCCTTCCATGCTTGGTCGGCACGCCGAAGCAGGCAATACACCCGCGAGAGCCGCCTGTGACGGCTTTCTCCGAGGCCGCCGGAAGTCTTGAACCCCTGTTTTCGGCTTTGCCATCCCCCAGCCCTGTGTGGGCTGCTTTCTCGCCCACACTTCACATGTTCAACTCTGGCTTTACCCTCCGCCCAGCCTTTCCCGCCGCCTTGCCGGCCCCACGCCTCCGCCCACACCCACCTACATTCCACACCCGCCACCAACCAGGCACTCACAAGCGCTCCGCTGTGCACCGCGCAGTGGGGAACAGCGGTCCCTTACATCGTTTGCTCCCTTGGCAGCGTTGCGGCGGTCACTGCCTCTTTTGGGCTTGTACCGGCTCCAGCCAGCGTCGGCTGAGAAGCGCAGGCACCCGCCCACCCACTCATCGCCCAGCGGCCCACCCATCCGCCCGCACAGCCAGCCAGCCACCCACCCACCCATGAGGATTCCATTGTACTGGAAGTGGACGTGGTCCACGAGCAGCAGGCCCGCACAGCATGACACCAGAAAGAAAAGCAAGAGTCCGGACTGCAACGCCGGACGTCGCTGCTGCGACAGCGGGGGCGTCCCCGCAGCGGCTCCGCACCCGCTTCCGCTGCCGATGCGGATTCCGGCAGCATGCTGCTGCTGATGCGGCTCCTCCTCCTGCACCTCATCGGGGCCGGAGCTGGCCACGTCCCTGCGGCATGGAGGGGCGCTGTTCTGACCGCGGGCCGAACCGTGAAACCGTGTCCCCGGGGCGGGCGGAGCTGATTCCGCTCCAGGCCAGGCGCCTAGGGCTCTGGTGGGCCAAGCCATCCGCCGCCACAGCAGGGCCACGGGAGACGGCCGGCAGCTGCCAGCCGCCAAGCAAGGCCCGCCCGGCTGCGGCACGTCCCAGGGCCGGCGGCGCTCGGCAAAGCCCCGTGACGCCGTACGCACGCAGCAACGTGCCCGCGTGCCGGGCGCAGTAAGCCACTCAGCGCCCGGCCGGACACAACGCCCATCCTTGTCAGCCCCAATCGTGCACACCGGCAGGCTCACTGGCCCCTCAGCCCCGCCGCCCCTCACCTGGCCAGCGCATACGCGGCCGCCAGCAGCAGCAGGTCGGTCACAATGACGGAGCCGCGCTGGGGTGCGCGGGGCGGGGGGATGAAGGCGGGAAGCGGGAGGGTCAAGAGGCTGGAAGGCGTTGGCAGGTGGCGAAGTCCGTGAGGGGCAGACGGGTGGATCGGGATGGGTTTGGCGGACTGCGGCGGCGCCGGTTCGGCCACGCAAAGCCACGCTGTACTGCCCTGGCCTGAATGCGTCCTCGGCGCCTTGCCCGACCGGTCAGCGCTCAGCTGTGCGCTCGGGCTGCGCATTCCCCGCCGGTCCCCGTCATTACCACCCAGCCTAATCCTGTGGCGGGGCAGCGCCTCATGGGGCCACACTTCATCACCTGTCACCCAACGCCTGCCCTCTACTTCCCGCCAGCGGATGCTTATTCTGAGGAGTGCCAGCTCCCACCTACTTTGCCCCACCGCCCCTGCCGCCACCGGCCCTGCCTCATCGGTCATCCCTCCTGCCCCAGCGACCCTGTACCGGACCTGGAACAACACGGTGGCCGTGCTGGCGTACTCGAGGTTGGCCACCACCAGCATGGCGGGGTCGGCCAGCGCCGCCAGCCGGGATAGGAGCCACTCGAACCAGGCAAACAGCGGCGGGTAGTCCAGGGTCCACTCGGAGGTGGCCTCCACGTACCTGGGCGGTAGGGCGCGGAGGGAGGGGCGGGGGGTAGAGGGTTGGAAGGCATTCTCAGTAGAGAAGCCCTGGGCCGCATACTGCTCCCGACCGTTAAGAACTGGCTGAGCGCTGCGTGTGGGAGGGGCCAGGGTCCCTGGTGAGCGCACTCCCGGTTATTGCCGATGCCGCGCCTCCCGGTGGTCCTGTGCATGTATGGACCACATGGCCGGGTGGTTTGACGGGTTTATTAGCCGAGAGGGGCGGGGTGTGTGTGGTGGGGGGGAGGGGCAGGGAGGGGAGGGGCGGGGAGGGAGGGTGTGTGGGAGGGAAGGGGGGGGGGGAGAGTAAAGGGGGTCGGCGGGGTGGCAGGCGAGGGCGGAAGGGGGGAGAGGAGCGGGGGTAAGGGTTTTTGGGCACCGCGGAGGCAGCAGCAGGGAGCAACGCGCTCCATTGCCGTGTCGTGGCTGCGGGGTATTTGTGTACCGTGAATGTGTGCCATGCGTTCGTCAGGCCCCGGCCCGAGACCCTTTCCCCTGGCCGCCCCATCTCCAAGCAGCGCTTCCATCCTAGTTCCTCTACCCCGTGCGCCGACTCGCCGCAGGCAGCCAGGTCACCCGCCTCCCGCCTCCGCCCCCACCATTTGGAGATTGGCAGGCTGTGGGTGATGGCAAGCCAGTTGCGGTGCACTTCGAAGTCGGTGGACCGGTAGCATGGCACCAGCAGCAGCTTCACCGCCGTGGCCACGGTCGCCAGCTGCAGGCATGCCGCCCCGAGGAAGGGCGACGATCTGACACTTTTTGCAGCCCCCCTCCCCATGGCGCGCTTCGGTAACTATGATGGGCAGAAGAGCGCGCGGAAGCAAAGGGGGTTAGGTCCGGGGCACGCTAACGACGTTTGCTACATGATATGCATGAGCCAAGGGTATGATCACGTTCAACCGATGATTGCGTTGAGATTGGGTAAGCAGACAAGTTCCACGCGCACGACTACGACACGAGTCCGTTCTTCGTTGCCCTTCACACTCAGATCGCTCTCATACAGTGTTGGTCTTCGGAAACATATTCGCTCTGTACCTGATGTATGCCTTGCCCAACTTGCGTGCCTGACCGCCAAACTTCCCCAACTTACACGTTCCGCCAATGCCTGGACCTGTATCATAACGCAAGGTCTGAGTGCGAACTGACAGGGCATCATGGTGCGGCGAGTACCGGAGACTTTCCGACTTGCACCTGTGCCATTCTCGTGTCGACCCTTGCTCCTTTACTCGCGGCACTGCAGAAGAACATCCTCGGCCTCGTTCAAGGTGCGGCAGCCCGCATAGATATAGAATTTAAGAACGAGCGGGGCCAGCCCTACAAGAAGACCGCATCCGTCAAGGCCAAGAATGGGGACACGGAGGAGCTCCCGCTCTACACCAACAAGGATGACATCCTTGGCGATGTGAGGTTCATGTGCCTCGGTGCTTGTCCCGTGCCCCTTCGTGCCCGGCGAAACCCAGTGTCCATTATCCCATCGACACGCAGATCCGCGTGACCCCGCTCACCACTAAGAAGTTCGAGCACCAGGGCATCCGGATACAACTGATTGGGCAGATTGAGCTCTTGTCGGAGCGCGGCCAGCCGCATGACTTCGTCAGCCTGGGTGAGGAGTGAACGCGCATGGTACCGGGTAACAGGACCGGGTAGACCGGGGCGCTTGTATCCAATCCTGTCTTACTTCGCGCCCTGGCATACAATACATCCCTGTGACCCCGCGTGCACCAACCAACACCACATGCCCTAGCAAATAGTTGCCCACGCCTGGTCCAACAGTACGCGAGCTTGCGCCCTCGGGCGACCTGCCCGCCTCGCGGACGTTCCCGTTTGAGTTCCGCAACGTGGAGATGCAGTACGACTCGTACCGGGGGCAGCAGGTCCGCTGCAGGTGGGCACCCCAGACTTGATCTAGGGCGGGCTGTGGCGGAGGTGGTCGGGACCGGCCGCTGCTGGCGTGGCCTCAGCTCGGTGAACTGCTCTGGAATGGACCGGGTGCGGGGAGGGGCGGGGCGGGACGGCACCAGGCCCGTGCGCTGCGCTTGGCTGCTACTGCCGATCACCTTGGGGGTTGCACTCTGCGAGGCCCGAGCGGCCTCCCATGCAGCCCTGGAGTGGGGCAAGGTCAAGTGGGGGCCGTAGGCAGGCCGCCTGGGGCCCCTGGACTTGCTGCCTCGGGGCCCAGGCGCTCAAAGCGTGTGGATTGGAGCATGATTCCCACTTGGCGGTCCGTCATCCTTGCCTTGCCGATGTTCGCGTTGCAATTTGCGGATACCTGCGTGCCCTCGCGCATTGGCAAGCCACGGATCCACGGACGCACCGTCGCTGTTGCGAACTCCTGCCTCGCGCCGCCTGGGGCGGGGCGGCGTGAAAGGGAGGATCGCCCTGACGGTTCCCTTGTGCGGCTGTGTGCTGACAGTGCGTAAGCCGCAGCCAGGCTGCGACACGCAGCCTGTGTAACAGGCATGCTGGGCTATTGATAGCAAGCCCTAGAGCCCGGGGGGAGGGCGGGAACGGATGCGTGGCGGGCGGCCGGTGGGGCACTCATGGGGCGGTGCTGCCGGAAGTAAGGCGGCCGAATGATGGGGAGCAAGGAGGGGCCCACGCGCAGCAGCCATGGGGCCGGGCGGGTGAGGTCCCGCCACCCAACTGCACACCCCTCGCCCCTGTCCCTGTCCCTGCGCCGTTGCTCCCCCATTGCAGCTCTCGCACTTCGCATCCGCCCTGACCCCTTACCCTCCATTCCCGATCGGCCGGGTCCCATGAAGCAAGCTTGCGGTATGGGGCACGAGCTCTTTTATGGGGAGGGGTGGAGACCACCTTACTAACGCCCCGGAGGCGCTCCCCGCAGCAAGAGGCGTTTGCTGCCCCGATACATCAGCCGCCCCACCCCCCAAGTCGGGAGAGGAATGCGCCCCATTGCACTGAGGATGCCTTTCAACCCACTACCCCAACACCAGGTACCTCCTCCGCGTGACCGTGGGCGGCAAGGGCATGACCCCCGACTCGCGCCGCGACTTCCCCATCTGGGTGCGCAACTACGAGAAGCTGCACGAGGCAGCTGCGCCTATCAAGGTGCGGGGCAGTAACAGTGCGCCGGCTGAGCTTGTCGTGGCAGCGTTGCCCTAAAGTACCGTTCGCCCGTGCAGTCGTGACGGTCTGCGCTGCCGAACACGTCCATACGTACACCCGTCCATGTGTACACATGTTTACATGCCATACCAAGTGTACTACGTGTACCATATTGGGGTCGCCGTACATCCGTACAGATGGAGGTGGGCATCGAGGACTGCCTGCACATCGAGTTCGAGTATGACAAAGCCAAGTACCACCTGCGGGTGAGGGGCTCGCGCGGGGCGAGTGTGGGTTTGTGGCCATATCCCATGGACTGCTCACCCCGAGTTGTGGTGTTTAGAGCCTGGGGTGGGGCGAAACGGCGCTTATTGATGGATGTGAGTTTCTGAGCTCTACCATCAGGGTACCAAGCGCGAGGGGCTGCGCGCCGGCGGGGGTTGACTGGCGGTGTGGCGGGCCGCCGAGGGTCAGGTGACGGCCTTAACGGCATCGCCGGGTCATACCGGCGTAGAGCGCCATCTGCAGAGAAGCTGAGGTGCATGCGTCCCAGGGTGGGGGTTAAGGGGGTAAGTAGGGTACTGGATACTGGAGTGATTGAATTGCATGAGGGTCGCGGGGAAGCGGGACGCCATGACCAGTCTGAAGACACCTTAGCACATGCCGCCGTTGATGGGCGGGAGCGGTCCGTGTCCGGCGTGCGAGTCTCGCAGCGCGTCTGACGCCGCTCCATGGCCGCTGCGCGAAACCACGTCCGTCCGGGTGCAACGAAGCCCAGCCCGCGCAGCCCCTCCCCTACTATGTCCAAGCCCCAAACCCGTCTTGACCCATTCCGTACGGGAATTTGCTTTGCGCAGCATCCACTTACAATGATATGTGTGCGCGAAATCCCTGGTCTGGTCCGCCAGGACGTGGTGGTTGGCAAGATCTACTTTCTGTTGGTACGGATCAAGCTCAAGTACATGGAGGTGGAGATCCGGCGCAAGGAGACCACAGGCTCCGGGAACGCGGCGCACAACGAGAGCGATACCATCGCAAAGTGTGTAGGGCAGTTGCGGGATGCGGTGGTGTGGCGTTTGATGGATGGCGCTTATGCTGTGTTTTGATACATAAGACGTATCTCCCTGATGAAGCATTGAAAGCCTGGACCCGTTGCCCGCTCGCACTCTCAGGTATGAGATCATGGACGGGGCGCCGGTACGCAGCGAGAGCATCCCCATCCGGTAGGCCGATCGGCTCGCGGGAAAAGCGGCGGGTAGGGGTGCAAGAGACGGGCCATCGGTCACGCTCTGGCCGGGCAAGGAGCTGGAGGCAGCCCCATTGGGTGGGATTCCCATCTGGTGCGGCGCGCGAGGAGCCGCCTGTGACGCTGGGTGGTCAAGGTGTCGTGGGGCGGGGCTAGCGGATCTGAGGCGCCACCCTGCCTGCCACTTGAGGTCGTTTCTCCTGCGCCCCGGGTCTAATACCGGCACTTTTTTCCGCACCCAAGGCGAGATCGGCTAGCCGGACTAAGCCGGACTAACGCGGCTGAGAGCGCTAGGAAAGGCCAGACAGAAAGATCTTCTTCTTCACCCCCGCCCCCAGGTTGTACCTGACACCGTACGACCTGACGCCCACGTACCGGGAGGTGCACAACAAGTGAGTGGGCCGGGGGCAAAGGGCCCTGGCAGGAGGGCCAAAGAGGAGGCCCGTAGGGTCGGGGACCGACTAGGTAGGGCATTGTCTGAGGCTAGGACTGCGCGGGAACCCGTGCTGCAATAAACGCCTGCAAGGGTCTGGGGTAAACAGATAACTCCCGTATCCCAAACTTGCTGTTGCGCATGGTTGTGCGCAGCTTGCACAGCCTGTCTGGGGTTGTGTGAATGTCTGGCGGGATCTGAGGCCGTTGTGTTAACGTTGAACACCGTCGGGTATATCTGGCTACGTCTCACGACTGTCGCGCACAGCGCCGGTACGCCATCACCAGTGCCACACTTCACTTTGTGTGGCCATGCGCACAATGGTCCCGCCAGCCATGCTGTCCCACATCTCATCACTACTGGCACACGACGTTGCGTGCACATTACAACAAAGTCATTCTTCTATGCCCCCGCCTCCTCCTTTAAGCTCCCATTCGGCATCGTGTGCGACGCCCCTCCCGCTCCTTGGAGCGGGACAATCCTACTGATATCCGGCCCGTTCTCGGCAAGCCTCTGCTCTAAACCTTCCATCCACCCCCACGCACCTAACGCGGCAGGTTCTCCGTACGCTACTTCCTGAACCTGGTGCTGGTGGACGAGGAGGACCGCCGCTACTTCAAGCAGCAGGAGATCACGCTGTACCGCAAGGAGGAGGGAGACGCAGCGGCAGCGGGCGGCGCGGCCTCGCCAGAGAAGGGCCCCCTCTGAGCTGGACCCAGGACAGGCGCCGGCTGGCACGACCCAGGAAGCTTGAGGCGCTAGGGCGCAGTGTGTGCTGCCAGCACAGCGCAGCGGTGCGCTGGCGGCGGTTGGCTGGCCCGTGTAGGGATTGGCTCTCGCGGTTGACGTTTTGCCTCAGGGGAGCGCGCAGCCCGCTGCGGTCGGAAGAAGTTGCCTCGGCGTTGCAGCAAGAGGCGCAGGGGGTGCTTGGGGCGACGTGTTTCACATACTTGGCGTGCCTGTGAGTGCCGATGCTGGCCGACGTTAGCACTTTCTGGTTGGCGGCCGCGCGCCAGCTTCATAACAAATGGGCAGCGAAACGCACAGAGGCAGCGAGAACTGTACCGTCGGTCGCAGATTCAGTCACTCAGGCACGTGCAACGCGTCCTTGCGTCGGTTGACGCCCGAGGATGGTACCTTGCGAGAGCGCGTTGCCATTCGGTGGGTTTGCTGTGTCGCCTGAGCCTATTCAACGAGGTCCATGGAGGTACGCTGAAGCAGAATGAGGTATTGGGGAGCAGTCGCGAGCGAAGGCAGCGGGGCAACAGGTGGCGCTTCGGGCGTGCGGCCAACCTTTGCCGGCGGGCTTTGTCGCAGGCCTGGCATGCGCAACCCCCCGCTCGCTGCAACCGGCCGCCGGAGGGGTGAAGCCACGGCAAGAAAGACGCACACGCACACCGACCTACCGCCGCCGCACCCTGTGGGAGCTGGTGCCGAGAAGGAGGGGTGAGCTCGTTGGTTACGTTGATAGTGACGGAGGGGATGGTGCCTTCCTCAGGGACGAGACGGCACACCTTGCAGGCTCAAGTAGTTCTTGAGTAGTTCTTGAAACAGCCTTAGACAGCTGGTCAGCAGGGCGCTTACATACCATCCCCAGCTGCGCATGATTATGTAGCACACGAGTACATAGCCCTAGAACACCAGCTAAGCGTCATCAGCCGTTCTAGGGGGTGCAGGCACGGCAGCAGGGGCCATCGCCTCTTGGCACTTTGCAAGAGCGCAAGAATCAGCGAGGCGCCTTGCCCTAGTACAATAAGGGATCTATACGGGCCGGGGATCGGGTCGCATCAATGGACCATGCATTTGTGCGGCTTTGGGAGACGGGCGAATACGCGAATGGACTA
>LSYV01000052.1:37751-49898 GCA_001584585.1 Gonium pectorale
CTGGTACAGCGGTGGAGCAAGCCTGCTCGTGCGCGGCCTCACTGTGACCATAGGACCGTACGTCACCAGCTTCACCAAGGTTTTCGGTGGGGAACAGAAGAAACATGGCTGCACCAGCGCAAACAGGTCCCAGGTTCCACGTCCGTCAAAGCCGGGGGGGCCATGGACGAATTGCGAATATTGGGGTGGGGGAGCGGGTTATGGTCCTCGTCTCTACCCCGCTTCAGCGCCTGACGCCGAAGTATGGCGTGCCTGGTATCCCAGACAGCCTGTAGGTAGGCTCCTACCGCAGCTGGCGGGGCCCCCTTCATATCAGTAATCATGTTACGATGCCTAAGGCCCAAGGCAGTCTCGAAACACACGATGATCCCCATTCCCCAAGGGCTTCCTCGTGAGCGTCCAATCCGCTAAGTATCAGCATTCAGCAAAGCCTGTAAACACTAAACAGACGGACAGAAAGGTGAAAAGGGAGAGGGCTCCTGCCTCTGCTGCATTCACATTAGAAGTGTGGAGTCCCTAGCAGGGTGGAGATACCGGTAGATGTATTGGCCCACAACAAGGTGCGTGGGCGATGTAAGTGAGCACACGGGCCCTCCGAATAGACCAGTTTACCGCCTATTAAAAGGGCGTCTTGATGATCTGGCCTGCTGGGCGCCGTCGTCGACTCTGTCATCGATTCGGCGGCCCGTGTGCGCCCAGCCGGCCCAGTCCGCCCACACGGGCCACCGGGCAGTGTGCAGACCTGTCAGAAGGGACGACGAAAGGGTGGATTCAAGCAACACGTGCGTTGATAGAAAAGAGAAACGGGCGCACGTTTCTTAGCCATTTCGCTACGGGAACACACCTAGTTTCCACCGTGCAGAACACCGACTGCTTACAAGCCCCTTATTTGTAACATGTGCAGCTTCTCCTCCATGTCGGTGGCGTGGCACGAGCAGCGGAGTCCCCGTATCCCACGATATTCCTTCCCGCCGTCCACACGGGCCCGTGGGCAATCCGCCGCGCGTCTCTCCGCTGGCACCTCCCTTTCCGTCGCCCCTTGCGCCCACTGGTGCTGCCTAGCATGGCAAGTGTTGCACGCCAAGGCCGCAGCCGTATCCTGTCGGCCGTGCAGGTCTTCAATAGCGGGTTCGGTGCCGGACAAGTCAGACTTGCTGCGACCCGTACGCTTGCACGGTAAGGCGTGACGGCAAAACACACCGTGTCGTCCCAGTCAGTGCCTTGCTTAGAACCGCCGAGTTTGAGAACGGCAACCCGGGTTCACACAAATGCTTTAAAAAGCGGAGTATGGCTTCGTCGGAGGTATGTAGAGGAGTCCTAACAGCACCGGTCTGAGAGCAACGGCAACCACCAGATACGCCCCGTACGTCTGTACAAAGTAGCCGTCACTGCGCCATGGTCACATCACAGTTTGTAACATATCATACCGTTTTCTGTGGCAAGGAGATATCCGCCACTTAGCACATCATCGTCGCGGTTGCTTGCGGGCGGTCGCAGTTGAAATTCACTGGAAACTGATTTGGGAAATCGTGTCTTTGACTCTAGATTTTTAATATGCTTACGGCGACACGGGACAGACTGCAAAACGGTTCGCTGCGCGCCTGCTTTACTCTCAATATCACAGTAGATAGCAGCAGGTAATTGCGTTTTAAGAATACCCAATGCCCAGAGAATGGTCCTAGTACACTTTGCTGGACCAAAGGTCGGCTGCGTGCCGGTCGGCTGCGTTCTCCTCCAAGCTGGCACTGCATCTTGCTGATCTGGGCGAATTCATTTCTGCGATCAAGATCTTATTGGTAAGTAGGCGGACCGATGGGCCGTTCGGCCTGAAACCCGAGTTTCATCCGGGCCGTAACCGGCGATTCGCCGACGCGCCGTTCCTCACACGCTAGGGCACAAGCCTCTTCACGCTTGTCCCCACTACCTACAGGTAGCAGCAGTGGTGGAAGCAAGAAGAGGCCTATGTCGTTTCCCTCCTGCTCGGTGTCGCTGCCGCGGCCCGCGACCGGGATCGCCGTGCGCCCCAACCCACAGCCGGGGGCCGCACCCGGAAGCGCATGGCAGACGCTACTGTTCTTTGGAAACGAAGTTCGACAGCTAAATGGCGGAGGCGGCGAGGGATATAGCCTCGGTCCCACCGTTCAGCCACGCAATGAAGATGCGGCCGGCGGGGATACGTACATTCCCCAGGGCGCCCGCTCCCCACTGTACGACCCCTTCACCAACAGCATCTACTTCGTCGACGGCAATGCCATCATGCGACTGGACAGCTCAAATGGTGTTCGGTTGTTTGCGGGCGCCACAAAGTCAGCAGGGACCGCCAACGGCCTGGGCAGTGTTGCCAGATTCGGCAACATCCACGCCTTGACGACGGACAGCGTTGGCGCCCTCTACGTCGCCGAGTCTGATCGCATCCGCCGAGTGGCACTGAATGGCAGACGGCCGCTGTGGAGCAGCACCGGTATGGCCGCCCCTGCTGCAGCCAGCGGCGGCAGCAGGCCCGGTACCGCCATGTCGGCGATGTCGTCAACGTCACCAACCGCAGCCGCTGCCACCGGCGAGTGCTATGTCAGCTCTCTTCCCGGCTCCGCCTCCCTGCCGAACCAGCAGTGGGTCGGCCTGTCGTACGATGCGGCCGCTGGCGGCGAGCTGCTCGCCGCGACGCGACTGGCGGTGTGCGCAGTGCCGCTGCCGTCGGCTGCGATAGGCACCGACGGCGCCGCCGCCGCGCCGCGGCCCGTGGCCGGAGATCTGTCCACCTGGGGCAGTGAGGACGGTGCCGGCACTGCGGCGCGCTTTGCACGCATCAGCGGCCTCCAAGCCGGAGCCAACCGGAGGACGTATGTGGCCGACGGCAACCGCCTTCGCTGCCTCGACGGCCGGCGGTGCGTCAGCACACTCATACCTGACGCCTTCCCGCCTGGCGCGCTCTTCACGACAGTCCTGCCGTCCGGCTGCCTTGCGGTGTGCGGCTCCGGCATCGAGCTGAAGCTGTACCAGGTCGAGGACAGCTGCGCAGGACCGCAGCCCGGGGGCCGGCCCGCCACCGCCGTGCCGCCCGAGCGGCTCGGCCGCTACCTGCGATTGCCGGCTGCAGCGCAGAACGGTGAGGAAGCTGCAGCAGCCAGCGCCGCGTCCAGGGCATTGGTGAGCGTCCGAGTGGGGTCCAAGGCCTTTGCGGTGCACCGCTCCCTGCTGGCGGACCACTCCGAGTCGTTCGCTAAACTGTACCTGTCGGCAAACGGCGCGGCATCTGATCGGGAGACGGTGCTGACGGACGCCGACCCCGATGCATTCGAGCTGCTGCTCGAGTACATGTACGGCAGTGGTACGGCATCTTTGCGGGCCGTACCGGACGAGCTGCTGCGGCCGGTGGCCGAGCTGGCGGGCCGGCTGGGTATGCCGGGCGTCTGCTCCCAGCTCAAGGAGCGTCTGCTGGCGGTGTGCAGCACGCCCAAGACCGCCGCGACCGACCTGGTGTGGGCGGAGCGGCAGGGTCTGCACGAGCTGGTTCCGGAGCTCAAGTCGTACTTCATACGGCACCGGAGGGAGGTGACGGCGGCAGCGCCGGACAGCGTCCGGCAGCTGTTGGCAGGGAACCAGGCGCTAGCCGCGGAAGTTGTGCTGGCGGCGTTGGCGCCGCCTTGAATCGCGCTTTGGACAGCCGCGGCTGGCGGCCGCCCTCGTTGCCCGATGTACGCGGGCCGTTCACCTCGCGGACTAGTATAACGGCCTGACGGTGGCGTCGTGGGCGAAAACGGGTGCCGTGGTGGTAGGCGCACCATGCACTCGACACTGCGTAGCGCCGAGCTTGCGATGCCGGGCTCGCGGTGAGCACTTTGACGGGACACCGTGGGCCGTATCGGGCAAGGGCGGGCGCGAGGGCTGTGCCACACGGGCCGGCGGGGAATGGCTCCTCACCACGATGACCCCCCTGCGACAGGATCGGGCGAGAACCGAGCCGAAGTAGCTCTCAGGAAGACTGACGGGCCAGGGGCGGCAAGTGGGAGCGTGTGCACACCAAGTCTCATGTTCGCAGTGGAGGGGCAAGGAACCGGTGGGTTCGGGTCGTGTCGGGCAGGAGGTCCGCAAGGAGTGATGACTTTGCTGCACCGTACGGGCCCCGGGGCTGTGAAATCGGTGCGTGTCTTTGCGCTTGGGGTGGGCCGCTGATGGCTGAGCAACCTGCTGAATTCCTCAAGCTGTGTGGGCTCATGAACGCAACACCGGCGTGTGCGGGGATGCGCAACCTAACACACATGTGCTAGTGGGCTAGGAAGACTCGGTCGCACTGCGGTACGGTACGGTACGGTACTTGCAATGGATGGATCTAGAGAGTAGAGGCATGGGCACTTGCAGTTGCGGGTTGCACCCGCTACAAGGCGGCTGCCCCAGCCTTTGTTTTTTCGGGCGCCGTGCGTATGTGTGTCCTACCGTCTGCGGGTTGCCGCAGCTCTGCTTCAGTCCGGTTGTATAGGAGGCTCTTGACGACATGGCCCTTGATTCCCTTCTCGCTGCATCGTTATTTATTGTTTGTTTGACAGCGGGTTGTCGGGTTTGTGCCATCCCAGGCAACCCGCGCGTACTGCAGAATGCTGTGCGCAAGGGGCTGGCCACTGAAATTTGTTTCTCCTGAGTTTGAACGCATTGTGGGTACGGAGACACGGTTGGCTGTTGGCCGTTTGGCCATAAGAAGCCCAAGGGCTCATGGCCGAAGGTGAACAACTTTACCTTGCTTTCATTCCGTATGTCGCAGAGGGACACGTCCTGACTGTGCCGTGTCTCTGTGGCTGCGTTATTGCGGCCGTAAACGGCGTATTTGTGTGTGGTAGGAGAGCCTTTCCTCTGCGGTACATCACATAGGCTGCCGCGTCGCACACGGCACGACCAAGGAGCAAGTCGAGCAACCCATACTTGGTCCTTCGCCCCTTCCCCACCATCTGGGAGGGGCTCCAGGGTGCTCTGCGTCCACAGTGTCGTATGCCAGGTGGCGTCATGTCGCCTCCTGCCTACCTGACGCTTTAGTTGCGGTGATGAGTCGCAGTTTTCGAGTGTTGTACATGCCGTACATACAGCACACGGTGCTCCTCCATTCATCGGGGACTTCACTGGGTACTTCTTGCTGTGCCTATGCATGCGAGAGGGCACCGTTTAATGCATGCGCATGGCTGGTGTTCCATCTGCGTGGGCTGCCGTATGATAGTCAGGGCACGGAAGCCCTCACATCGCAGGCATTTGCTCGGGCTCTTCAATCAGGTCTTGCGGTATTAGCGTTCTTCGTCGTTGGAGGGTTGCGGTTTCGTATGGGCACAAGGGTATGCACACACTCCGAACCCGTAGTCTCTTCTGTAACGCCGGGTCGGCCCGAGTCTACCGTATTCGCCGGGTAATTGCAGCCAAATACGGAGAGGGGACGAATCGAAGAAACCGCATGGACTGCTGAAGAAAGGCGCTCTTCGCAACGGGGCCCTTCAACGTTTGCCTCGCGGCATGGAGGGGCATGGGCACATGGGACCGTTACCCGAGGGACGAGCTCCCGGTGGCCGGATTGGAGGAGTGAAGGCGCTGGGGCAGGCACTGCCAGCTGCGCCCAACAGCTGCGCGGCGTTCCCGCGTATGATGCTGCGCCGGCAGCGAATGCGGCGGTGACCCATGGGTCATCAGAGCTGAGCTGCGGCCAACCCGGGACGGCAATCAGGCGCCGAGCTCCAAACGCAGCCTTGGCGCCCTCAACTGCATACAGAGAGCCAACACATCTGCTTTCGTCCTCGCTCATTGGTCATTGCTCTTTCCATCATAACAGCGTTTCTGGCAGATGACGAGGCATTCCGAAACCCAGCGGGATCGGCCTGGATCCCAAGAATGCGCCTCGCACAGGGGCACTGGGGCGGTTCCGATAGTAAGCTTATCAGTGGAACCATAGCTTGTCCCTGCGAAAGATCCTCACACGCAACAAGACCAGGGTTTCGTTAGCACCCGCAAAGGCCGCGGCCATTCGCGAAAGGAGGCCTTTCCCGCACGGTGGCCTTCTTTTGTCAAGAGGACCAAAAAAACAGCGCACACCTGTGCACGTCTTGCGCAAACACAAGGATGGCGCGCACAAAGCAGACCGCGCGCAAGTTCTCCAACCCTTCGCCTCAAAAACACGGTATTGTGAAGAAAGTTACGAAGGCTGCCAAGGCCGTCAAAACCGAGGCCGGGGCGGCCAAGAAGTCGACGGTCGGAGCCAAGCAGCAGGTGCGACGGATTGCAATGGCACGCGACCTTGCTGCAGTCGGCTGGATTGGGGTCAATTCCCTTGCGCGCTACTAGGCACCCTAGCTGCGACATTTTACTGATGAAACGCAGATCAAGGTGAAGAAGGAGGTTAAGAAGGAGCCGCGAGACGAGCCCCCGTCGCGTTCCCACGTCGCGCGCAAGAACCCGGCGGTGCAGCCGCCGCCGGCCCCGAAGCGGAAGCACCGCTGGCGCCGGGGCACCGTGGCCCTGCGGTGAATGCTTGAGCGTGTGCGCTGTGCTTGGTCCGGTATGCATTTGGGGTTGGGAGTTGGTTAGTCATGTGTTCCCCAGGGTACATGATCCAGCAGCATGACTGCGGGGCCAAGAGCGTGCGGTGCTCGCGTCGCCCTAGCCGGGCGATTATCTGTCGGCTTTCGGAACGGCAGCAGCGGGGGCAGAGGTGGGGGGGCACACCATGGGGGCTGCAGCGGCGCAGCAAACGGGGGAGGCTGGCGAACGCGCGCGGAACAGGGCCGAGGGCATGTGCGGGTTTGCACATCCCTGCGTACCGGGATGGGGCGGTTAACTCAGTGCGATCGGCTGCCCCAAACCCAGCTGCATGCCGGTACGGAACCGCATGCGCCGCTGCTTGTGAAGCTGCCCGCCGACTTGGCCATGAGGCGCTGTTGTGCACCCCGTACGCTGTCGTACAGTGAGATCCGCAAGTACCAGAAGTCAACGGAGCTGCTGATCCGGCGCGCGCCGTTTCAGCGGCTTGTGCGAGAGGTGCGTCCGCGGCAGCAGGGGCCGCCCCAGGGGGCCAATAGTCGGGGTGTCTGAGGGGTCCTTTGAACGCGAGGTCGATGTAAATGGGTGATGGCAAGCCTTGGCCTTCGCAGTCGGGCACGTATGTCTGGCCGCGGCAGTGCGGAGGGGTTTACCGGTAATTGGGGGCAATGGCCTTTCGAGGAGAAAGAGAACGCGCGGTCGCCGCGTGCCGCATTGGGCGTAACTGGCCCCGGTCATGAGGCCCGACGACCGAGGCCGTCGTAGATGGCTCTCAGCTTGGCCTTTTTGCTGTGTTTCGTCCGTCAGGCGCTCAGCGCCACGGCGGTACAGCCGCAACGTAATTCGCTAGTTAATTCTTCCCCGCGTGCGTTCGTCGCAGATCTCCAACAAGGGCGGCCCGGGCGGGACCACGGACTTCCGCTGGCGGGCGGACGCGCTGGAGGCGCTGCAAGAGGCGGCCGAGGCCTTCATGGTGCGTATGCACTACAACCCTGTTGTCATGACCGTGCTCGTGCAAACGAATGCACGTCGCCACTAGGACTACACAATGCCACCTCCCTTGCTTGAACTCGGGCCGCCGCGTTTAGCTATGGAAGCCCATACGGCAGCAAACGGCAGCAGACCAGGACTTGCGCAGGGGAGCGCGATGCTTGGCATCAGCAAGGCACCGCGCCCTCCTGCGCAAGTCCTGGTCTGCTGCCGTTCTAGGCTCACACACACGCCCATCCGCCCAGCTGAGCTCAGCTACCTTATCCAGCCCAGCCGAGCACCCCAGCGCCCCAGCGTGAAGTACTTAACAGGGTCACTTAGTTGGGTCGGGCTCACGGGGTGCCGCCTCACCAATGCCACACGCCCCGCCCCTGCCGCCCGCAGGTCCAGATGATGGAGGACTCCAACCTGTGCGCCATCCACGCCAAGCGCGTCACCATCATGTGAGTTGAGGACCAGGTCGGGACTCTGGGCCGGGAGCGCAGCTAGGGGGATGAGGTAGGGGCGACTTGCCGGGGCCACGGGCAGGATGCGGAAGTAACGAGAAGGTAACAGCACCGGGAAGGGGCGGGTGACGGGGTACCATGTATGGCAATGCACGGGCAGGTTCCTAGCAAGTGGCTGGCTCAAGGAGATATGTGCCCGCGGGGGCCCGTTGTTTTGCTCAGTGCGCGTGCGGGCGGCGTTCTGGCTTTGCCAGCCAGCTTGCTGCAAACAAGGGCTACAAAGGCAACATGCACTCGCCAAGCCGGGGAGACCCGCACCTCTTCGCCGGGAAGCCCCACCCGGCTGGTCCCGCCCCGCTCTGCATCCTCGTACGTGCTCCGCGCCCAACGCCTACAGCCCACCTACGGGACCCGCCCGACCGCCCATGCCCAGCTGCGACCGGCCGCCTTCGGCCACCCCAGTATGGTACCTTGACATATCGCCCCACGCCTCGCCCCGCAGGGAGAAGGACATGCGGCTCGCGCAGCGGATGCGGAAGATTGGCGACCTGGCGTTCGAGTGAACGCGCCGCGGGGTGGCGGCACTGACGGGCTGAGCCGCTCCTCTGCAGCCGGCGCTGAAATCCTTGTCGCGCCCCCTTCGCACTGCTGTGCTCGGTCGCACTGGTGCAATTCAGTTCGTATGTGCCTTCTCGAGGGCCACAGCCGCACAGCTATGCTGCACGGCCTTGGGCTATACACGGATGGCGTACGATGTCAAGCGGACGTGCGGTACCACGTTGCATTACTGTAGTTGCTCCACCTTGTTTTCCTTGCTTCAAGGCTTCTGTTGCATGTAAGTGTGGCTCTTGGTTGCTCGCTTCCGCAGCCTGCCGATTGGTCTTGGGCTTGCACTGCGCCAGGGGCTACTTTGGGTCAGGTAGTTCATTGCCCATCCTGGACGCGCGCGCATTGTGAAGGTGTCGCACGACAGCTCACGGGGGCTTAGGAGTGGTAGAAAGCGAGGAACGCCTCCCCAGTGACCCACTAAACATGACGTGTTCCCGGGCAGGAAGGCCCCGAAAAAACTCTTTGGGCCGGTCTCCCGCCCCGCCCACGCCACAGCCCTGGGCCCGGTGGCTGACGCCACCGTCGGCTGTAGTCGGCGGTCATCCTCTTTTTCACGGAGATGTTGACAAAAATGGAAACTGGCAGAGATAGAGAGCAAAAAACAATGAGATAATGACGGTTCGCTGAAGGGCGTGTGGCTGCGTGCTGGGTCCGTGCAGGTGACAGCCGCCGTGTTTCGGGAAGTCTGTCGGTTTGTTGAAGGTTGATCCTTCCACACCTCCTCGGCGTGTACTTGAAACTAGCAACGCGTTGCCCATTAATTCCAATTTCTTCCAAGTACAACTGTCAGCGCGTGTATCAGCGACAGCGGGCGCAAATCATGTCGCTATACGCCGGCAGAGGCATGTAGATGTTACATAGCTAACGGCTTAGAGCAGATCTCAAGATCCTTTAGATGCTCAGAAATGGTCAGAATCCTTTCTTGAATGTATTCCTGAACAGCGCATGAAGAAGGAAGTGGACGGGATTCCGCATGCCCATACCGGTGCCGTGCAGCGGAGTGGTCGACGATGATCCTTGCTTGCGCCGACCCGCGGGTCGCTCACATTTGACAGCGTGGGCAGGGGTAACACGGAATGGGAAACGGGGTGGGCAGGGGTGTAGGGGAGATCGTTGATCAGGAGCAGAGTGTGTGTCCGCATAGCATCCTTCCTTGCACTTGGTTGCCGGGCGCCTTGAGAGCGTTGGTCGGGCTGTCCGTGTGTACCGTCTTGCTTCGTATTGTTGGTCTGGTTGCACGTATGCATATGAGCCTGTCGCCGTATGTGCTCGCTCTGATAGTGGCTGGGATGGCACCAGTTTTGAGGCCCATGATGCTATAACACTTAGTACCGGTAGGCAACGGGGCTGACCAAGGCCTGTACTCTCCCTTGGTTCCCGACGTGGATTCCACGAGTCCGCCAGTCTCCGTATTGCAACGAAGCAACAGTGCAAGTAAGTCCCCTGGCGACTGGCATACGTTGAGCCCCGATGCCAGTGGCCAAACTTTGCGGACGACGTCACACGAAGTGTTCTGTTGCTGCTACTACACGCGACTGTCCTGTTGTGTGTGTCCAAAAAAGAAAATTCTGCAGAGGAGGGAGCCAGCCTCTACGGTCATACACACCCGAAGGCGCGACGTTTCCGGTAGGGCGGACGGGTACAATTCCAGGCATGTGAAGGGCCTGGGCCAGTAGTGGGCCTGCCGCCTGACGTCGCCTGCACCATATGTGGGGGTTCTCCGTACAGTTTTGCCGGACTGCTAGCGCTGGTGGGCAAGGTGGAGAGCGGTGCGGTGCCCGATGCAGTGGGCCTGCCTGTGCTCGTGTGTGCGGCTGAGCGGTGGCCGGGTGACGGGTACCGGTACCGGTAACGCAGGGAAGGGGTGGCGCTGACGGTCCTCAGCGCTCTGAAGCCCTGCCACGCTGGCCCTGGCACAGCTTTGCATTTGGGTTAAGAGGCGATCGACCTTGCTGTCTTGGCGGCGGCGGCGGCGGTGGTGGTTGGCGGTTTGATGACGGGTTTGCTGCTTTTTGACAAAGGCTGCTTCCGGTAGGCACAACGAAGGGCCTTGGTCACGGCTTGGGCGCTTTGCTCGAGCAGGACGCAAGAAAAGACCCGTACAACTGCCAACGGTACATTGTACGGCAGTAAAAGCCGGATCTAGACACATACTCGTTGGGCACAACAGTGTCCGCCACAGCCTGCGTACGTTGCACCCATGCATGCATGCATGGGGTGCTTCAGGTATTCGGCATTCCAGACGCCCCAAGTCCACTACGCCCGACGCCCCCAGACGCACCACCCACTAGTCCGCGACACATCTTTGAACGTGCACAGGCATGCGCAATATGCGGCACTCTTGCAAACCGCCGTGCCTCAACCCGCATCATCCACCCCTCCCCACCGCGATCCCAGTGTCCCTATACCTGCTCCTGGTCTCCGCATGACAATGCATTTGGTAACTAACTCTTACGGTGCGACCTGCTGCATCTCACATGCACTTGAGGCCGCCACCTCCTTGCACCTTGCAATCAGCGGACCCGCCTTGCTGGCGCGCCGTCCTGCGCGGAAACTGAGGTGTCCACGCCAGCCCCAGGCAGGCCAGCAGGCCAGTTTCTCCTAACCCTGTGCGCACCCCGCACTGCTGGGCGGCGCGGACGTGCAGCGATGCGGGGCGCGACTTGATCCGCACCGTTCCGGTCGGGTTCGCGACCTTGCATCCCCACTGGCGCCTGCACCACCGGGGGACTCCTGCACCTCCTGCTGGTTCGGCAGTTGGGGCACCGCCCCCACGCAACGCACACCTTGATGGTCTCTTGGAGGGGGCCCGTGCACATTCCTTGCACAAAACGCGCTGACGACAAGCGCATCCGCGAGGCGCACGGGGCACCACCGCGCCCCCTGCAGACACCTACACGTTGTGCCGTAAGCCCCAGGCACCATTTCCGTGGCATTGGTCCGGCATGCCCATTACAGCGTCGGGACCCGCCCCGCACCCGCGTGGGGAGCCCGCTACCCCCCCCCCCCCGCACCGGCCCTCACGCGACGCGCATCTTGATGATCTTTGTGAGCACCGTGGGCGCGCCGCACTTGTTGCAGGCCGGGTAGGAGGACACCACGTCGGCGGCCGTGGGGCAGCACTCCTCGCACGGGCCGCGGTGGCGGCACGTCAGCAGCGCCCAGGAGCTGGTGCGCGTCTCGCACAGCGGGCACGCCAGCAGGCCGGGCCCGCGGCCGGCCGCCGCAGCATCCGACTGCGGCGGTGGCGTGGCGGCGGTGCCAAAGGGCTGCGGCATGGGCGCGGCGCCCGAAGGCGCCGCCGGAGCCGCGGGCGTGGGGTTCCAGGTGGGGATCGGCAGCGTTGGGGAGGGGCCCCGCGGGGCCACCGTCGCCGCCGCTAGCGCCTGCGGTGCGGCAGCGGCCGGGGCCGCGGCGGCGGGGGCCGGTGGGTTGCCGCGCATGACGATGTTCTTGAAGGACAGGGGCCCTGGGGCGGCAGGCCGCACCGCCACCGGCGCCGGGCCGGGAGCCGGTGCTGGCGCAGCGCCAGGCCGGGATGAGGAGGCCCCCACGCCCTGGGTCGTCGGAGCCGGCTGCCCGCGCATGTGCTGCT